>NC_047562.1:3828623-4216673 GCF_902806645.1 Magallana gigas | reverse complement strand
GGCCCATTGATCAAGGCTTACCTTAAACCGGCCTTACCGCGCGCGACCTCAGTCACACAAGGACAATAAGGGTTCAGCTTGGCGATCAAATCGGAGAGAAGGAGGCATGCTTAGAGCTATGTTTGAGCGCCCGCGTTGTGGCAAGAAGTGATCTTTGGTCAAACGGAAACATAGCCGGCGAAGTATAGGTTCGGCTTCCGTCTGTACTTAACGTTGTTCGAATGAAAGCTAACTTCCTGGATCAACAAATTACTTATTTAAAACAAGTGCTTAAAGAGTACACAGTCTGCACGAAGCTTGAAATAGTTTATTTTTTAAGTCCTTGTAAAAATTATATGTAAGAGTTCCCAAACACTGAGCGTATTCGGGCTAATTTTTCATTGGTCGGAAGGGGGGGGGGGTGGGGTTGCAGTCTGATTACACCCCCTTCTCCTTATATTCGTCTGTGTAAGGAGAAGGGGGGGGGGGGTAACCATGCAGACTCGGGGAGTTGACAAGTTCAATATGACTATAATAGCCTTATATTAGTAAATATTGTCTGATTGTTTTTATCTAAACACGGAACCTCATCATCTACACAGCATGCATACTGCTTAATCTGATCTTGAATATTTTAATCCTTGGATGGAAATCAAATGACAGTACACTAGAACATAAAACACCGTTTGTGCATCAAAATATAAGGAAGTAAGCAAATGGTTGAGGAAATGCTAATCAGATTCACTCCTCTTTGAGCGGAAGATAAACACATGCCAATGCACTATATAAGAATAGAAAAACTAGTCGAACACGGTTTCAACATTATAAAATGATTTAATTCTCGTTGCAACGCGGCATTTGATTAAATATAAAAATTAGTAAAATTTGTATAACCTGGTTTGCAGGCCACAAGAAAAGGTTTACAATGCACCAACGTCAAAAACGTACTAATCCGCTTGACGTTACGTTTGAATTTTGAAGAGATCAATATAATTTCTAAAAGATAAACGCTTTTAATTTGTACAGTAGATTACAGAAAAATAAACTATATATAAGTAGTAAACGCAATATCTATCCAAGTTATACACGTATAACCTGGGTTGGAGCAATTTACGCTTTTTTGTAATCCGCTTCGCGGATTATAGAGGGTGAACTGTCGCAACCCAGGTTATACTTGTATAACTTAGATAGAATACAGTAGATTACAGAAATAGTTTATTTCTAGTATATAGAACAGGTTCATTTCTTTAAAATACCCATATATTGATTAAAACAAATTGCCTCATAGTATGAAAAGTCTCTAAAATGTGAAACATATGAAGATGTCCAGTCAAAGAATCTTCTTAAATGAGCCTAAGCCAACACGATTCTTGCAGAATTTATCCCGAAAGCTGATTGAGAGAAAAAAAACTAAAAAAAACTATCCAACTGAAATGACAGAAAATCAAGAAACAAGCCCATGAACAATGTAACGCACAACTGAAGAAAATATCAACAATTTATAATGAATAAATCAATTACTAATAAACAAATCAACAAAATTGAATTCAAAATGAAAATCCAATACCTCGGTCAATGAACAAAACTACAAACAGTCAACCAATTTGATATCATTTTAATGAAAAAAAAAATTATCAATATAATAATAAAATAACAAATATTATTGAAATTGTTAAAATCAAACAACGAATCAATAAAAATTACAGGTGAATTGAAAAAAAAACCCAATCAACTGTCAAAAAAATGTGAAAAACTTTGCTTACAACCAATTAAAAAATAAACTAATAATGTATAAACCCATCCAAGGGGCCAGGATGCATGCCTGTGTGTGTGTGGGGGGGGTGGGCTCGACGTGTCAACATTGCTCTTTTTCTCATACGTTCCTTTAGTAAAAAAGATAAATGTATGCATACATTTGTATAATTGCCCCCCCCCCCCCCCCCCCCAATTTACCAAACGATTTTTCGCGTCTTTTTCCTACTTACATTAAATTTAGCTCATTGATGTCAAGGAATTTAAAATACATTGTAAAATCATTGAAGTTCAAACCAACCATGCGACTTTGATTTCCATAGACTGTTCACGGTCCGCCAATTACTGGTACATACCGTGTCTGTATGCATGTGTGCAATGATTTGGAACATCTCGGTAAATATCTGCATGTACAGTGAAAACTTTTCTTAGTCACTTACATTCAAAATCAAATTGATGGAGATAGTTCAAACATGTTGAAGGTTGATTTCTCATAGACGCTCGAGCTCGAGCTCATTATTTTAGGCGTATATGTACTTCTTTAAAATGAATGTTATATTAATATATTAATACCATGCAAATGGGAAAAACATGCGCTTCGTGTAAAGCTAATCTAAGCATTAAAAGCAATATACCATAAATTAAGAAATAATTTGGATAATTGCTGTAACCGGAAAAGAAAATGTAATATACATTTTTGTTCAAAAAATGTCGACTATAAAAAAGACGTAAGCTGGTTGAAACTTCCATTTATGGGAAACCAAATCCCAATGTGAATTCTTGAACACAGAAACATGTCAGAATGAAGCTCATTCTTTTATATAACGTACAGGGTATAGTTATAACATTCTGAATTGTGTTTAAAGAATTCTTACATAAATATTGATTCTATTATATGCCCATATTATTTTTCCTGTATGACTATGTACATGTATGACGATTTGATTTTTTTTTTGTTTTCTGTATATATGTTCTTTTCCTATCAAATTTGGTTTGAGTACGTGAATAAACTGAAGTTGAACTTGATACTATTAATACAGTATTTTGAAAGTCAGTTTTACTCGGAACAGCGAAATAAATACAGGGAACAGTTTTACTATATAGGTAAAGTGGCATTTACCCATGGCTAAATTCTGGTGGAGGAACAAAGAAAGATAACTCTTCAAGGATAACTCGTGTAAGAGCAGTTTGTTATACTCCGAAAATTGGGAGAAATATAATGTTCATGTCTAGTGTCTTCTATTGTCCTTTTAAAAAATGAGGACAAATAATTAAAAGAAATGAATAGCATACAGTTTGACCCCACTTTTAATATGGCTGACAAATAAGTACGTTTTAAACTTCCTTTAAAAATTGGATAAGATCAGAGTACATTTGTCTGTCTATTTGCTTGTAAATAATAAATGAATGTATGTCTTCGTTGTCAGGATCACACAAAGAACTCAATCAGGATCACGTTGAATTTTTTTTCTCAGGAACTTTTTATTAAGATTCTAGCGTTAAGAATTGAACGTATATCTTTAATTTTGTAAACAGCAGAAATATGACTTTATTTATAGATTTGCGAAAATTGTCCCAAATATTTTATGATGTGCACATGTATGTATATAGGAATGTGAATGTCACACTGCACAATGCAACTAGTGTACGTATATAGGTTTTTTAAACCAACTCTTTCACTAAATACTCTAATTACAATATGAAACTTGTACATTTACAAATAACATCCTAGCTCCATTTTCGTCATAACTGTTTTTCATACTCATATTAAAAATGGAACACCTTTCCCCTCCACGTGAAAAAACATGTCCTCTCTAAGATTGAAAATTATGTTATAATAAAGAAAATTAAGAGAATTTAAAACCACTAGTATCTCTAACAAATGTTATTATAGACAGTTTTAAATTCTCTGAATTTTAAAACTTCAATGTAACAATGATATCAATAAAATCTCTATAAAATGATTCTTAGTTAATGTAACAGATCATAGTCTCCTAAAGACTGTCTTTTCAAATTTGAACATAGCCACTCCTGAATAGTAAAACATTTCCCTCAGATATTTCATTTCATTTTTGTAAATTTCTCCGAATATAAACAGAAGAAATATCATTGACAATATCATCATTTTTCAATTATTTTTCACTGTTTGGTAAATATGTTTATAAAGTGGTCAAAAAGTGACGGTATTGAAACGTGGGGTAAGGTGGAGCAGTTTTGACTCGTTTCCCGTGGTTATCATCAAAGAAAGCAAAATGCTACAAAGTTGTAGACGTCAATTGTTTTTTTAGATCATTGGAAAAGTAAAAAAAAAATATGAAAAAACCCGCAATAGTTATGGTTGCATACAATACAAAACAATATTTGGCATTACAAAACCAACAGACACCAGAAAATAATCGGTAAATATAACACATGAAATTCAATTACGCGTACATTGATATTTAGGTTATTAGCATCTTAAAATACAATGCTTATTTAAGCTTAGACTTGATTGGAGCTGAGGTGATAGAAAAATCGCTGTATCTCATTGACCCATGGTTAACTATTCATACACGAGCTCTCTTATAATATACATAATATACACACACCTTTGATAGTTGAATGATACGTTAAATATCAGTAAGATTTGTGGTTTCAACCAGACCTTTATGTACAAGTTTCATTTTATATACACAGCTTATTCATAATAATATTCTCTCGTTGCTTATGTGATGGATTTTGTCATGCATGACGAAGAATGTAAAAATTTTGAAAGGTGGCCATACATAAATGCAAGTGAAGACAAGCAGAAAATTAATGACAAAACATGATATTAATTTACGTCTTTTGTTATTTTCATTTAACATTGTTGGTATCAATAGAACCGTACGATATTTAATTCATGGCTGTGTAAGGAACATCCCATTTGGGGGTATGTTTGTTTACAAATCAAATAAATGGCCAGACTACGGATCGAGGTATAATTTACTAATTAGATAGTTTACTAATTAAGAAAGTTTCAAATATACGAAAATACACAGGTTTTAGATACAACTTTTACAATTATTATTATAAACATGAATTGCCTAACATCGATGAAAATAATGACGCAATGCCCAACTGCCCTAACATAAATTAATATAAGTGTTGCTGTATATTTAACCCTTTTATTTATAAGGAATACACACACATTTGATGATTTTAAATTTTATATATTCGCCCTTTTACTTTAAAAAATGCATTCACAGAGACAATGTTCAAACAGTATTAAATAAAGCAGTTTATATACTAGTATAATCTTTTTCTAAAGTTGTTGGAGTGTGTACAATGTAGTTTAAATGTACCATATACCACATGTATATATATATATATACAAAAATATAAAAGTTGTTGGAGTGTGTAGTTTACATGTACCATATACCATATCTATATAAAAGTCATAACAATACACAACAAGTCATATATATATATATATATATATTTGTTATACTTTCATGTTAAATACTGAAATCTGATTGGTTAAGACGCAGTTAATAATATTTACTATTACCCTCAGCGTTAGCAACGCACTTGGCAACGGGTAACATTAAAAAATGTTACATGCGCGAAAATTATGCGCGTACGGTTCGCTGTAGAATTCACGTTATTCCTATATAAAAGCAGTAAAATTTTCTTAAAAATGTTAAAAAAGACATTCAGTATAACAAAATGAATAGTGCCTGTTTGGGAGGATAACAGTTGAAATTGACACCCCTCGAAAACCATTGTCAACCTCCGCTTCGCGTCGGTTGACAATGGTTTTCTCGGGGTGTCAATTTCAACTGTTACCCTCCCAAACAGGCACTATTTATATAATATAGATTTGCTTTTGAGACATTCGGTCTGTTAATTAACATAAAATTACACAAAGATTAGGCGTAATACTGGATTTTCTTCACTTTGCCCGTGTTACACTCTGTCACAAAAAGGTTGTCTCTGGTGTCCACACACAAACCCCAGGGAGTGCAAAGATCACAGTTGTCAATGTAGCGGAGGAACTGTCCGTCCTGATCCAGAATGTGGATGCGGTTTTTGTTTCTATCTGCTGTCAGGATCTGACCCTGACTGTCTGTTGTGATGCCGACTGGATGCAATGCTTCTTTCGGGGTAGAGGGAGGACCAGTGTAGGTAAACCGGAGTTTCCCGGCCTGATTGACCACCACTACTGCACCAGCTTTATGGTCAGAAACACATATATCTAGGTTCCTGTTCTCAGTGATGTACTTTATGTCGCCCGATGAATAGAGAGGTTGTCCTTTGTCGTCGTATTGAATGATCTGTTCCTCTATGACACCAGAATAACGCACCACTTTTGTATGTTTTTTGTCCGCACTCATCATAATTACCAAAAGATCATCAGATGAGGTAACACAGATATTGCTGTGGCTCCAGCCCTGTAACCTGATCCTCTCATCTATCTGCCTATTCTTCACTATGTTCACACTTTCATCGTTGTCATCAGTATAAATAAGATCCCCACTCCTCGTCACCGCAATGTCATTCGGTATGTCCCCTGACTTGGTTTGGACTGACTTCACTAGTTCCCCCTGCAGGTTGTAGAGGTTTATGATTTTGTTGTTACCCTGTGTCCATACTTCATTGTCATTCAGACAGGCCACGCCGTGTAGAAGTCTATACCCTGTGTCTAAAGCTGTGACGACCCTGGGTACATCCAGCAGTGCCCTGACAGGGGGAGGGGACTCGGCGCCCTCGGTCGACATGGTGTAAAAGTGCTTGTTCTTTTCTACGTAAAAATATGACTTTGTTTATTAAACTTCTACATAAATGGCAGATTGTTGGTATTAACTTTGCCTAGCTATAGCTCATTTACCAGTGAAGGATCAGATGCTTATTTTGACGATCAGATACAATGTAACATGATGCATCTCTATTCTCCACGGTCCATGTCAGTCCATGCTCGGGGAAAATGATATCCTTTCCTACAGAAAAACAGCTCATCATTATATCATAACATAATCTCCAATTGTGCAACGTAAAACTGCGCAGTTTGTAGAGTCCACCAACTTTCAAATTACAGAACATTTACAACTCTAAGTCTCATTTAACACAACTCGGTTTATTATGCCTTATAGTGCAAACATTTCTTGATTTTTGTATAAAGGACAATGCTAGTTTTAAATTCTATACAATACTTACTGTTGCTCCATTAAAACTGAACGTCACAATCCAACTTGGTGTGTTCAGGTTTCTTTTATTGATGATTGTCCTTAACTCCAATGCAAGATCACGTGAGGAGCAATTGATTTGAAGACATTTATATAGGTCAACTATTGTTGTTTAAAGTTTTAAACAGAAATAAAAATCTATATATCAATTACGACGTGCATAGATACTATCAGTGTAGATTTCATGAAGCAAACTTGTTACTATGCTCAATTACTAGACCTTATTCCTTTAAATTGAAGTATTGAAATTAAACTTCATGGGGGGATTTTATTTTACAGTTTCAATGACTCTTTCATTTAGAGCAAAATGAGCTACAGTTCTCATGTCTTATACTTTTATGTGAGAATGTAATTTACAACTACAATGTCTGAAAAGATTACGTTTGATGAACTTTTGTTAATCACAGTGTTGTGCCAAGCTAGCTTTATTGATACAAATTGCATAATATCATCCAGTTCTTAATATAAAATGGTTTGCTGTATAACTCTTAAAAGAAACATTTTTCTTTTGATAAATCTGAATTATATCTTTACATCTATATTTGTTTTTAGAATTATCATCATAACAGTAGGGTTTGCAGCAAATTAAAATTCTCCCAAAAGAAAAAAAACCCAATTAAAACTCATATTTCTTTTCAATATTTAGCAAGAAAGTATGACAGGGATTGGCAAAGTATTTTAGAGGTCAGTGTTTGCTCTGCTCCTGTTTTGTCTGGTTTCTTTGGACTTTAGTTTTGATTTTGAACACCGTTCCTTATCACGACACGTCATCATATCTTTGTATTAAAGGAAATATCTGATACAAAGTTAGCGTTATATTAAAACATTATTAGGGTGTCAAGGTCCCAGTAATTAGTTTGATGGTACATTATGAAATAAAGTCCCACAATGATCCCGATACCATTGGATACAAGTAGGATTTGGTGCAGTGTCACGTGGTTAACTTGACGAGTTGGACACGTAATGTTAGGAGAGAAAGTCTTTCTCATAAATACTCGTCCCTGGCCTGGGGTTTTCGTCGTATTCTGTCATTTAAAAAAAAAGGATGTACCAAACAATGAAGAATAATTTAAATTGGGGTAAATAAGAAAAAAAAACCAAGAATTTTTGCAATTACATTACACATTGCATTTATGAATTATCTTTTATCGCCGCTTACTCTATGATCTATATAATAAAAGTAACAAAGAGTATAATATGGCCCCTTATTCAAGGATCCATACAAATTATACATTCTGTTAATAACATTACCATTCTCAATGTTCTATGCATATTTTGAATTAAACTCAACCATTACTTACTGGCGGATCTAAACGATATTTAAGATATTGTATGATTTTATGAACTCTATAGGAAAATGGGTATGTGTTTAACAAACTGATAAACATTAGAAACTTTATCAAATTATTGGTAATTATGCAATCATGAATAAAAACTGATAGGTTCATGTGGTGGTTCTAAAAATAAAGTAGGATCGATATATGTGTTCTTTAATGAGAATTATTATGTGTCTAGGATTACGCTGACTTGACACATGGGCCAATATATTATTTGATGGGTCCATTAAGTATCTAATTTCTTACATGATTTCACAATTAAAACATGGATATATATGCTCAATTTTTATCATTTGATTTTCTGAAAGAACTACAAATGTTTATCTGACCATATTTGACCTATTTTAATTAGATAACTACATGTATTCATATAATGGATTGATTAATTCCAATTTGTAGACTCTACGCACAGGCACTTGACTACATGTATATTTTTCTCATAATGAAAAATATATACTAAATTTGAAATAAAAATTTGTTGAGCAAGTTTGAAGGGAAATTAAAGACCTTATCTTTACCATGTGAACACAACACTGCTCGTGTTTTGCAGAGTCCTCCTTATATATAATGGGGGGGTGGGGGTGGTTGGAGGGGGGGGGGGGGGTGGTAACATGTATATTTTATATATTTTTTTTAATTATGAGAATATCATACAACGTAAGGTGCCCGTAGCTTTACGATACCTTGTTTTCACTGGACATTTTCTTCAGTTTTCTTTAACAAAAACCCATACATACATGCATCCTTTAGAATACTTTTTGTTGTATCTGATAACTTTGTAAAAGTTACAAATTAAATGTCAAAACAGTCTTTTAAAGAAAAAGTTACAGGCGCACCTATAGTTTATATTTTAGTGTTAGAGTTCTAAATTGCCTTGGATATGATATCTTTAAGTTACTATTTAAAAAATGTGGTAAAACTATTATAAGGAACATTCCTAAAGTAGAAAAATAATACGTAAGGAGGCCGACTTTAGTTTTCATTGCGTACGTTTTTTCGCATTCTAGTACAACACAGTGTATATATTTTTAATAACTTTTTTCAGATATCATTTATAAAATTGAACACAATAAGTAAAATACAGATAAAAATCTTTAGATTTTTAAGAACAATTTTATTTTTTAAAATGATTTTTAAATGATTTTCCCGTTGTACGATAGATGAGCATTGCCATTATGTTTTTATGACGTTATGATGAAATGAAGCTTTGTATGAGTGCGTTATAAGAGATGACATAATAGAAAAAGTAAAATCGTACGTCGTTGAAAATCTATAAACGGAATAATGCTATCCTTGGGGTATTTTTCTTATTTTTTTAATGAATCTATTATACCAATCTACATATGTAATATATAGCAATAATGGTGCATTTTGTTATATTTGTTGGACTAATTGTCATACAATAATTGCTGTATCTAGAAATGAAACGGAGGCGTGACGAGTGCCCGCAAGGGCACGAGGTCACGACCCCGTTTCATTTCAAGATACAGCAATTATTGTATGACGATTGGTCCTGCAAATAATTTGTGGCACGCCTACTTTCACGAGCTGCATTTTTCGCGCGGCATTTCAGTTTGGACCGCTTTGAAATATGGACGTAGGTTTTTTTTAGGATGAATTCAAAATTGAAGAGATCGACGACTTGACATCATCTCAAGTTTGTGACGAAATGGAAGCTTTCGACGGATTACTGAACATGAGCGTTACGCAGACGCTTGCAGAGTACGAAACAGGATTGGATCATGGTGAATTTAAACTGGATTGGAACTTTTTGGGTGAAGACGAAACCGTTTCAAAAAAGCCGACCACATCGCCCAACGAGTGTACCGATAACTCGATTGCATTGAATACTCCTGCTCCTAATATCCCCGAGTGTTCCGTTTTTCCGGAAACATCTGCAACTGTCCATAGTGAAGAGGAGCCCATGAGCAAGAGGCCTAGATTCCCGTTTGGAGAATTTAAAAACTGCAACATTACGTTTCAGTTTTAAAGTATAGTTAGTAGCCAGATGGGTTGTTAAACTACACGAAACGTATATTTTTCATTTTTTGTTGAATTTTATGTTGTCTGTATTAAAAATTACACAAGAACGTTCAGCAGCTGTTCGGGTGTTTATGGAGAAGAATTTGAGTTTAGAGTTGTTATGAAATTGATTAAAGCATAAGTTTTGTGGAAGTTTGCTTTTTTTTCACTGTACAATAATTCAAAAATTATTGTACGGTACTATCACCATGCCTTCTTTCATACAGTACAATAACTTGTAAATTCTAAAGTTATTGTACGGTGATAAGCCACGCCTACTCGGGTGAAGAACAAGTGTTGGAAATTATTGTACACCAGTCATCAAAGGAAAAACGCCGCATAAGTGCCACAACATATTTTGAGATGACCCCCACTAAAACGAGACGGTAGAATTTAGTATTTTTTATAAATAAGGTAGAAAATGATGTTACTAATCACATATTAGTATTTAAGGAAAAAAAAGATATTGTAGTATTTTTTAAAATCTGCTTCAAATTGCAGAAAATGACAATTTTCTATATATTCCTATAGTAAATGTGGATTTTAAATGGCCCCTAAAACCATTTTTCTCCTATAGATGATTTACATATCAGCTTTGTCTCGGATAACACTTAAATTGTTATCAATGCATTTATACATTATTAAAGATAAATCATGGATCTATCCATCAAGTATTTTAATACAGGTATACACATTACACATTTATTTTATGGGTGTGTTCTTGATTAAGGATGGTAGATTTAAAAAAAAAATCTAATTTTATTCTGTGTATCAATGAAAACAAGCGGTTATAATGTACGATTATCTCAGACGTTTTTAAGGATATGTGAACGGTAACCTGACATGAAAATTTCAACCCGAATCATTGAAAAATTATCTATACAGACTCTAATGGATTCGCCAATTTAAGACAATTTAAGCATATGCAAATGAGTTCGTTTTCATTGCAACAACCTTCAAACTTACCCATGTTCAACATACCGGTATTTGAAATTGAATATGTCATAAAAGGCACCAAGACAATTATCTAGAAAGCCTTTTTAAGCAAAATATTAAGAGATTAAAAAAAATATAACCCAATTTATCTATCCGAAAATGGATCATTGAAATCTCTTTTATTAATCTACAATTTAGATTGAAATTCTCCTGACCACTAAAAAAGTGACATTACGTGACCCGAACTATAGAAAAATTAGATAAAATACTGTTAGGTATATTGAAAATCCATTTTGTATATGTTATTTTAAAGAAATGATAAAGGCAGCAGAATAATAATACATATAATTGGTATGCTTTGTGAAACGGGCCCCTGACCACTAAAAAAGTGACATCACGTGACCCGAACTATAGAAAAATTATTAAGAAATGAACTAAATGTCTACCCAAGTTATACTCGTATAACCTGGGTTGGGGCAATTTACGCTTTATAATCCGCGAAGCGGATTATAAAAAAGCGTAAATTGCTCCAACCCAGGTTATACGAGTATAACTTGGGTAGATATTGAGTTCATTCCTTATAATTTAATTTTCTGGAATTTGCTGTACAAATTGAGTCCGTTTTACTTTTAAAAATGATATAAATCTGTTCAAAATTCAAACGTAACGTCAAGTGAATTAGTACGTTGGTGCATTGTGACGTGTCTTGTGACGTGCAAACCAGGTTATACAAATTTAACTAAAATTTTCTATCCAATCAAATGCCGCGTTACAACCAGAATTAAATTATTATAAAATACCGTTAGGTATATTGAAAATCCATTTTGTAAATGTTATTTTAAAGAAATGATAAAGGCAGCAGAATAATAATACTAATACATATAATTGGTATGCTATTGAATTAGGATAAAATCCCATAATTTCCATTCATACACATTACACATATAACAGGTTTGAATTAACAGTATGTTGCCACGACGAACACAATATCCATAAAAGTATGTACGGATTACCGACGGAACATATTGATAAAAATGACATCTCTCCATCATAATTTGTTTGGAAACTAACAATGTACAAGTTTAAGTTTATATAAAGGACTTTTTTCAGGAGTTTTGAAGCATATGTACGGAAATGTATCTCAAATCGGAATTTTCCGTGAAGCAACATAACTGGAACTAAAGGTAAGCTAATCATGGCTAATAAAGGCTTTAAAAATCTTATTGCAACCGCCTTCATTTCTCACTGGATAAAAAATATAGTCGAAATATAGTCTTTGTACCCCCCCCCCCCCATTCCTCTACATCACAGTTCACACGAGTCGGTGTGGGAAAGTCACCCTAAATAGCAATTGATTATAAATCTTGTCTCAGCAGACGACATGTACTAGGCTGCAGCCGACCTGCACATTTTTCGCGCCTTTTTCTCGGGATAAACCCTTCCCAAAGCAAGACGTACGACAGACTGCAGCATGGGTGAGTCTCTGGACATTGAATTATAGATAAAGGTTGACAATAGTGACAATATCACTTATTTTGCAAACAGATTTCGATTAAGAATTTGAAACTTGTCGAGGGATTAGAATTTAACAATCGTAGAAAATGAATATTGTATAAGAATTTTAATGTGACCCAGTTTTTTTTCTGACGATGTAGGATAAGATGAATGACCTATATAAGAAACACTGAGATACTGACCATGCATGTGGCGTCTTATGTTGTACATTGTTGATAATTTGCAGCAAAGGCACGGGCACTTGTCTCTGACATGTTCATCAGAGAGAGAGAGAGAGAGAGAGAGTGAGAGTGAGAGTGACCTAGCTCGTAAGAATATTTAAAGATTATTAGACCAATGCTTATATTTACAAATTGTTCTTTAATCGAATAATATATATCATTTAATTGGACATTATTCTTAAGTGATGATTTATAATATACAAAAAGCTGCATATATATTGTAATCGTATATTTTTTTTGTTGCATGGCTATACCGCTCAAACAGTATGAAGATGACGCTAGATAATAAATATATCATCTAGTATTATCACTTTGTTTTACAATGTAATGTTCTGAGAAATTATCCCCATTATCATCTTTAATACTGGAACAATTATAGATATCAAGAATTTACTATCTTTTTCATTCATTAAACATGAAACGTACGTCACATTGACTCTGAAAGGTCAAATGTGTTTGTGCAAACATATAAAAGTTGCACGCGCGGATCGAGAATTATGTTAATGGAGGAGGGGCGAAATATATTGAGATATCATTATATATATATCATTATTCGGGGGGGGGGGGGGGGGGTGGTTGGGGGCGCTTTGATCCCCCAAGAAAGGAAATGAGATAATGACAATTATATGTCTTCTTGGTAAGAAATCTGTACCACAATAACTCCAATCCCATAATTGATGAATGTAGAAGAACGAAGAATAAAAGCGATCGGCATCGGTTGCAGGTGTTAGACGCAGGCGTTGTAGCCCCGATTCCCAAGAGTGTCATTTTCGCTAGTGAGAAAAAGTGAGCAAGCATTAGCTATCATTTGTTTATTGTGCGTGAAAGAAAGATAATACTGTAAGTTTGTTGGATTCCCAGAATCTGAGAAACAGAGAATTGGTGTGGAGGTGATAGCAAGGTGTTGAATCAGTATACAGTGCATTTCGCCGTGTTCGGTCAATTAATTAACTAAACTAAGAACTGTGTTTGTTGTTTCACCACTGAGCCAAATCAAGTCATGTAGCTCACAGGTTCTTGAGGAGAGGACCGAACCCCAACCCCCCCCCCCCCCCCCCACATTTCCAACCCCCAAGTATCTAGGCCCCCGGGACTTATGACTTATTTATAATCTAATGTATATAAAATTACCTAAAAAATTACTTTTAAAATATATAGAGGGGATATGATTTTTTTTTTACAGATTTTTTTTCACAATCACGATAGCAATGGTAATGAACCTATATAAGAGAGTACAATTTCATGCGGATTTTTTTTCGGATGTACATAATTTTCTCTTTTCGGGGGGGGGGGGTGTCCGGAAAATAATTTTGTTTTCCAAAAAGGGTTCGGTCTATTGTTGTCAGGAACTATACTCTCTCTCTCTGTCTCTCTCTCTATCTATCTATCTCTCTCTCTCTCTCTCTCTCTCTCTCTCTCTCTCTCTCTCTCTCTCTCTCTCTCTGTCTGTCTGTCTCTTTCTCTCTCTATATATATTTTTATATATATATATAATTTATTTCCAGGAGGGTTCGGACTATACCCCTCTAGATCCGGGAATGCAAACTGCTTTCTTTAATTGCAACAGTTGTTACATTATGCCATCTTCGCTAGCCAAGGGGTTTCGATACATCATGTACATTAGGTTCGTCAAAAATGTTGTGTATGGCTCAATCTGATTAAAATACAGATCTTTACGCATGTGCACGGCTCTTTTGATTAATATATAGAGATGTGTACTAGACTACTAGTATTTTAATCAGTTTGCCCTCGGGTAAGGAGGTAAATGGGGGGGGGGGGGGGGGGGGGGGGGGGGGATTGGGCGGGGTACAAGTAAATGCAAGCCTAGGTGTAACAACTTAACCAAGAAAGCTAATTCTCTTGATTGCAGTTATTATTATTTACAAGGTCCATATATTGATTGTTTTTTGTTAGTGACATTCATGATTGAAATGATTTCAAATAATAAAACCCGTGGAATTTACGGGTAACAGAGTCAGTGAATTCAGAATACATTTATTGTCAAGTGCGAAGTGTAAAATATATTTTCCTTCTTTTTGAACAGAGAGGTTCCCGCCGTACAAGGTTCTTCAGCTGGAGAGTTCCTTCCACAAATCACCCTATCCCTCTCACACCGAAATCCAAGGCTTGTCGGAGACCTTGAATGAAAAAACTCAGCGAATCAAGGTTAGTTAATGGCTTTTCCTTGGATGCACTCGCAGAGTTAGGAAACAGCGCATCAATATATAAACAAATAAATGTTACTGATAATAGAACTATAGTTATATATTATATCTTTATTTTAACTGTTTTATATATGTACGTTTTCTCCAAAATTCGTACGACAAACATTTAATAATGAATTTCATATATGTAATCGTTTAAAAAATGAACTCAGTGTCTTCCCAAGTTATACGGGTATAACCTGGGTTGCTGCAGTCTACGTTTTATTATCCGCTTATTATAAATTTTAAAAAAGCGTGTAACGAGTATAACTTGGGTAGATATTGAGTTCATTCCTCATAGTTTAATTTTCTGTAATTAACTGTACAAATTGAGAGGGTTTTACTTTTAAAAATGGCAAAATTCAAAAGTAACGTCAAGCGGTTTAGTACGATTTTGACGTTGGTGCATTGTGACGTGTCTTGTGACGTGCAAACCAGGTTATACATGGCATTTTTTTTTATATCTACCGCTCAAAGA
Organism: Magallana gigas; assembly: GCF_902806645.1. Classification (NCBI taxonomy): domain Eukaryota; kingdom Metazoa; phylum Mollusca; class Bivalvia; order Ostreida; family Ostreidae; genus Magallana; species Magallana gigas. The sequence continues at coordinate 4,201,025 of NC_047562.1, read as the reverse complement.
GGAGTGAATCTGATTAACATTTCCTCAACCATTTGCTTACTTCCTTATATTTTGATGCACAAACGGTGTTTTGTAGTGTACTGTCATTTAATTTCCATCCAAGGATTAAAATATTTGAGATCAGATTAAGAAGTATGTATGTTGTGTAGATGATGAGGTTCCGTGTTTAGATAAAAATAATCAAGACAATATTTACTAATATTATAGCATTGAATCATGATTTTTTGAAGTATACACTCTCATAACTGCCGCGGTGTGTGCATACAAATTGAGTAACGCGCGTTAGCGCGTTATGAAAATTTGTATGCACACACCGCGGCAGTTATGAGAGTGTATACTTCACAAAATCATGATTTAATGCTTATATTTACATTTTTTAACTTCTTGCCTTGTCTGCAAATATGAATTATACCTTAAAATTCCGATCTTATCCTAAGGGTAAGTTAATATTAATGGAAGAGCCACAGTAACAGCCACAAGCGTGAACTTTGATTTTCGCTTGTGACGTTGCAGTTTACAGCGTTTAACGTTTGTGACGTCATAATAAAACTCGTCAATTTGACCTTTGACTACTTGTTGCATTTAGAGGCATTTGAGATCACAGAATTTAATGGGAAAACACAGTAGAATGTAAATATAAGGCTATAATAGTCATATGTAACTTGTAAAAAGCGTAAATTTCTCTAACCCAGGTTATACGAATATAACTTGAGTATATATTGAGCTCATTCCTTATAATTTCATGCATTTTCTATAATTTACTGTACAAATTCAGAGTATTTTACTACAAAAATGACATTGATTTGTTCAAAATTCAAACGCATGGTCAAGCGGATTAGTACGCTTTTGAATTGGTGCATTGTGACGTGTCTTGTGACGTGCAAACCAGGTTATACTGTAACTTAATTTTTCTATCCAATCAAATACCGTGTTACGACCAAAATTAAATTATTAATGTATTTATATCGTTACGTCTTGGCTTTGTAGACCTGGTTTCGCAACAGACGAACAAAGGCCAAGAGAATCCTGGGACAAATGTCGCCACAGACAGGAAATCGAGTCCATTTCCAGATAAAGAAGGGGAAGTATGTGTGGAAAGCCCGTCCATCATCTACGTCATCCGTCACCAATCCCAATCTTTCGTCATCGCGCGGGAAAATCTCCGCCAATCAAAGGTTACACGCTGTGTGTCAAAGTCCATCCAGCCAATCAGAATCACCGCCACATAACACATTCCAAAACCAAGCGATCCGTTCCAATAAATCGACGCGTGATGTCAACCACATGCAGCGAGCGGGCAGTGGTATTGAGGGCAAGGTTAGGCCACCACTGGTAGCCATTGAACCACCGCAACCATCTGCAGAAACAGGCGGCCGTCACGACGAAATAGTAGACCCCGAATACTGGGAGATGATGAAAGAAATCGGTTTGCAGTAGATGTGTGTAGTTGAGTCAATAAATTTTTTGTCAAATCAATTTTACGTTGTGTGTTTGCATTCACTGAACCTCCTCATCTAGTTTTAAAGTAACGCCCGGAAATGTTTTAACTTTTTTTTTTTTGGGGGGGGGGGGTAAAAAGAACAGCATTGAAAAGATTTTCTGGCGTTTGATGATCAATAAAATCGCTGGACATAACATAGCTTAGCATAACATTACATTGTTAAAGATATATTTACATTCTGTGTATATTTCCCTGTATATCTTTGCATTGGAAATCTGCGACGTTCAAATTTCTATGAATACACTTTGATAATTCATGCGCCATGTGCACAAATATAAACGTTTCCAAGTGGTTTGGGTATATTTATTTTTGTAAGATCAAATGAAACGTTCAATCTTACATAACCAATTTGATATGTACTTTTTAAAAATAATAATTTAATTCTGGTTGTAACGCGCTTTCTGATTGGCTAAAAAATTATTTTATATCGTATAAAGAATGTTACCTACGTCATAGTAAGACTAACGTCAAAAACGTATTATTACGCCTGACGTTACGTTTGAATTTTGGACAATTTTACGTCATTTTTAAGGTCAAATAACCGTTTTTATCTTCAATGAAGAGTAAAAAAATTAAATTATAAGCAATGAATTCAATATGTATTAGTTTTATACGATATAAAATGGTTTGAAACAGTTTACGCTTTTGTATAAACCACTTAATAATTAAATTATATCTACCCCTAAATAAAAAGGATTTTACTCTACTAAGTTTCTGGCACTATATTTTTAGACGCGGAAATGAACCAAATAGCATGTTTATTTTGCTGTTCCATGTATGTTTCTGATGTTTAATATCCCTGACTGAGAGAGTTTGTAATGCCTTTAATTTACAGCGACGATACACATATATTTCATACAAAAAAAACCATCAGTATGAATATAAATACAAGCATTGAATGCTTATTTTTGGATGTCGTCGGTCCTATGACACACCAAAGCGGCGCGGACAAATTATCATATCGCGCCAACGTGAGGGTTTAATCTTCAGTCTAGCTTTGCATTTACTTTTATTCACAAAAGTTTATACATTTTGTCTCGTTTGGAAATTCATGTGTATTTTAAAAATTACGAGGTGTGAAAAAAATACTGTGAATGATATCGACAGAAAAAACATATGACCAGTGCAGCCACGGTTCATTTTATCTCAATAGTATCATTATATTGATATAAACATGGCTTCTGAAATTGTCTAAACGTCTTCAAAACCGGAAAATACACAATTAGCTTACACATGTACATGATATTCAATACATCTCTTAAAATTAACATATACATGTAAAATCCACATATTCAACAAATAGTCAAGCTGGCGACTTAAAACCGCTAAAAACAGCCAACACCCAATTCGGAATCAATCAACCAAGTAAAGGGTCCTCCACACACCTGGGAAAATTAGTTCCTACAAGTCCCTTCTTCTAAATTAATTAAAGATATGGCTTTTTAGCATGTGTTCCGACTTGAAAATGACCCCTAAAATCTCACTTTCTGGGGGAAAATGAACTTTGAAAATTTTCCAACTGTTCATGAAAATAAAAAATACCCTAAAGTATTCGAACTTGGGACCTGCGAGTTGGTAGACTGAAGGAACACCCACTGCGCCACAGAGATTGACAACAAATTTTGGTGGCCTTGTATACAAGTAACTTGCATGTGGAGTATATCATGAATAACATGTGGATCAACGCATGACACGCATGTGTACAATTATCATGAATTTTTGAAAATCAAACTTACTACAAAATGTTCTAAAAAAAATTAAAATACCTTTCAGCGCCATTCATATTCGCGCGACGTCTTGGTTTTGGGGAAATGCGAGTGCGCGCCCATCCGGCATGATCCGCCGAGGGAATAAATAAAACATGGCGGCCGTAGGAGAGGACCTGTCAACTTTTATTAGTTTTGAAGGTGAGTCCTTTAACTTTTAAATGAAGAACTTTACGAACAGTAGACCTTTTTAGATTCGAGAGTTGTTTAAGATGGACCGTGTATTTTATATCTATTACGTCCAATTCGGTAATGTATTGATTCACCAGATCGGGCCATATATTTATAACTACACGGGGAGACCGATACAGTGGGATTTCTATCCGTTTAACCTCTCCATCGTGGGTTTAATTGTAAAAGATCGGTAGATAGATATAGAAATAATGATTATGATGAACATAAATAAACAGTTTCAGAAAACAACACCTATACATTCTCCTACGTTGTTATCAAGCTCTCTCTCTCTCTCTGTTTATTATTTGCCTGGAGACATAAATATATGTTCATATATAGTCATCTTGTTTGTCAGTGAATTTCCAAGACGCCTGAATTAATTGACTACTTGTACATTCATTTGTTTAATTAATATAAACCCACCATTGTTGACATCACTGCTGGGTGGTAGATCCTGATTCATGTATACTGATGAGACTGATGTCCCTGATCATGTCGTTAGAGACACCAAAATAAACCGTTTCAGACAACGACCTATCAGGACGTTACTGGACTAGGCTAGAACATGAGTTGATTTCTTTATTATATTTACATGTATATGTGGTTTAATTTACAGATCCATGTGGGTGACTCGCTTGACAAAGGAGAAAGAAATGGTGTCCCACATGAGACTACAGTACTACCAACACAAGTATTGTCTGGTGTGCCTGACCGGGAGTCTCGGCTGTCGATGGCACCGGTACAAACAGTCGACCAGGGACAGCAGAAAGGTACACATTACCCGACAATAATTATTTCTTGTTCAGTTTGGTCATTTAGCTGGACCAAACCAAGCGGACGCTTTTCCATAGTCAGTTAGTAACAAACCTAGTCACTTTTTTTAAAGTGTTTCTTTCTGTCTACAAGACTTTCTACTAATGTTGAGGATTTGTCTTGATTTTTTTACTGCATATACCAGAATTCTTTGCTCATAAAAGATTAATAAATTGCAATGTGAAAAAGTTCATGAAGAAAAATCTCTTTTACTCTGCTGTAGATTCATGTTGAAAGAAAAGTATATATTATATTATCATACCCATTCTATACTGTAACAGTTAAACAACTGAAAAGAATAGACTTTTAAATTGGACATTGATACTGCTAAAAAGAAAACCCATAAAGTTTAATTGGTAAATTCATTGTGTCTGTATAGATATCTCAATCAAATCCACAATTCTTAATTTATATCTCAGTACAGTCAATGTAAATACTAGGTACATGTGGGTATGTTGGTAGATATTTTTCATTCTTCACATTGTACATTTACCCATTCATTATGGTACATAATTTTGAATATTTAACTCTATTAATTATGTACTTGTCTAACCCTTGTTTAGTTTATTCTATTAAAGTCCTGATATTGATTAATGTATGTCAAGCTCTGGATATGAAATTTTAACTCTGTTGCCTTAAATGTCCTGTTGGAATTGATATACATATACATATGCAAGTTTATTAGAAATCTATGACTTCATAGAACTTTGTTTATTGTCCATGTGAATGATGCTAAACCTCAGGGGACAATAAACTTAGGTATGTCTGTATGAAATCTCAGAAGTCAGTTTGAAACGAGCACTAAATAAATGAGTATAGAACAAGACATAGATAAGCTGAGCAATTAGTCTTTTGTTGATACATTTTCCTATATATGCAGATACTTCCTACAGATAAAAACCGTTTAAATATCAGATGTTTTTTTTCCCTATTTAATGTAGATCAGGTTTTTTCACCATTAATTTCATAGGTGAAAGAGGGGCATTCATTGTTTTGTGCTTTCAGAACTCTGACTTGGCCCAAATAAAATAAAAAAAATTGTTTCTGGATCAAACCAACTTATTAGTAAAAATTAGTCCAATGACTGTTTTAAATGTGGGGCTTTTTTTTGAGTGGGATCTGTTTGGCTTTGTTATAGTGTTATACTATGATTTGTTATATTCTACAGCGGGATCTGTTTGGCTTTGTAATAGTGTTATGATGATTTGTTATATTCTACAGCGGGATCTGTATAGCTTTGTTATAGTGTTATAATGATATGTTATATTCTACAGCGGGATCTGTACAGCTTTGTTATCAGGGATGGGGTAATTGAAAAAAGTATTTGTAATTGAGTGTAATTAATTACATTTTTCAAAGTAATTGAAAGTAATTGGTAATTGAGTCTGTCTTCAATTACAAGTAACTGAATGTATATAAATACATTCCAAAAATATAGTGTATTTTCAATTACTTTTCAATTACATCTCAATTACTTTTTTCCAAGTTTAGATATAATAAAGGTGTCTTATAATGATAAATAGATTTTATACATGTTTGGCATGGAGTTTTGTTTATACAATAATTAAATGTCCCATAATGTTTCGTATGTTTATACAGTATGACACACTGCCCAGAGCAATAGGTAAAGATCTAATTTTGTGGAGGTGTGAACTCCTCCGATACCCAAGAACCTCAATTGATTTTAGACTGAACTGAACGGATTTTAGACTCAAGGGAATCAAATTATCTCATTCTTGTGAATTATAGCAATTATTATTTATATACATTACTGATATGCTGTACTGCCAAAAGTTGTACTTTCTCAATAAACATAGTTTTAATATGTGAATAAAAATTAATTCACTAAAGAAAAAATATTATTCAGAACCAAAAATGAACTCAATGAATTTAATGTTAAAGAACATTTTCAAGAAATCTGATCTGAACTGAAGGAGTCCGGTCAAGTCGTATACAGACCAACTCGTATACAGGTCAACTCGTATACAAAAATTTCCGCATAAACAACAAAAAATCAGCTCGTATACTAAAATTCCCGGTGTGTTTAACCGAAAGTCAACTCGTATACAAAAATTTCATATGCCTATATAATTTATGTCAAATATTAATGTGATAATAAATATAACAAATGCTGCACGCCAGTCATGAGTCAAATATTCTTACAACAGATGATGTATTTAAGAAAATATTATATAATATGTTACAACAAAAGATGACTTTCATTGTCTAGAACGGTGATTAGTATAGGTTAACGTTAATGACTCAAAAATACCTTGTATACAAGCTGACTTTTGGTGTTTTATGCGGAAATGTTTGTATACGAGTTGACCTGTATACGAGTTGGTCTGTGTACGACTTGACTGTAAATCGAACTGAACTATACAACCTTAAAAAAAATAACCGTACATATAGCCCTGTATATCTTAATGTCGTTAATATATGTATATGTTCTCAAGATTTAAAAAAATAAAACTAAAGTATTTGAAATGTAATTAATTACATTTATCAAAGTAATTGAGAGTAATTAATTACATTTTAAAAAATCAATGTAATTGTAATTGCAAGTAATTGTTAAAATTGTCAATGTATTTGAAAGTAATTAATTACTTTTCAAAGTAATTGACCCCAACTCTGTTTGTTATAGTGTTATGATGATATGTTATATTCTACAGCGGGATCTGTTTGGCTTTGTAATAGTGTTATGATGATTTGTTATATTCTACAGCGGGATCTGTACAGCTTTGTTATAGTGTTATGATGATATGTTATATTCTACAGCGGGATCTGTTTGGCTTTGTTATAGTGTTATGATGATTTGTTATATTCTACAGCGGGATCTGTACAGCTTTGTTATAGTGTTATGATGATTTGTTATATTCTACAGCGGGATCTGTTTGGCTATGTTATAGTGTTATAATGATTTGTTATATTCTACAGCGGGATCTGTACAGCTTTGTTATAGTGTTATGATGATATGTTATATTCTACAGCGGGATCTGTACAGCTTTGTTATAGTGTTATGATGATATGTTATATTCTACAACGGATCTGTTCGGCTTTGTAATAGTGTTATGATGATTTGTTATATTCTACAGCGGGATCTGTACAGCTTTGTTATAGTGTTATAATGATATGTTATATTCTACAGCGGGATCTGTTTGGCTTTGTAATAGTGTTATGATGATTTGTTATATTCTACAGCGGGATCTGTTTGGCTATGTTATAGTGTTATAATGATTTGTTATATTCTACAGCGGGATCTGTACAGCTTTGTTATAGTGTTATGATGATATGTTATATTCTACAGCGGGATCTGTACAGCTTTGTTATAGTGTTATGATGATATGTTATATTCTACAACGGATCTGTTCGGCTTTGTAATAGTGTTATGATGATTTGTTATATTCTACAGCGGGATCTGTACAGCTTTGTTATAGTGTTATGATGATATGTTATATTCTACAGCGGGGTCTGTATAGCTTTGTTACAGTGTTATAATGATATGTTATATTCTACAGCGGGATCTGTTCGGCTTTGTAATAGTGTGATGATGATTTGTTATATTCTACAGCGGGATCTGTTTGGCTTTGTTATAGTGTTATAATGATTTGTTATATTCTACAGCGGGATCTGTTTGGCTATGTTATAATAGTGTTATAATGATTTGTTATATTCTACAGCAGGATCTGTTTGGCTTTGTTATAATGATATGTTATATTCTACAGCAGGATCTTTATAGCTTTGTTATAGTGTTGTAATGATATGTTATATTCTACAGCGGGATCTGTACAGCTTTGTTATAGTGTTATGATGATTTGTTATATTCTACAGCGGGATCTGTATAGCTTTGTTATAGTGTTATAATGATATGTTATATTCTACAGCAGGATCTGTTTGGCTTTGTTATAATGATATGTTATATTCTACAGCAGGATCTGTATAGCTTTGTTATAGTGTTATGATGATTTGTTATATTCTACAGCGGGATCTGTATAGCTTTGTTATAGTGTTATAATGATATGTTATATTCTACAGCGGGATCTGTACAGCTTTGTTTTAGTGTTATGATGATATGTTATATTCTACAGCGGGATCTGTTCGGCTTTGTAATAGTGTTATGATGATTTGTTATATTCTACAGCGGGATCTGTTTGGCTTTGTTATAGTGTTATAATGATATGTTATATTCTACAGCGGGATCTGTTTGGCTATGTTATAATAGTGTTATAATGATTTGTTATATTCTACAGCGGGATCTGTTTGGCTTTGTTATAGTGTTATAATGATATGTTATATTCTACAACGGATCTGTTTGGCTTTGCTATAGTGTTATAATGATATGTTATATTCTACAGCGGGGTCTGTATAGCTTTGTTACAGTGTTATAATGATATGTTATATTCTACAACGGATCTGTTTGGCTTTGCTATAGTGTTATAATGATATGTTATATTCTACAGCGGGGTCTGTATAGCTTTGTTATAGTGTTATAATGATATGTTTTATTCTACAGCAGGATCTGTTTGGCTTTGTTATAATGATATGTTTTATTCTACAGCAGGATCTGTACAGCTTTGTTATAGTGTTATGATGATATGTTATATTCTACAACGGATCTGTTTGGCTTTGTTATAGTGTTATAATGATATGTTATATTCTACAGCAGGATCTGTACAGCTTTGTTATAGTGTTATGATGATATGTTATATTCTACAACGGATCTGTTTGGCTTTGCTATAGTGTTATAATGATATGTTATATTCTACAGCGGGGTCTGTATAGCTTTGTTATAGTGTTATAATGATATGTTATATTCTACAACGGATCTGTTTGGCTTTCTTATAATGATATGTTATATTCTACAGCAGGATCTGTATAGCTTTGTTATAGTGTTATGATGATATGTTATATTCTACAACGGATCTGTTTGGCTTTGCTATAGTGTTATAATGATATGTTTTATTCTACAGCGGGGTCTGTATAGCTTTGTTACAGTGTTATAATGATATGTTATATTCTACAACGGATCTGTTTGGCTTTGCTATAGTGTTATAATGATATGTTATATTCTACAGCGGGGTCTGTATAGCTTTGTTACAGTGTTATAATGATATGTTTTATTCTACAGCAGGATCTGTTTGGCTTTGTTATAGTGTTATGATGATATGTTATATTCTACAACGGATCTGTTTGGCTTTGCTATAGTGTTATAATGATTTGTTATATTCTACAGCGGGATCTGTTTGGCTTTGTTATAATGATATGTTATATTCTACAACGGATCTGTTTGGCTTTGCTATAGTGTTATAATGATATGTTATATTCTACAGCGGGGTCTGTATAGCTTTGTTATAGTGTTATAATGATTTGTTATATTCTACAGCGGGATCTGTTTGGCTTTGCCCTGCTGTTGATCACATTCCTGTTTGCTCTATTCCTGCTCTATTACATTATTTTGATGAAAAATGACTTTACTACATTGAATTGGTGAGTTTTACTGTCATATGTTCTTTGTAAGAGTTCATGCCAAATTATGCTTCATTAAATTTATCTTTTTAACTAGTACCGCAAAATGTGACAAAACCATAATTATGTTTATTACAAATTTTTAAAGGATACAGACTTGTAACTTTTATGAACATTTTTCAGATTTTTTTTGTGGAAAAATTTCACTCTTTTATGTCATCATTTTAATATTCCTTTATAAATTATATGTCTGAGATAAAGTGTATTAGACAAAGTATTAGATTAAAACAACTTTTAGAATTTATGTTTGACATTATTTTTTTCTGCTGCAGGTTTTTCTTTACAAAAACCAAGAAATGGCTTCCAATCTACACAATATTCCTGGCAGTTGTCTGCATTGTTTTTGTTTATTTATTGATTTTAGTGGTAAGTAGTCACAGGCTGAGAATATGAATTTAAAGAATTTTAACACTGAATTATACATGTATCTCCATAGACCTTATTCCTATGAATTTTCAAACAATGCATAAAAAATAGGCCAATAATTTCACTCTGGAAAAAGAAATGTATGCCTATGTATGCCTGACTAATGCTGTGTTGTGTTTTTCCAGTGTCTTTCACTCTGCCATTTACTGGTGGGACATCAACTGTATATACACAATGTACACGCTGTGTTCATTATTCTCTTTCTGGCATTCTGTGTTGCCATGGTAATTGCCATAAATGAGATGTGGAGTGAGGAATGGGCCATTGTGTGGCTGTCTGTGAAGGTAAAGATGAGAGAGAGAGAGAGAGAGAGAGAGAGAGAGAGAGAGAGAGAGAGAGAGAGAGAGAGAAAGAGAGAGATTCATTTATTTAAGAAGAAGAAAAGAAAATCCAGAAAGATTTTAATTATCTCCAACATCAGAGTACTGTACTGTGAAGAGGGAAATGGAAAGTTAAGTTTTATTTCATTGAAAGTGAAAGAGAAACCAGAAGAGTGGATAGTTACTTTATGTGATAAAGATCCAGACAGATAAGTCCATACAGTAGTTCATGTAGTAGTACCCTGTTACAGGTATTTGACATTGATAGTTACAGATATTTGGCCCCTATATACACATGATGTTTTATGTTACAGATATTTGGCCCCTCTCTACACATGATGTTTTGTGTTACTGATATTTGGCCCCTATCTACACATGATGTTTTGTGTCACAGATATTTGGCCCCTATCTACACATGATGTTTTATGTTACAGATATTTGGCCCCTATCTACACATGATGTTTTGTGTCACAGATATTTGGCCCCTATACAGTAAAACACGGTTATAGCGAACACGCTTATAATGAATTGACGCTTACAGCGAAGTGAATTTCATTCCCCAAGACTCTATTTCAAGTAGTAAACTTGACGGATATAACGAATTACGCTTATAACGAAGTTAAATTGCCCGTCCCTGGGACTTCGTTATAAGCGTGTTTTACTGTATACACATGATGATTTATGTTACAGATATTTGGCCCCTCTCTACACATGATGTTTTGTGTTACAGATATTTGGCCCCTATCTACACATGATGTTTTGTGTTACAGATATTTGGCCCCTATCTACACATGATGTTTTATGTTTCAGATATTTGGCCCCTATCTACACATGATGTTTTGTGTTACAGATATTTGGCCCCTCTCTACACATGGTGTTTTGTGTTACAGATATTTGGCCCCTATCTACACATGATGTTTTATGTTTCAGATATTTGGCCCCTATCTACACATGATGTTTTGTGTTACAGATATTTGGCCCCTATCTACACATGATGTTTTGTGTTACAGATATTTGGCCCCTATCTACACATGATGTTTTGTGTTACAGATATTTGGCCCCTATCTACACATGATGTTTTGTGTTACAGATATTTGGCTCGTATCTACACATGATGTTTTGTGTTACAGATATTTACACATGATGTTTTGTGTTACAGATATTTGGCCCCTATCTACAAGTAGGAGCTGTGTCTGTCATGACTCTGATGTCCTGGCTGATAGCACGGAAATGGTTCATGTTATCCTCCACATGTAAGTCTTGATATTCTCCACATGTAAGTCTTGATATTCTCCACATGTAAGTCTTGATATTCTCCACATGCAAGTCTTGATATTCTCCACATGTAAGTCATGTTATTCTCCACAGGTAAGTTTTTATATTCTCCACATGTAAGTCTTGATTTTCTTCACATGTAAGTCTTGATATTCTCCATACACAAGTCCTCTACTTGTCAAGTTATCATTTATATCATTTTATAATCATGGGTAAGTCACATTATCCTTTAATATCCATTACATGTACAAGTTATTCATTTTATCATCAAATGTTAAGTCAGGCATTGGACATTGGGAATAAATTGGACATACAGTTTTGTTTGGGAATCTATAAGTTTTATTTTTGTTTGTGAATGAAAATCATAGTTTATGAAAATAAGTATATCGAACAAAAGTAAAATTAAATGCCTAACATTTAAATCTAAATAAAATACAGCCAGGACAAGCTTTACTTGGCTGATTGATAGAATAACATAAGAAAATGAAGAAATGAAGGAAAATTAAAGATTGACTCATTTGTTATGGTTGGACAGTTCCTTTGGTTGTTATTTACCTAGCTGTATTATTTTACAGGTTGACAATTCTTTTGAATGTTACTGTACCTAGATGTGATTTTTTAGAGGTGGACAGTTCTTTTGGTTGTTACTGTTTCTAGCTGTATTATTTTACAAGTAGACATTTCTTTTGGTTGTTACTGTACCTAGCTGTAATAATTTACAGGTAGACATTTCTTTTGGTTGTTACTGTACCTAGCTGTAATATTTTACAGGTAGACAGTTCTTTTGGTTGTTACTGTACCTAGCTGTGATATTTTATAGGTAGACAGTTCTTTTGGTTGTTACTGTACCTAGCTGTAATATTTTATAGGTAGACAGTTCTTTTGGTTGTTACTGTACCTAGCTGTAATATTTTACAGGCAGACAGTTCTTTTGGTTGTTACTGTTTCTAGCTGTATTATTTTACTAGTAGACATTTCTTTTGGTTGTTACTGTACCTAGCTGTAATATTTTACAGGTAGACAGTTCTTTTGGTTGTTACTGTACCTAGCTATAATATTTTACAGGTAGACAGTTCTTTTGGTTGTTACTGTACCTAGCTGTGATATTTTATAGGTAGACAGTTCTTTTGGTTGTTACCATACCTAGCTGTAATATTTTATAGGTAGACAGTTCTTTTGGTTGTTACTGTACCTAGCTGTAATATTTTACAGGTAGACAGTTCTTTTGGTTGTTACTGTACCTAGCTGTAATATTTTACAAGTAGACAGTTCTTTTGGTTGTTACTGTACCTAGCTGTAATATTTTACAGGTAGACAGTTCTTTTGGTTGTTACTGTTTCTAGCTGTATTATTTTACAAGTAGACATTTCTTTTGGTTGTTACTGTACCTAGCTGTAATAATTTACAGGTAGACATTTCTTTTGGTTGTTACTGTACCTAGCTGTAATAATTTACAGGTAGACAGTTCTTTTGGTTGTTACTGTACCTAGCTGTGATATTTTATAGGTAGACAGTTCTTTTGGTTGTTACTGTACCTAGCTGTAATATTTTATAGGTAGACAGTTCTTTTGGTTGTTACTGTACCTAGCTGTAATATTTTACAGGCAGACAGTTCTTTTGGTTGTTACTGTTTCTAGCTGTATTATTTTACAAGTAGACATTTCTTTTGGTTGTTACTGTACCTAGCTGTAATATTTTACAGGTAGACAGTTCTTTTGGTTGTTACTGTACCTAGCTATAATATTTTACAGGTAGACAGTTCTTTTGGTTGTTACTGTACCTAGCTGTGATATTTTATAGGTAGACAGTTCTTTTGGTTGTTACTGTACCTAGCTGTATTATTTTATAGGTAGACAGTTCTTTTGGTTGTTACTGTACCTAGCTGTAATATTTTACAGGTAGACAGTTCTTTTGGTTGTTACTGTACCTAGCTGTAATATTTTACAGGTAGACAGTTCTTTTGGTTGTTACTGTACCTTGCTGTATTATTTTACAGGTAGACAGTTCTTTTGGTTGTTACTGTACCTTGCTGTGATGGCGGGGCTCTACATTGCTCCTCTCTTTATTAACTCGCCCTGTGTGGTTCTCATTTCGGAGCTGCCGCCCAAACCCAAGCTTCTGGCTCACCGGGGTGCTTCAGCAGTAAGAAATTTATTCCTCTTAATCTAGCTCCTCCATTTTGTAAATATCTTTTTCATATTTTGTACTTTATATCTCTTATTTTACTTGAGTTCCTTATCCTGTTACTCCCTCATATTTTATCAAATCTCAAGGATATGAAATTGCAAGCATCAAACTTTTGTTATTATAACAATAATTCCATATATCAGTTAAATTTAAATGTTTTGGTTTCATAATAGTTAATTGCCTAAGTCTTATCATATTAGATCTTCACAGTTCTGAATGCTTCTGTATTTTGATGATTGATTTTTATACTTTAATCAAGGATGGAGTTGTTTGGGTATTACAAAACTGGAATGTTTATGGAGAAACAAATGTCTTTGAATTGTATTTTTACAGATTGCTCCAGAAAATACCTTAGTTTCATTCCAAATTGCCAATGAATATAATGTTATGGGCTTTGAAACAGATGTCCGAATAAGGTACTATGTACATGTAGTTAATTATTAATGATAAAAATCAGTATCTGTTCGAGATGTACTCCACATTTGTATGGGTAGTTTTTGTAAAATTAACGAAATTTGTGTTCCCTTTTACCATGTATATATTTTCTTAATTCTGTTTATTGTTTGACAGTTTGGACGGAGTGCCATTTATTCTCCATGATTCCACATTTTTAAGAACTACAAATATTGAAAAAGTCTTTCCAAGTTTAAAAGATGAAGATGCATCGAATTTCAACATGTCGCAAATTAAACAGCTGAACGCAGGCCTGTGGTTTATGGAGGTAACTTGTTACTCTTACTTTCTCTGTTTTCATTGTCTTAACTGATGAATTCATCAGATGATGTCTTCATCAGGTAAATTTTTGTCATTAGTTAACTCTATTTATTTAGAGTTTTTCTGATCTGCTAAGCAGTCAGATTTTGTGCCGTGAATGAGTAGTGCAGTAGTGAGTAGAAAAAAGGTATATTATAGAAAATAAACAACTTTTGGTGACTATCAAATAGAAAATAATTAATACAAAAGGAGGTTAAAAACGAAAAAAAAGCCTCTGTCCTGGTTTGTGATGGTTTATGATTTCTATCCAGTGTTGTCTCTAAAAATTGAAGTAGAAAGAAGAAATAAACAAGTAGAAGGGTGCTGGGGGTCTAGCTTATAGCTACATTGTGTTTGAAATGCAATAATAGGCGGGTAATTAAGGCATTTTAGGCGGGGAAATTCCTTGCTCCCCGGGTCTTCAAGACAACCCTGTTTCTATCCATCTCATTGATTGCGTTTTCTAGCCCCTCGCAAAAGCTTGAAGGTAGAAAATTCACAAGTTGGAAAAAAATTAAAGACCATCAAATGTGATGAAAAATTTATCTATCATAATTTTTTTGTTATACTCTGAACAATTTCGAGGAATATGAATAATTTGCTTTTTCCTTGATTTTATGCTTGTCTTGAAAAATACATGTACCAAGACCAGATACTATAGATTCCTTATTAAACGTGAGGAATTAATATCAACGTAAAATCGTGTGAAGCAACTCCCACAGATTTTATAATCTTGCTTCTATTTTTCAGACAGTTTTGAACTAAACAAAATTCTAACCAAAAAATGGTGCTTGTGATTTAATATTCTCACAATTTTACACAAATCAGCGGAATCGCATAATTAAGTACTTGCGTAAAGTAAGGAATTTAAAATTGTTTAGTCCAAGATTAGAGGTCCCCCTTTGTTTTGTAGGATGACCCCATGTCCACCGTGAGTGAGGTCTCGGAGGAGAGGGGGGTGATCTACCGTAACCAGAGTGTCCCCACCCTCACAGAGCTGGTGGAGTTCGTGGGCGCCACCAACAAAACACTGATGTTTGACATCAGGAAGCCACCCAGTGACCACCCGTACAAGGACAGCATCAGACAACACATTGTGGAGGACATCCAGAGAGCCAGGATCAGCCCAGACAAGGTAGTGACTATAGCCGTATTGTATGACTGGGATCAGCCCAGACAAGGTAGTGACTATATATTTAGCCGTATTGTATGACTAGGATCAATCCAGACAAGGTAGTGACTATAGCGGTATTGTATGACTGGGATCAGCCCAGACAAGGTAGTGACTATAGCGGTATTGTATGACTGGGATCAATCCAGACAAGGTAGTGACTATAGCCGTATTGTATGACTGGGATCAGCCCAGACAAGGTAGTGACTATAGCCGTGTTGTATGACTGGGATCAGCCCAGACAAGGTAGTGACTATAGCGGTATTGTATGACTGGGATCAATCCAGACAAGGTAGTGACTATAGCCGTATTGTATGACTGGGATCAGTCCAGACAAGGTAGTGACTATAGCCGTGTTGTATGACTGGGATCAGCCCAGACAAGGTAGTGACTATAGCCGTATTGTATGACTGGGATCAGTCCAGACAAGGTAGTGACTATAGCGGTGTTGTATGACTGGGATCAGCCCAGACAAGGTAGTGACTATATATTTAGCCGTATTGTATGACTAGGATCAATCCAGACAAGGTAGTGACTATAGCCGTATTGTATGACTGGGATCAGTCCAGACAAGGTAGTGACTATAGCCGTATTGTATGACTGGGATCAGCCCAGACAAGGTAGTGACTATAGCCGTATTGTATGACTGGGATCAGCCCAGACAAGGTAGTGACTATAGCCGTATTGTATGACTGGGATCAGCCCAGACAAGGTAGTGACTATAGCGGTATTGTATGACTGGGATCAGCCCAGACAAGGTAGTGACTATAGCCGTATTGTATGACTGGGATCAGCCCAGACAAGGTAGTGACTATAGCCGTATTGTATTACTGGGATCAGCCCAGACAAGGTAGTGACTATAGCCGTATTGTATGACTGGGATCAGCCCAGATAAGGTAGTGACTATAACGGTATTGTATGACTAGGATCAATCCAGACAAGGTAGTGACTATAGCTGTATTGTATGACTGGGATCATCCCAGACAAGGTAGTGACTATAGCCGTATTGTATGACTGGGATCAGCCCAGACAAGGTAGTGACTATAGCTGTATTGTATGACTGGGATCAGTCCAGACAAGGTAGTGACTATAGCCGTATTGTATGACTGGGATCAGCCCAGACAAGGTAGTGACTATAGCTGTATTGTATGACTGGGATCATCCCAGACAAGGTAGTGACTATAGCCGTATTGTATGACTGGGATCAGCCCAGACAAGGTAGAGACTATAGCCGTATTGTATGACTGGGATCAGCCCAGACAAGGTAGTGACTATAGCCGTATTGTATGACTAGGATCAATCCAGACAAGGTAGTGACTATAGCCGTATTGTATGACTGGGATCAGCTCAGACAAGGTAGTGACTATACCGTATTGTATGACTGGAATCAGCCCAGACAAGGTAGTGACTATAGCGGTATTGTATGACTGGGATCAGCCCAGACAAGGTAGTGACTATAGCCGTATTGTATGACTGGGATCAGCTCAGACAAGGTAGTGACTATAGCCGTATTGTATGACTGGGTATTGTGTAATTTAAAAGAAAAGGTAGTGACGGTACAGGTGATGTATGAGTCAGTATTTCTTGTTAAGTTAGTAAGTAAGAATTCCAGAAAACATGTTTATTTATATTCTAAATAAAGTCGTTTTCAAAGTTTTCGGAGGCAATATGTGTACACATATACTACTTGTATGCTATGTTATTGTTTTGGTCATCTTACACTATTGACTGATTTTGTTGGTATTTTCATCCTACAGATCTGGTGGCTGGTAGATATAGGGGAGGAAGCACCTGCTTACTTTACCCCCGTGGCCCAGAGATACTACTACCCCTCCGACGAGCTTCTAAGTAATAATGTGTCTGTTCTCAACGTGATGTTTAATGCTTTATCATCAGATAACATACAGTAAGTATAGACGCAGGCTGTTTCAGGTATTTAGTGGAAATTAGTAGATATTTGATGTTTTACTGTTGAATTTAAATTATATTCATATAAAATGTATGTTATCAACTGATTAATGTAAGAGGATAGAAGAATTACTACTAACTAGATACTTAGCTGAATCAAATATCAAACCTTATTACAAATCAATGCTAATACTGACGATAGTCAGAAAAATGGCATTTCATCACTAAAATTGGAAATTATTAGAATTATCAATGTTTAAAGAAAAAAAAAAGAGGACTATGAATTTATAAAACAAAATCAGATCAATTGAATTCCTACCGAATCATTTTCTTGACTTTAGTACGTATTAAATTGTATCTTTAATAAATTGATTAAAAGATTGCACATAATTTGTTTGAAGGGGTTGGTGAGACAAGTGTTGCAATATGATTATCCATGTACATGTATATCCATATTTTAAAAAAGTTCTGGTCCAATAACATGTTTATTAATATTTTACACGGAGTAAAGGTCCAATGACACATTTATTGATATTTTACTGAGAGTACAGGTCCAATAACAAGTTTATTGAAATTTTACAGGGAGTATAGGTCCAATTACACGTTTATTAAAATTTTACTGAGAGTACAGGTCCAATAACATGTTTATTGATATTTTACAGAAAATAGGTCCAATAACATGTTTATTGATATTTTACAGGGAGTATAGGTCCAATAACATGTTTATTGAAATTTTACTGAGAGTACAGGTCCAATAACATGTTTATTGATATTTTACAGAGAGCACAGGTCTAATGCCATACTTATTGATATTTTACAGAGAGTACAGGTTCAATAACATGTTTATTGATTGTACAGAGAGTATAGGTTCAATAATATGTTAATTGATATTTTACAGAGAGTACAGGTTCAATAACATGTTTATTGATATTTTACAGAGAGTACAGGTCAAATAACATGTTCATTGATATTTTACAGAGAGTACAGGCCCAATACCATGTTAATTGATATTTTACAGAGAAAATAGGTCTAATAACATGTTTATTGATATTTTATAGAGAGAATAGGTCCAATAACATGTTTATTGATATTTTACAGAGAGTATAGGTCCAATAACATGTTTATTGATATTTTACAGAGAGTACAGGCCCAATACCATGTTAATTGATATTTTACAGAGAAAATAGGTCTAATAACATGTTTATTGATATTTTATAGAGAGAATAGGTCCAATAACATGTTTATTGATATTTTACAGAGAGTATAGGTCCAATAACATGTTTATTGATATTTTACAGAGAGTACAGGTCCAATAACACGTTTATTGATATTTTACAGAAAATAGGTCCAATAACATGTTTATTGATATTTTACAGGGAGTATAGGTCCAATAACATGTTTATTGAAATTTTACTGAGAGTACAGGTCCAATTACATGTTTATTGATATTTTACAGAGAGCCACAGGTCTAATGCCATACTTATTGATATTTTACAGAGAGTACAGGTTCAATAACATGTTTATTGATTGTGCTGAGAGTATAGGTTCAATAACATTTTACAGAGAGTACAGGTTCAATAACATGTTTATTGTAATTTTACAGGGAGTACAGGTCCAATAACATCAGTGTCAATATCTACCTTGTGAACGAGCAATGGCTGTATTCTCTATACTGGTGTATGGGTGTGTCCTCCATAACCACTGACAACTGTCAATCACTGTCTGCCGTCAATACACCCATATTTCACCTGGTAAGTACAATGTCATTATATACTCTTCATACTTAATATATCTATACCACACACTGAAGAATGTTAATATGTTTTTATTTAACCAAGATTACTTCGTTTTGTTAGTGTTCTAAATTTTTGAAGTTTATGGAATTTTTGGGTACCAATATGACTGTCCCCCTTATAGTTGATACTATGTATGTAATAAGTAATTATCATATATGCTAGAATTTATTTTTCTTTCATTGCCTGTTATAAGGTATTTACTCATGGAAAACTCACCTCTAAATGTAAGCAGTGTTACAAAGTCCTTACTTTACCGACTAGCACTGTATTATAAAAGATGCAGCAATGTTGCAATACTAATGCAAGGTGATAGTAAATACATTGTGTAACATTTGACCTTGAATTGTTTGCAGTCGCCCCGGAACTACCTGATTCTGTGGATTACGACAGACATTTTGTCAGCCCTGCTTGTCATCACCGCATTCATTGTACAACGGTGAGTGTACTAACAAAAAGTGTTAACATCAATTAATATTTTAAAACGTGTTAGCATCATTAAATAATTAACAGTCTTGAAATGATTTAGGTGTTGATATCACTTACATGAAGATATTTTTCATTTTATATTCACTTTTTTGCAATTGTTAGTTGTAATTTATCAATTATCAATATTAACCAACAATACCAAAAAACATTGGGTGAAACTAACATAAAAAGGGGTCTGCCTGATTTTGTTTGTGTGTTACATGTCACCTGTAGATTTGAACCACTGACTTCTCTGTTTACAGAATTCTGTGGTCTGGTTCCGAGTACAGCCCAGAGAGAATCGCCATAAACTCGGCGAATGTCAATGACAACGGAACCAACAAAATGTCGCGATCGTCGCACCGACAGAGCAGACGACAGATGAAGGAGAAGTTGATACTGAAGGACATCGCGGCGGACATGTTTGATGAAGATTCAGAGCCACCAGAGGATGACTATGGAATCGAGAGCAACTACACCGTCCAGTCGACAGATGGGCGGGAGATGGCGCGCTCATTTCATGGGACGTCTAGATACCCAAGCACCGTCAATGGACAGGAAACAGTGAACTCCTTTCAGAGGACGTCTAGATATCAGAGTAGTGGTGACGGACAGGAGATACCACAGACGTTTCAGAGGATGTCTGGATATCAGAGCAGTGCTGATGAGCAGGAAAGGATGCAGTCTTTCCAGAGAACGTCCAGTTATCAAAGTAGCACTGACGATCAAGAGAGACCTCGCTCTTTTCAGAGAACTTCTAGCTATCAAAGCAGTGCTGATGAACAAGAAACGCCGCGTTCTATTCCGTTATCGTCTGAATATCAGAGCAGGATTAAAGCTGACATGGAGATCTCAAACCAAGTTGTGTGATATACACAGTGATATCAAAATATTTCTTTTTCTTTTCATTGGTGATGTAGGTTTTTTTTATTTTCATGTGAAATTTCGTAATTAAATTTTGTATTTTTTTTTCATATGAATTTATAGTAACACTAGTTGGTTTTCATTTTTTCAATATTTTTACATTATTTTGTACACTCATTGATAAGACTGTATCTTTATGATATAAGAAAGATGTGTGGTAAATGTAAGCATATCATAAATATGTATTCTTATGATCTAAAATAGATGTGTGCTACGTTGAAGCAAATCAATGGCATTTTCTATTTCCTTAATAGTTTTCATGCACATAAAATCCATTATAGGTTCAAGGCATATTTTTGGTAATTTTAATATGTAAATTTAAGAATTTGAATTTCGGGGGGGGGGGGGGGGGGCCTCTCGTTCTAGATCTGCGCATTTTACCTGTGCATTGTTTTGGTATTTAAAAGTTCTTGGCATTACAGAATTAAAAGTTAAAAACATGATAATATTACTCATAATGGCATTTATGAAATATTTTGAAAAGGACTTGCTTAAATGGCATAATATGAATGATATCAGTTATGTTTTGATGTTTCTTATTTTCATTCTCCAAGGGATCTTTTTATACAAAAATCCTTTAACATATCATAAAGGTGGTTAACGCTGACGTTAAATTACGATTAAACCTGTTTAACCTAACATGTCAGACAGGGAAAGTTGTTTTTGGATTGTGACGTCTAAATAGCCAGTTAACAAAGCAATCAGAAATCTGAACTAAAACATTAGAGAAATTAAGAGATAAAACATTTAGATTGTTTTGGAAAATCTATCCATGTGCTTTATGATGCTTAAAGTGTTATTAATGGAAATTTTAAGAAAGTAAGAATTATCTCTCTTATTCGATAGGGTTATATCCTGAAAGTAGACCTCTCTCAACATCTAGGATCAGAACATTTTTTCTGTCAATATATTGTCGAAATGGATATTGTGAAATGCCTATACTGTTTTTATATGAAGTGAATGAGTCTGCTTTAGTGGTCAGATTAGGCTGTTGATATTAACCTATCTTATCTTTTTCCACGTTTGAATTATTTTCTCTTTAACTTGTGTTTCATGTGTTGTTATTTGAACAAATATGATTTTTTTATATTTGCAAAACAAAAATGATCCTGTTATAATGGCTGTTGTTGGATACATTGTAAAAATGTTGTATCAATCTACACTTGATGTAATTTTACATATATATATATATATTGTAATCTAATTTTACATATATATATTGTAATCCCAGTAACACAAACACAGAGTTGTTTACATAAAGTGACACAAGAATTTTATAAAGTTTACACTGCTGTGTACAGTAAACTTACAGACTATTACTTTCTTTGTTAGATTTACAATACATATTGTTCTGATATTCACAGACACACAAGATATGACACAAGAAGTAAAGTACATTCTTTGAACTATGATTACGTTAAAAAAAATTTAAGTGCATATAAAAGCTGTTAATGTATAAACAAGCTATAATGTATTGCATTCCAAGCTGCCGTGTATTGCATTCCAAGCTGTAATATATTGCATTACAAGCAGTAATATAGTAAATTACATCTGTGATTTGTTGCATTCAAACTATAAAACATTGTATCACAAGCTGTAATATATTGGACTACAAGCTGTAATTATATTAATTTACAAGTTCTTATATAATACATTACAAGCTGAAATATAATGCATTACAAGCCGTGTTTATTTTGCATTACAAGCTGTAATACAATACATTACAAGTCTTAATATATTGAGTTATAAGCTGAAATTATATTGCATTGCAAGATCTAATATAATAGGTTACAAGCTGTGATATATTGCATTACAAGCTGTAATTTTATTGCATCAAAAGCTCTTATAGAAAAATTACAATCTGACACAGATATTGACACTGCTACATGTACAATCACTTCAGGTACACACCATTAGGATGCACACTTACAATGCAATGTATCACACATATCACATATAATTAATAACATTGTACTGTCACATATATTAACACTGATATTTACATTTACATATCCTTTTTGTGTTGTATCACATACAAGTTGTAATAATAACAGGGGCTTTTACCCTGTGTATTCACCCTACTTCTTTGTTGTGAGGAGTGCTGGTGAGTAACTTTTCAAAGACAGGAATAATTACAAAGCGATCTGTTGACCCTAAAATTTAGTTGAGAGGTTTAATGAACACCTGAGGGCCATTTACCCTGTGTGCACACCCCTGTCCTTTTATTTTTGAGAATATTGATTGACGCAACAAAAGAATGCTGCTTCTTTCTGGGATTGTTTGCCATACTGTACTCAGGAATTATGTTAAATGGCATTGTTGCGATTGCTTTCAAAGTTCTACTGTGAAATATTGGTTATGTAGCATTACGTCTTGTATCTCTGTCAATATAAATCGAACTATATTTATTATAGCTAATTCTGTAGCCTATCATATAGTATATCTATACATATGAGTATGAATTAGTATATACTTGCTGTCACTTGTAGGTACAGGTTTTTGATACTGTTCTCTTACATCTTTTATATAGATACTAGGTAAATATTAAATATTAAATCGATTTTATCCCCTACCAACCTACAATGTACCAACCCCAAAAAGCAATCAGTAAGCCCCTAGATAAAAGTTTGTGTAATGGCCATGAATGGCTTTAATTTACAAGAAATATACTTTGTTAAATTTGATCCATTGTTTCATCTAATTAGTTGAGCATATATATCTGTATGATTGGTTTGAAGTTTAATTTTTGATATTCTGTTCTCTAAAATCACACGGATACAGGAGCCTAATACTAAATTAACACCAGTGTGAAGTCATAACCATCAGAAATAAGAGTAGCATTTTGTTATTTGTGCTAAGATTGCTTGGCTCACGAATTGGTATATATGTACATGTGTACATGATGATTTTTCTGATGTTTTTCCTCGAGAAATATTTTTTATTATATGTTTGTTATAATTTAAAATGAAATAAACTTGGTTTTATTTGGTTTATAGATAGAATGATTTCTTACTATGTAAGAAAATGAAGAGCACTTTTATAGAAATATTTTCTGCTGTGAATAAAGATAAGGAATATAAATGGGAAATGCTATGATGGAGTTGAGTTTCTATGTACAGATTGTTGTTGACTGTTAAATCAGCGCATAACACCGTATATAATTGAAACAGATTTAACATGGCGTAACCAATGACTCGTGAATACTATTTATTCAAGGGTGGACGGATATTTACCTCGGGTTGACATTTCTCCAACGGATAAAATGAAGTGTCCAGCAACAATACGATGACCATCGATGCAAATCCTATTATTCTTTAATTTGTCATAGGAATTGACATGCCACAAATAATTAGGTCTCTTCGCATAATACCCCCCCCCCCATTCAAGAATAGAAAGAAGACCTGCTACTGTTTCTCTAGATACCCTGTATCCGGCTAGAATCCATCGATACCCACTTTGCGTGCCATCTTTAAGAATCAATTTGGAAAGGTATGATGAAACGCTGATTAGCGAAGACTTGTTTAAACAACAAGTTGCTGTCCTTTAAAAAAGGACTACAATACGTGGACCATTTGCATGTGTGTCCAACGGAAACGTGAAAGCCTTAAGGTGTCATAACAGTATTTCAAAACATGGCTGAGCCAAAATAATTCCCGAATTTTCCTTTGAATTCGGGGAGTTTCCGCACGCGACAGGAGCTGAATTTTTTTATGAGATGAAAAACAATGTGTAAGAGGTCTAACTATCCCATTTTTGTAATAATGCGAGGTCATTTGAAATGTTGATGCGTGTTGTTTCTGGAAGTGATGAAAAGGCCCGGGCTTGATTTTCAAGCACATGTGTAACTTCGAGGTAAACAAAGTGTCACGCCTTGCTGGATGCACGTGTGTATTTTGCTAGAAAATTGTAAGTGAATCGTTGTTTAAAAAGATGTCAAGAGGATTTTTTTCCAGAAGTTCGTTTTGGATTTTTAATCTGTATGTAAAGTTGTGCAATATTGGTAAGAATATATAGTAAAATTTAATACTGTGACACCTTAAGATTATCAGAGATTCCACCGACTCTAGCCCTCTGCTTTTAACCATTAAATTTGTACGTTGTATTACGTAAACATGTATGTATATATTGCCCTGACTTTTTATCTCAGAATTTAAAGGATTCATACTTCTAAAATAATTATGCTCTATCCATGAATGAAATATAGTATCAGGCATTCGGTGAATTCTACTATTTGCGCACACATTACGATTCGCACTACTTTGTTAATTATGCAGTGACAGCTTTGTGTAAATTAAAAATTTCATATTTTGATGCATGTTTCTTGTGATTCTAACTTATATACAGTGACATAATTATTCAATCATACTTAAATGCTTTCAAAAATTTAATCGGGAAGCTCTCTAGCCTCGCCTACTATAAAAGTAAAGTTAAGTTATACATGTGTATTCGGAAAACAACAAAACAAACATTGCAAATTATGCTAGTTGATGCATGTTGTAGTTTCGGCTTAACATTAACTTATTTCATAATACTGATAGTTCATATCATATGCCAATCATTTCTTTAAACGTATACTTTGTTTCTGTACTGTTTACCGACAATTTTACAATTACAGCGCCTTTGAACTTATGTGTGCATATGGCACGGAATCCCGATCCCGATTCAGATAAACGTGTGCTAGCCTGGTTCTCTGAGCTACCCATTACGCACAGGAACCAGGCTAGCTCATGCGCAGACTGAATTTTCCCCATAGCATCCGGTTTAACCTCGCTTATATATTTTCTGCGTGGACCTCAGGGTCCACGCAATAAAATGCTTTCTTTGGTGATTCATTCGGGATATGAACGTAGCGACATTGCAGAAAAAAGCGGGTTATGTAAATTTTTTCTGCAATGATCGCTTCTTTCATAACCCGCATGAATCATCAAAGAAAGTATTTTATTGTTTATATGAACATCTCTCTTTAACAAATGAATAATTTCATTATGAAAAGTAAGTAAAATTCGCTAAATTACAGCCTAATCGTCTCCTGTGAGACTGAGAGTCTGGCATCATCATGATTATTTGGTGCAGTCTGTGATATTTTGTAGGTCGCTGTAGGTTTAGACCAATCGATAAACAGGGCGTGTCAATTTCAGACCTGTCAATTTCTACTCAAGTTTCAGCCGCTGTAGATTTCGACCAATCGATGAACGGGGCATGTAGATTTCAGTCTGGCTGTTTCTATAGAGCTATGAATTAACTATAAGTTTTCGTAAGAAATAGAGGGAATAATACTTTGAAGATGTAAATATAATTCAGTTTATAGCAGCAAGTCTTCTTTTTAGTTTACGTTCGCTAAGAAGTGCATGATGCGGTAAAGCTAAGGAACTTACTATTTCATTAAAAGTTAGTCCGAGTGAGAAATAGAAGCGGATTAGAGTGTCCGTGTCCATTACCATAACCAACGTCATAACCAACTAATGAAAAATGTACATAAACAAATAACATGACATTTCAACGCAATATTCATTGCGTTTTAAAATAGCAAAATATTGCGTTTTCACACAATCATCTTACAGTTTAAACGCAAAAGTATCGCACTGAATTGCCAAAACTAGTGCGTTTAATCGCAAAACATCCAGTTTTGCGATGAAACGCACTAGTTTTTCCGATTATACAATTTTTGCATCAGCCATGAATTTCAGATGAGCAATCGTCTGAAATGAAATCGAAGAGTTTATATACCAATGTAATAGAGCCTATTTAAGAGCGATGTCAGCTTTAAATGGAGGATTCAGGAATTAGGATTTACATCTGTCACTTTACTGTTCTAAAGGGATCAATTGATGGCTTTACGTCTGTCTTATTGACTCTCCAATGATACATTCATGTTTTATATTCAAATAATACACACTTAATGATTTCATGTTATTTATACAAAAGACATCATAATAGATTTAGAAAAAAATAATGCGATTCATAGTTTGTTGTTCTGTGATTTTGCATTACTCAATGCTAGGTTATAAGTAATATCTGTCTAAATAAACACGCAATATCATGATGAATAAAAAAAGGCATTCATACGTAAAATGAAGGTAAAATGACAAACATAATAATTATTTACAGTACGTTCATTTAAAAGTTGCACATAGACTTTCATAAAGTTACAGACACACCATCTCCATGAATGTGTAATTTTTTGTATGTATATACAGATGCATTTTTTGCTTGTTTATTTACACATAATATCGTATTTTCTTCACTATACCTCTATACTCGGCCACAAAGAGGTTGTCTCTGGTGTCCACACATAAACCCCAGGGACCAAGAAAATGAAAGTTGTCAATATAGCAGAGGAACTGTCCATCCTGATCCAGGATGTGGATACGGTGTTTGTAATAGTCTGCTGTCAGGATCCGACTCTGACTGTCTGTTGTAATGCCGCATGGATAGAAATGCTCCTTGATAATAGAATGAGCACCAGTGTAGCTAAACCGAAGTTTTCCGGCATGATTGACAACCACTACTGCATGGGCGTCAGAGTCTGACACACAGATATCTAGGTTCCTGTTCTCACTGATGTATTTAATGTCACCAGATGAATAGAGAGGTTGTTCATTGTCATCATACTGAATACTTTGTTTCTCTATGGAGCCAGAGTAACACACAACTTTTGATTGTTTATAATCATCACTGTCCATGACAACCAGCAGATCACCAGAGGAGGTGCTACAGACACCACGAGGTATCCACCCCCGTAGTCTGATCACTGTCTGTATCTGTGTATTCTTCACTATGTTAACAGTGCTATCCCAATAATCGGTGTAAACTAAATCCCCACTCCTTGTCACTGCTATGTCTGTTGGATAGTTCCCCGACTTGGTTCGGACTGACTTCACTAGTTTCCCCTGCAGGTTGAAGAGATTAATCATGTTTACTTTATCATAACACGTCCAGATATCTTCATCACTCACACAGGACACACTGCGTGATCCTTCATACTCAATGTTTATCTCTGTGATGATCCGTGGAACATCAATGAGTGGTCTCTCCGGGGGAGATTCTATTGTGTAGCCATGTTCTTCGGTTTTGATAGATGACCCTGACAGAGAACCAAACTGTTGATAAAACTGTTCTTTGTTGATCTTCTGAGGGGTAAAACTTGGTAAGGACACTGTGAGTTTAGGAGGCAATCTTCTGAATTCAGCATTCCTGGATTTGTAGGCAGAGACACGGCTGACATCATTGGAGTCCAGTAACTTCTTCAGATCAGCAATGCTCTGTGTGATTTCAGAAATGGTGCGTGTGATTTCATCTTCCTGGTTTTTTAAAATCGCCAGGTGTTTGGAGTCCATTTCATCAAGATCAGATTTCAGTTTCTGTATAATGGTGTCTATTTCTCTGTGCAAGTCTTCTCCATGTTTGACGATTGCTGTTGTCAATTTCTTGGAGTTTTCATTCAGATCAGCTATTTGTACTGAAATGCTTGATTCAATCTCTTGATATTTAGGATAAATGATTTTTTCAAAATCAAGTAATTTTCTCTGTAATGAAACTTTTTTGCATTTTAAACTTTCTAATATTTTTTCCACTTCATGAGCTTGGTGTTCCTTAGAGGAAACACAGAGTTCACAAATAGGATATTTACATTGTTCACAAAAATGTTCACATATTTTTGTGGAATGTTTTATACATTTAGGAAAAGATCCCCAATAATTCAATGGCACCACTTTGTGTTCTTCTGATTGATCGGAGAGATGTTTCCCCTTGCAGTCTTCACACAGATGTATGTTACAAATGTCACAGTGTAAATGAGGGACCGTGGTCTCACATAGATGACACCGTACCAGATCCTGAAGGCTATACTCGGGGTCCATTTTCAAACTATTTATTCACAGCTGTAGGAAATTCTGAAATTAAAAAACAGCAACTCTTAGATTTATTTGCAGGCACTTGTTTCTGAGAAAAAAATTTACCCTATAGTATAATGATAACACAAGGTATCTAACTCAAAATGAGGTAAACCACCCCCTCCCGTGTGTTGCAGTTGTTTTCGCTTTTATACGAAATGCAATGCAAAAGTGTTTAGTACCATTTTCTTCTACAATAAATTATCTAAACAACCATATATAGCATGCTTACTTTTGTTGTATTCTACTGTGCATAATCTGCATTACACTCTGATTTATTAGTTAAAATCAAGCAGGAAATATTTTTTTTTTAAATAATTATTCGTATGCATTTTACCTGAAATATGTAAAGCAATGTCAATAAAAATGGCATCCACTAAATATTTATGGTTAGAAAAGTTTAAAGACAATCATAAACTTGTTATTTTTTTATTGTATGTTAAAATATTTGAAATGTTAAATTAATCGTCCCATTACATGCCATTGATATAAAAGTAAAATATATTACTTACAATGAAAAGGAATGGCACAAATGGACACTGATTCAAACACAATGCAAAAAATATCTTTCGCAATATCCCATTGCGTTTCATTAACCAAATCCACAAGGGCTTTTTTTTCTTGTACGCTTTCAATGTCTGCATTTTGGGACGCTTTTCTGTAACTAAGCACATTTCCTTATAATAACACCTGCATACCTAATATCTGTATTGAATTTATAACCAACCATGAGTCATCTCTTTCGTAAAGAGGCCTGTTGAGTGATGTTCAAACCTGTTTTAATTATTATCATTCCTTTTGATCATATCAATCTGTATGTATAACCCTCTTTTTATAAAAGTAATATGGATCGTATCTTGTATATTCAGAGTTGAAATAGATTTTTGAATTGTTATTTGCGTCATCGAAATAATGAATGTCGACTTATATTTTTAAGAGTATTAATTCAATATCAGGATTCAATTATAATAAAGGGTGTTTAAAAAACAACAAAAAAAAAAACCCAACAAAACAAACAAAAACCCTCGCTCTAACACGTGCGGCAATTTAACAGTTTCAAAGGCATTCAACTGAAATATCTATTTACTACATGAAATTCTCACCATGATTCAATGGCTGAATCTTTGACATAATTTTTTGAAAAGAATTATTTTCTTCTTGTATCAAAAAATTATATCAAACTGCACTTACCTAGATAAATTGCATTTTTAGAACGCATATATGTACAACAGCGATACAAAATTTGTTGCAGCCATGTATTCTCATACCTGATATTCTTTTATAATTTTTAAATAATAAGTCATTTCTTAACACAAAATGTGAGTGGAAGCTTACCTTTCTTTATTACTTGAGCTCCTTCAGAAGAAGAGATCTATGTTAGATCTTATTAAGATATATTATTCATGCGCGGATCCAGAAAATTTTTCCAGGGGGGGGGGGGGGTTCGAAGGATAATTGTGTTTGCCAGGGGGGGTCCGAGGCATATTTTCGCGATAATTTTACTATGTAAATTTAATAAATTTTCATTTTCCAGGGGGGGTCGGGACCCCCCCGACCCCCCCTCTAGATCCGCGCATGTTATTTCAAAATAACATTTTCGCCTAAACGTTTTTGTTCTTTTGATAATTTATCTATGGTTGACAATTCACCAAAGACGTAAATTACACTACAATCTTTACACAAATATGTTTCCGTTTTATAGCATAACGGTATAGTAGCTGTAGGTCTGTAGCTGCAATAATGTAGCCCTCTCCCGATTTTTTTTTTTTGGGAGAGGGCTACAACTCCATAGGATCTCCGTAATGGTGCAAGTGCGGGAGTGATTCACTCCCGCAACGATTTCGTCTCAAATCGTTCATAAATGACAATAACATTTGCATTTCTTACCTGAACTCAAACGTTGTAGATGTCTATGGCATAAATTAATCCAAAATATCAAGTATAGTCCATATATCGGTTACTTTTCGTGTATGTCAACAACGAAAGTTGAATTTGTCCGCCATGTCTACTGACCTTGACCGGTTTTATTTTGGGACAGCCAATGAGAATTCAGGAGCGGATCTTGAACTGAATATAGGAATATTCCCCTATTATAAACATAATTAACGCGGTAAATATGAATTTTCCATTATATACCATTTCCTTAAATGATGTTTTAGTGATATAACGAGGTAAGATCAATTATTTACACTGACATTCACGTTATCAAGCCCATCAAAACTCCAAGCGTACATCCCATAAAATCACGCGAGAACTGTCATGGCTGCTGAAAAAGACGACTGGTAAACATGCTGATGTGTTTTATCTGGTTTTGATTTATATACGATTAATTTGTTCAACCTGAATTAAAAAATCATTTTATCTCAAGGAAGACAAATATAAAATCGATCTTTTCAGACCGAAGTCAGCCGCATTAAAAACTTAATTCTGCACCATTACGGAGATCCTGTGGAATTGTAGCCCTCTCCAGTAAACATCAGATATAAAAAATCGGAGAGGGCTACATTATTGCAGCTAGTAGGTCTGTAGCTCCCGGTCTGAAAATGTTTGGATGGACGACCTTGGAGTTACAGTGCCTTCCATAGTAAAAAACTGCAATTTACGGCGCACAAAAAATTGCGCTAGTTTTGGACTGACTAAACTTATTTTCACACAAATTCTTTGAAAACAATTAGTACCATTAAATTCTTCAGACAATTTACTAGTGGTATTGTTACTTTACTTGCCTTAGACTTTTTTGAAACATCCTAACCGACCTCGGAAAACAAAATATATTAATTCACGTCGAGTTATGAGTGATTATTAAAACCATGGTACTCGCGTTGGCCTCTGATTTATGAAAATATGTTAAAAGTTATACTGTATGTAATTTCACGGCGTATTAATTTTGAATGATTTTTCGGTTCTAATTTGTGCAAATATGCATGTCTATTCACAAGACAATGCAACATTTTTAATTCTAGTATCATGACAACCCGAAAATATATACATGTACAAGTTTAGGGAACCCTGCCTATTGGGGGAGGGGTTGAAAAACTGCCATTATATCATTCAATTTTAAAGAATTGGCGTTCATTTTTATATAAATTAGCATTTTTAAGTTCTAATAAAACCAATGCGGGTGCTGAATCATAGCTAAATTAATATTTCACTTTAATATTGGCGTTTTAGGGGCATAATTTTATAGTTGCTGTATACCATACAAGCGTCTAAATAACTCATTTTACAAAAAATTCGTATTACATAGATGCTTTTTTGGTCTACGACGATAAAACCAACTTTCTGGATAAGCTGCTGTATATTTTTGGGGCAGTTTGAACGGCCCCACACACTATAATCGGGTCGCTGTTTGATGTTCTACGAAATTTCAGAGGAAATCTGGACTAATTTTGTATGCGCCATTGCCAGCAAAATAAGAGAGGTGCCGGCCACAAAGGCCCATTGTTGGTGATTTCTTATCTACACACATCGATAGAACGCAGAAAAACTCCACTTTATGACTTAAAACACATCACAACAATTTTCCTGCACTGGTGATTATCAGAGGCAAGTGAAGTGACGATGTCTGTAGTAAATTGTCCTAGGAATATTTTGGAATCAACTATTTGTACAGAATATGTTCGGAAATGAGACTAATCAGTCCAAAACTAGCGCATTTTTTTGTGCGCCGTAAATTGCATTTTTTTTTAAATTGGGTTTTTATTTCACAACATATGTACATATATGACATAATAGATGATTGGAACATTTGTAGAAACATTTTACATAGTCTTAAGGCTATTTCTACTTTATTGTACAATTTTGTATATTTCATATGAAGTGAAGCTGATTTAGAGAGAGAGAGAGAGAGAGAGAGAGAGAGAGAGAGAGAGAGAGAGAGAGATAGAGAGAGAGAGAGAGAGAGAGAGATTATGCAGGTGGATTACAATACATGTATAGACTAGACTATGCTATACTGAGGACAGTTGAAATGATATGAGGGCTTACAGAGATCAAAAAACAAAAACAGAAAAATTAAACTTGTCTATATAAATACAGTTTTTCACAGATATTCTGCCAGTGGCTTTCGTTTTCCTTTTATTTACATCTTTTCAACAGCAAATATTTTTCAGTTAAGATTCTTTCTGTTATGACCTTTTTCAAGTCATGTATATTTGGTATCGGATTACTTTTTTATTTACATGAAAAAATACATTGCTTCGCAATAAGAGCGCTATCAGGTTAAACAACTTTCTTTATTTTAATATTTTCCAAAAAGAACTAATTGAATATCAGATGTAATCGAGATTTCAAACTGTGTAAAAATCCACTCTTCAATATCACACCACAATTCTTTTACTATATTACATTCATAAAATAAATTACTAATTCTTTCTTTATCTATTTTACAAAAGATGCAAACAGCAGACTCTGTTTTTTTATATTAAAAAGATATTCATTTGTAGGGACAATCCAGTGAAGTATTTGATATTGCAGCCAATGTAGTTTTGATTCCTGTGTACACTTAAAAGGGAGTTCAAAAATTTTATTCCAAGAAGTTTGTGAATAGTACTGTTGTAACCCTTTTCTCTCTATTTTGACATAGATGTACATATTTCTCTCTTTTGTCTAAAGTATGTTGTACATGAGTTTACAACATTTAGAAGTATTAATAAACAATAGAATATGATTAGGGATAATTGGTCCATATTGTATTGTGTTCTGTGTATATCTTGTGTATGCAGTCTGGTTGTAACTGCAGTTCTTAAACTTGCATACTCTGTGAAGTTTTGTCTTTGGATTAATGTGTTTCAATTCATCAAAGTTTATATGAATATTCCATCTAAATTAAGCAGATCACAAACAAAAATAAATCCTTTTTTAAAGCTGAACACCGCTCGTAAATAGGCACTGCCGCAATATTTCTCTTTAATCACTGCTGTCCCTACAACCCTTATATAAGGGACAGACCTCTGAACAGTTCAAAGTACTTCGCTGTAGAGGTCTCACCTGTGTGGACGTACATTTTGCCTCGCCGTGTTACTCGGTCGCGATGAACTTATCAAATTTTACGGACCTTTTTGAAGCCAGGAGAATACTAACATCAAATAAATTGGTCAATGCATTATTTACGAACAGAAAATGAACACAAGATAAGAAAAAAATGCATAAAACCTAAAGACCACGAAAGGAATACTACACATCGGCCACGAGGTTCAGGTGTGCAATCGGGTGTAACGAAATCGAGGGGTTTTATTTACGAGCGGTGTTCAGCTTTAACAAAAAGAACTGCTGTAGTAAAAAATGGCACTTGATAGGTTCTCACGCTGCATGCGTTGAGGCGTGACTAATTCTGTCTGCTCAGTTCTATCGGTAAATTTTAAAGTAACCTAGGGGCTCAGTGTGTTTATACAAGCTCACCCATGATGTGTTAAAGTTGTGAAACTCAACTGACAAAAAAACTTTCCATTAAAAATGCGGCGTGCACTTAAAAACTGTTATATTAACCGAAGTATATATATTGGAAACACTTATTTAGTCTGTTTATTTACATACTTACTCCTTCACCGCGGGAGGAATGACGTAATGGGACAAAGAAATAAGATATTTTCGCAAAAAATTCTATTATGCATTCATATTGGCATTTAGAAATTTCAAAAGAGTGAAGGTATTTAACTATATTTTACATATTCTTCTATTTGTGAAGCCTTAGAAACAAGTAGTTTTCGCCATTATATTGGGGAATATATATATAGATTAGTACCGTTACGGTAGTAATTTGTTCAATACAGTGACAATAGTAGACATAACGTTTCCTTGCTTTTCGTTTTACTATACCATATATTTTTTATTTTTCAGTGAATGAATTAAACTCATTAAATACTTGATTTATTTTACGCTTTAGTCACGTAGCCGATAACTGGCCAAATGAATTGTCATAAATCAGCAAAAACAGGATGCTCTAATGAGCACTTGAAATATTAAGATAACTTAACAGAAAGAAAGACAAGGAGTCAATAAATTAAACTGTCAAATTTCATGCAAAATATTTAGATATATTACTATAAATAATTATTTTCGTCTGTTTTCGTCGTTTTTTTTTATATAAATAAATGCGATAAAAACACGAAACACAGAGTGTACATTCTTATTGTTCAATGTTAACAGCAATCATTTTAAAAATACATATATTGGTTGATAAATGTTCAACTAAATCTTGTTTCTGTGCTATCAAAATGAATAAAAATAAATGTTACTTATGTTTAATTTGGGGATACTATGGTCGTTTGCATTACTTTTTTGTCTAGTTTCTCAGTTTTAATAATACATTATTGCGATTTTAGACATGCCAAAAGGATTACCATAAATGCAGATGATGTGAAACTACTCACTAATGGTCTGATATTAACAAGCTCTCTAATATATCGGACTGTCACAAGTACAATTTTTGACTGCTGGAACAAGGGAATGACATTACAGCAGTGTTTTAATGTTCATTATTTAAATGAAAAAAGAATATCGATTTCTTTAAAAATATTCTTATGAGTAAATTATTCCTTATAAATGCCATAACGTCTACTAGTATTCATTTACATTTCATTTTTTCTAGTGATATTCATGTCCTTTGAGAATTGTTACAAGTGATAAGCTATCCGTAAATGTCTTGAGAATTAAGATCATATTTCAGAGAGAGAGAGAGAGAGAGAGAGAGAGAGAGAGAGAGAGAGAGAGAGAGAGAGAGTATTTACACCCACCCAGTAAATTCAAAATTTACAACATGACACTATTTTGAAGCGAAGATAGGTTAAAATGAACATTTTTATTTAAAACAGCAAGCAGTAGCACATAAAAAATGTCGTAAAATTGTCTTGAAAAGTCGAAATCATAGCAAGCCTGTAGAGTTTGTGTTATCATATATATAGATTTGTAGTGAACTCGGCCGTAAATCGATTTTTTCAGCGGGTGTGGAAAGAGGGGGGGGGGGGGTTAATGGAAACAAATACTGTTTTAAATCTCTCTGTACTCATCGTTGTTTTTTTTTAAAGAAAGGGCCCGGCAATCTGATTTTTTTTCTATATGCCATACAAGAAAAACTTTAATTAGATTTAATACGCATAAAATAATCAAAGATGATTTCAATCAAGAATTTTATAGGCAAAAGTAAGCCACCGATGTACACACGTTTAGGGTGATTTTTTATTTTATTGGACAAATTATCAACAAAGACATCGCAATTAGGATTAGACTTCTCTATAGTGCACGTGCTGATAATGTATTCTAAGCTGTGTATACCAAAAGCCGTCTTCATCGAAACGGACACAATCGATCTTTTAAGAAAGGAGTGTAACTGCATGTAACGGTTCACCGGAAATACATTGACCACGCGACGAATCAACACTGATCAACAGGTGGCTGATAAAGAAAAGACGTATGCATTGGCAAAATGTTTGTATGCAAGGGACGATGGCTTAAAATTCAATTACAGCTGTACTTAAGAATTAAATAATCAAGTTTTTTGACGGAATGAGTTAAGTTTATCTTTTATGTACATGTTTACACGTGATGTCGACTGTCTTTCTCCCGGGGTATTCAGGAACACGTACTTGTGTAAAAAAAAATCGCTTGAACCTTTCCTTTCGTTTAATGCATTTCACCGTTTGACAAAAAACCCACAACTAGCTACATATACATGCTATCGCTTATTCTACATAAAGGTAGGCTATAGGAATATATGTTTACTTACGCACGTACAATGTTAACTTTGCCAATTTAATTTTTTTCTGTTTGTTAGCAATGTTCATGTATCTCATATTCTACTGCAATTGAATAATACCGTGGTACATAGAAATAATGCTTTTTAAAAATGCAGACTTTACTGGTAAATTCTATTGGCAAGAGATTAAAAGAACTCAAGATTCCATGTACAGATTCAACTGACGTCGCAAACGTCAAACTATGACGTCATTGATGATGCACGATGTAAGCATGAATACACAGTATAAAATTACTAGATAAAACATGTTAAAGTTCAGTTTATATGCATTTCTTCCTCAAATATTTAATAAAATAATGATTTTGTAAATAATCACAAATAATTCTTTATCATTATTAATTAAATTCTGCTATTTCAATAAAAAGGAAGCAATTAATTACCCTAAAATAAAGTGGTCAGTTTTATTTTCTGTTTCTAAAATTTTCAAAATTTTTAGAATACACATTGGCCACACTTGAGTACCTCTACGAAATTTTGCAGGCAAAAGCATTTATGCAACATCTCTCAGTTTTAAAAGTTTCAAAGAGGTACTCAAGTGTGGCCACATTAAAATTTGGGAAATACTGCAGAAAAATCTACAATTCTCAGCTATTTTTAACGATCATAGTATGTTTGATGATGCGCATGTGCTAAACGGTGGGGCCGAAGTGAAAAAATTTCATATGCATAGAAGAAGAATATTGTGCTCTACATTATAAGTAATTACAATTTGTATTGTTTCAAACTTGAGTTTTGTGAAAAATTTAAGGCACATTTTGATGCTTCGTGACTCTAGCTCTTTAAATTTTAACCGATAACTGGTTCATTAACAGTATACAATATATAACACTACTTTCATTATAAGAGCATGTCTACGAGAAAACCATGCAAATATGGAAAAAAGCTGTGGCAGCAAGTCTCAAGAATGAACAGAATTTTATCATAGATTTAAAGGATACCCATCTAGAGTCAGATATATGATGTTTGTTTTTGCACTGGATGTTTCTATTTATAGTAACGGCCAGTATTGCAATCTGGTTAATTAGCCTCTAAAATCTAAAAAAGTTAAGAGAAAAATTGTCAAATTCAGTAATTAATTACAAAATGTATAAAAAATGTTTGAAAAAAATAAGACTATATTCTTAAAGAGGAAGTTCAAACCTTTAATCGTTGCATATTTTTTTTCATATATCTATTTACACCATGAAGTCCCAAGTGTGTAAATGTTGGCAGGATGCCAAGAAATGATAATTATACATTTTTGTCAATTTTTCAGAAAGAATTTCTCAGAAAATGGCATATTATTTTTTGAAATGTTGTGTTAATAAGAAACTGTTTGATGTAATGTTACAAATATATAAAATCCATCTTTGGACTCTCAAGGACTAAAAAGTAATAAATTAACAAAAACATCCCATTTTCAAATAAAATAAAAAAATTTTGGTTTTTGAAATTTTATTTTACAAGTGATTTTAATCCACTGAAGTCAATATTTGTAATTAAACATGAAAAAACACCCTATTTTGCTTTTAATTAAAAAAAAATTAGTGGATATCATTGTTTCTCAAAGAATTTTTTTTTATTACATTTGCATTTCATTACTACTGTTAGAATTGTCTCCCCTGTTGCGCTCTTCTGTAGAGAAGGTAAACTAGTCAGAATGTTGACAAAGCTATACAAGTTCAAGTTCAGGCTACATGTGTAAGTATTGAGAAATGCTGTGAGTGTTGTTAATATATGTTATGATATTGAATGATTTCAATTGCACAAAAATTGCCCCATCTT
Source organism: Magallana gigas (assembly GCF_902806645.1). NCBI lineage: Eukaryota > Metazoa > Mollusca > Bivalvia > Ostreida > Ostreidae > Magallana > Magallana gigas. Next base: position 4,162,611 of record NC_047562.1, on the reverse strand, counting down.
GTTAGTGTTATTCACTATATCACATACATATGGAAGTTTGATGGAAATTTGTATCTAGTCTATAAACTGCTATTTTCTGTCCCAATATAATTAAGCAGCACATTTGGACGAATTTTAATCAAAATATACAAACTTGTGATAGAAGTACAATTAAAATAGATGAAGGGGAAATTTTCCAAGATAATCTCATTCACAGATTATCATATTTTACTCGAAAAAATCCACAAAAAAGAGAACTGATTTCTTACAAAGATTTAATTTTAAATGGGGTATGACCTGAGCGTAGCCTGGTCACGCTAAGATTATTCTTTCTATGTTGAAATAATTCAGAATTCACAAGGAATGCCTCGTGCAATTTTTCATCGTTATCATCGGAGTCTGTTGCAATAAACATCACATTTCTATTCGTGTACATTTCACTGGCCATCTAAAAATTACCCTTTAGATGTTAAGGTTAGACTTCATGGAATCTTGAAATGACGGGGAGGGGGCCAGGGTTTTTTAAGTTCTTGAGAATGTAACACAGTAAGTACATCTGAAATTAATAGAGAGGTCTACTCCCTACCTTTCTATTAGCAATTGATCTCCTCTTGGAAAAAATTAAAGTTTGTATATTTTCTTAAAATCAAAATATAGGTGTAAAGGGAAAAATGAGGTGTTAGGTTACCCTTTCCTCCGGGGATCTCAACCTGCGAAAACCACAGATGAATACAAACATAAACTACCGGTATAAAAAAGTTATCCCAAATATTAAAATATACATCATAACTTGTTTTTGTGGGATTGTTATTTGGGATGTTATTTAATTATAACCCATCATAAGAAGACCTGGTCCCAGAGTTATGAAGCAGTCTAATAAAAAAGTCAAAATTTTTACACTCTCTTATTGTCTTGTGATTAAAAAAAATTGAAAAAATGAAATGTTAATAAAATGGTCTCTATATTATATTACGCTGATATTCTGCTAATATTCACTAATTTTAAGTGTAATTTATGTTGTTATACTTTCATGTTAAATACTGAAATCTGATTGGTTAAGACGCAGTTAATAATATTTACTATTACCCTCAGCGTTAGCAACGCACTTGGCAACGGGTAACATTAAAAATGTTACATGCGCGAAAATTATGCGCGTTCAGTTCGCTGTAGAATTCACGTTATTCCTATATAAAAGCAGTAAAATTTTCTTAAAAATTTTTAAAAAGACATTCAGTATAACAAAATAAATAGTGCCTGTTTGGGAGGATAACAGTTGAAATTGACACCCGTCGAAAACCATTGTCAACCTCCGCTTCGCGTCGGTTGACAATGGTTTTCTCGGGGTGTCAATTTCAACTGTTACCCTTCCAAACAGGCACTATTTATATAATGTATCATATTTTTTATTAACATTTTTTCAGGCTTGATATCGGGTCCCTCTACCCCTCAAACAATAAAAGTTCAATCCTTTATACTGTCGGACAAAAATAATTACCAAATCTACCTTATTCTATGATCATTTAATGTGATGGACATTCATTGGCAATTGATACCACACCACTTCCACATTTTTAAAAACATTCTGTTAAATTCAACAATCATTTTTTCATGGAGGTGATCCTTTTGTTTTTTGTTTTTGTTTGTTTGCTTGTTTGGGGGGGGGGGGGGGGGGGAGGGGGGTTGACATTTGGTCCTACTTCCTGAATAAAAAAATCACTAGTTCAAGTATAAAAAATGAAATGATCAATACATAATACATGCACAGAGACACACAGAGAGAGAGAGAGAGAGAGAGAGAGAGAGAGAGAGAGAGAGGAGAGAGAGAGAGAGAGAGAGAGGGAGGAGAGATTGTCAATCTGTGGTAAACAATATGTAAAATTACACACCAAAAGAGCCCGACTCTAAGTATTTCAGTACTTTGAATTTTGTAGTTTTGCCCCTGTAATTATTCATTTGTGTATCTAATGGGCACTCTGCTTGTCTTAATGTCATAGGCGTCGGAACCGGGGGGGGGGGGGCTTAGCACCCCCCCCCCCCCACTTTTTCTTCAAAGTTAGACCTAAACATTATGAACATAGCATCATAGAGGATTCAGCCCCCCCCCCCCCCACACTTTTTCTAGCAGTAAAGATAATTGTTCCTACATTTACCTTGAAAGATTGAGAAGTTTGAGTCACAGGCATTCTAGTCCCCCCCCCCCTCCCCCGGATTAGGAATTTCATGATTTGGGGAAAAACATTTTGGTAGGTAAGATATGTATAGGTATACCCCCCCCCCCCCCCTTCACGGATTAGGATTTCCATGGTTTGGGGAATTAGTTTTTTTTCCCCAATATTTCTAAGAATTAGAATCAAGCCCCCCCCCCCCCCCCCCCACTTTCAATTTGCTTCCGACGCCAGTGAATGTGTAGCACTGGCAAAGAAGTCCAATTCAGCTTACATGTATATTCAAATTCCCATTTTTCCATGATTTCTCATGTTTTAATGTCATTGATTTAAAAAAAAAACTGAAATGTGTTGAAGCAATCCTTCAGTTCAGTAAAATATTGTTTGGCTCGCAAATATGTCTGGTTTTTTCCCCATAATATACATGTTACAATGTAAAGCTTATGCCAAACTACAGATTCTGGAGAGTTTTAAACGTAGAAAAATGTCCAACTTTAAGACAATATATTTGCAATATTATTGAGAGTCCAAAGACAGATTTTAGATATATTGTAAAGATAAATGTCCTTTTATAACTAGAAACAGATTTAGTGAATTTAAAGTGCCATTTTCTGACTTTTAAGCATTTAAAAAATGTATATTTTCACAATTTTACAAAAAGTTGGAAACATGCCAGATTCGTGACCTATCTGCACTTAACAGAAAGAATATATGGGAATTCTCACAAAATGAATTACACAAGTGTACCTTGTTAGTGTTAACTCTAAATGACTTTTTGAATTCATATTTAAACCAAACTCAGAATTCTTAACATTAATTTGGTAAATTATACAAAATTTTATTCTTAAAAGGGTCAAAATGCTATTTTTAGTAACAGTGCTGCAGAACCAAGTTTAGACTGACCACATCAAAAAAAATTTTGTGGCAAATTAATTCATATAGATGCACATTGTTACACACAAAATATGAAGTTGATCAGAGAACCTTGCTCCCACCACCTTTTGCATGGTTTTCTCGTAGACATGCTCATAAGATAATCTTAAGTTAATCAAATCCTGAATTACTAATTGATCTAATGATATATAATTTGTTTCTGTCACGCCAATGCGTGAATCAGGGGTGTCTAAGAGATAATTTTGTTTAACAGGGAGGGGATTAGACCCTCTAGATCCGTGCATGGAGCATGTATTCAAACGTTTCTGCTTTACATTTATCCCCATAGCATGCGTGTTATTATATCTTATGGTCATAAGGAATATCTATATCACAGAAACAATGAAGCCTTATAATAACCCCAAAGATAATGAAATAAAATAAGATTTATTTAATATTATAACTTATCAAATTTGTGTTTGCAGATGAAATATCAAGTCAACAAGTACAAACCTCCATCCAACTTGGCGATTCCAGGTTATGATATTACTTCCTGGTCTGGTAACCCATGACAATTGTCGAAGCACTACACCAGGACGTGGCGTGAATTTAGCACTTGGGGAATTCGGCACCTGGTGAAAATATGAGTATAAAGAAAACACATATTTTATCTTATGACTAGTATTATTTTTGTGTGTTTAAAACTGTATTGTTTAACACTAGTAGGTAAACAGGCATTAACACTTTGGGACTTTACATTAAATGCCCGTCAGTAGACATAACGGACAGTCTTATTTTGTTTAAGTTAAAATGATATTGAACAAACTATGAGGAGATAATATCATTTTCAAAGAATTAGATGATAATTTTCTTATACATACATTTTCTGAACTGAAAAACAAGATACATGTAATATATCTCAAAGATTACGATTATAATATACACATAGCTAATAATACTTAAAAATATTAATTACCTAATCAAAGGGATTTTGTTGTTTTAGTACAAATTAAATATTTTCGTCTATTTTGTATGTGTATTCAGATTTGAAAGTGATCTATGAACTGCCGGTCAATAGACTGCGATCTATCAGACTGCTTGTCAATAGCCTGTGATCTATTGGACCGCCGGTCAATAGACGGCGATCTATTGGACCGACAGCGTATTTTAAAAATAGTGAAATTGCTACAAAATGAAAGCATTAATTTATTATGTTTATTTTACAATTGTTCTCAAAAAATTGATCTTTTATGTCATCTTGGCATTAATCAACAATGACCTGAATGCATAATGGTGTGAAAACCTTTTGTAATTTATAATTGTGAACACAAAATAATAAAAACGTAATTAGGCGGCACTCATTAGGTAATACAATTTTTTTTGATGCCTGAACAGTCAATAGACCCGTTTTTTCCCTTGGTGCAGGGAACAGGTCAGTGTGATCTATTGCTCTCGGCCGTTGGCCTCGGGCAGTAGATCATACTGAGCTGTTCCTTGCACCAAGGATAAAATATTCGTGTCTATCGACTGCTCAAACATAAAATAATTGTATACTATTTGATAAGAAAGGACCAGGCTGATTCTGGCTGAAGCTAGCAGCCACTAACAACAGCCACTAAGACCGTAGAAGCTAGCAGCCAATAAGGAAATTCATCAAAGTACTGAGAGTACTCGAACTAAACTTTTTATTTTACTTAATTATCGACATATTTTAATTAACATAAAAATGATTAATGCTCAATAATTTATACGATCATTGGAAAAAAACTATATACATCGTTTAAAGTGATATGCAAACGTATCATGATATAAAAGACATGATAAATTAAAGTAAATTAAAAGGCATAAAATGATACAAAAACAATAAAAACCCAAAGCCAATCCAGTGTGGAAGATAATTTGTTTACATCAAAGCTGAACATGTGGGTTTAAAAATTTAACTTCGGGCCTTTTCATTCTCCGGAAACAACATCAATCGAAAATTAAAAAGACATTGTATTGTTACGAATATGAGACAATAGAACACCCAGCATTGTGATTTTATTCTCATAAAAAAATTATCATATGTCGCAGTCAAAAACAGCGAAAATCATCAAGTGAAATTGGGATTATTTTGTCTCAGCCATGTTTTGTGGTGAACCTTCGAAGAATACAACAATGACAATGAAAAGGGTCGGTTTAGCTCACCCGAACTTTGTCATATTTTAGCAATTCACAATGCTGTAGGGGTGAAAGGCGGGCCATTATCTCTTTTATCTTTGAAGTGTGCATTTAATAGATACCAGGGCAGTGTAGGGGACCTATGGGGCTATTATTTCCCGGTCTCAAATTTGGGCTGTAGGGGTACCACCAAGTGGCTCCCAGTAGTTCTAGCTCATTTAAGGGGTTTATATCTCACTTGAGATTGACCACAAGAACTTGGTAACGCTAGGATTAGGTAGAGGGCCTCAGGAGGTATTCATAATAAGCGTTAGAGGGCACCTATGACCCCTGCAAGGATCCAGTTAGCTCACCCGAACTTTTGCCATATTTTAGCATTTCACAATGATATAGGGGTTAAAAGTGGTCCATTCTCTTCCTTATCTTTGAAATGTGCATCAAACGAATAACAAGGTTGTGTAGGGGGCATATGGGGCTATTATTTCCCGGTCTCAGATTTTGGCTGTAGGGGTACCACCAAGTGGCTCCCAGGGGTTCTGGCTCATATCAGGGATTTATATCTCACTTGATATTGACCACAAGAACTTGCAAACACTTGGACAAGGTAGAGAGGACCTCAAGAGGTATTCATAATAAGCGTGAGAGGGCACCTATGACCCCTACAAAGGTTCAGCTAGCTCACCCGAAAATTGTCATATTTTAGCATTTCACAATGATATAGGGGTTAAAAGTGGTCCATTATCTTCCTTATCTTTGGAGTGTGCATTTAACGGATACTTAGTACCAAGGCAGTGTAGGGGGCATATGGGGCTTTTATTTCCCGGTCTCAAATTTGGGCTATCTCACTTGAGATTGACCACAAGAGCTTGGTAACACTATGATTAGGTAGAGGGCCTCAGGGTTATCAAAATAAGACATAAAGGGCAAATATGACCCCTACAAGAGTCCATGTAGCTTACCCAAACTTTGTCACGTTTTAGCATTTCACCCTTATATAATTGTGAAATGCTAAAATATGACAAAATTTGAGTGAGCTAACTGGACCCTTGCAGGGGTCATAGGTGCCCTCTATCGCTTATTATGAATATCCCTTGAGGCCCTCTACCTAATCCTAGTGTTACCAAGTTCTTGTGGTCAATCTCAAGTGAGATATAAACCCGTTAAATGAGCCAAAACCCCTAGGAGCCACTTGGTGGTGCACCTACAGCCCAAATCTGAGACCGGGAATTAATAGCCCCATATGCCCCCTACACAACCCTGATTTTCGTTTGATGCACACTTCAAAGATAAGGAAGAGAATGGACCACTTTTAACCCCTATATCATTGTGAAATGCTGAAAAATGACAAAGTTAAGGTGAGCTAACATGACCCTTTAGGGGTCATAGGTGCCCTCTAACGCTTATTATGAATACCTCTTGAGGTCCTCTACCTTATCCTAGTTCTTGTGGTCAATCTCAAGTGAGATATAAACCCCTTAAATGAGCCAGAACCCCTGGGAACCACTTGGTGGTACCCCTACAGCCTAAATTTTGAGACCGGGAAATAATAGCCCCATAGGTCCCCTACACTACCCTGGTATCCGTTTGATGCACACTTCAAAGATAAAAGAGATAATGGCCCGCCTTTCACCTCTATATCATTGTGAAATGCTAAAATATAACAAAGTTTGGGTGAGCTAACCGAACCTTTGTAGGGGTCATAGGTACCCTCTAACGCTTATTAGGAATACCTCTTGAGGTCCTCTACCTTATCCTAGTTCTTGTGGTCAATCTCAAGTGAGATATAAACCCCTTAAATGAGCCAGAACCCCTGGGAACCACTTGGTGGTACCCCTACAGCCCAAATTTGAGACCGGGAAATAATAGCCCCATAGGTCCCCTACACTGCCCTGGTATCCGTTTGATGCACACTTCAAAGATAAAAGAGATAATGGCCCGCCTTTCACCTCTATATCATTGTAAAATGCTAAAATATGACAAAATTCGGGTGAGCTAAACCGACCCATTGTTGTATTCTTCGAAGGTTAACCTTAAAACATGGCTGAGACAAAATAATCCAGATTTCACCTGATGATTTGCTATGTTTTTGACTGCGACATGTGAATTTTTTTTATAGAGAGAAAATCACAATGCTGGGTGTTCTATTGTCTCATATTCGTAATAATACGATGTCTTTTTAATTTTCGATTGATGTTGTTCCTGGGGGAGGGAAAATGCCAGAGCATAAATTTTTAAACACGCACATGTTCATCTTCGATGTAAACAAATTATCTTGCCACACTGGATTGGCTTGGTTTTTTATTGTATTTTGTATCGTTTTATGCCTTTTTATTTACTTTAAAATGTCATGTCTTTTATATCATAATACGTTTGCATATCACTTTATACGATGCATATAGTTTTTTCTATTTGTATCAATAAGACTACACTTAGGATAACATTATTTTCATAACTAATGACCCGTATAAATGTATTTCATTTCTATCCAACAAAGACGCATTTTTAACTCTCTTATCCAGGCGGCAGGCTTTACTGCTTCGAAAGTCGTCAATGCTCGTACAAATTATTGAGCATTAATCATTTTGATATCAATTAAAATATGTCGATAATTAAGTAAAATATAATCTTTTGTTCGAGTACTCTCAGTACTTTGATGAATTTCCTTATTGGCTGCTAGCTTCTACGGTCTTAGTGGCTGCTGTTAGCTTCAGCCTGGTTACACTCTTTACACTTATATTAACAAATGGCAATCATGCTTTAAATATTGAGAAATGATAACGTTTGGGTTGGTGTTGGATTGAAAAATGAAATATGTGCCTATTTTTGTCACAATACTTGACAGGTGTACATTGACAACGGTATAACGCCATACATATTAGGTAAGTTCTATATTCATCTTTCAACAATTCCGTAAGGTTTAAACCATTCATTAAAATGTATCTTGTATGCATGTACTATGGTAAACTTTTAATGCAATACTGAAGTTAGTTTTACTTAATCCCCTAAACAAAGATAAGTTTTATGATATCCTTTCTAATATGTTCTAATGCAACACAAAAGTAAGTCTTACTTTAAGTTCTTTTTCATACAGTTTTATGTTGTCAAATAAAAAGTTTAAACTGCCCTTTTTGAACGACGACGGACCCAAAAAATGTCGCGATCGTCGCACCGACAGAGTAGACAGCAGATAAAATGAGAGGTTGATACTAAAGGACATGTTTGATGGAGATTCAGAGCCCCCAAATGGATTCGGAATTAAACGTAACTACATGTATATCATACCGTCGACTACAGACTGGAAATGATGCCTTCATGTCACACGACTTTTGGATATCCAATCACTGTGTGGACAGGAATACCTAAAATAATTTTCCAGTAATTTCAAGAATAAACTTGCAATATCACGATGAGATACATATGAATACAATTCGTTTTTAAGGAATTAAGAATCTGTCTTTATATTTTTGTCGGATGATTAAAGTTGGGGACGTGATCAAATCTAATAAAGTCCGAAATGCTTTAGCATTTAGATTTGATCAAACAATTTAAAGGTTAACATTTTAACATTATTTTTGTATAATGCAAACATTTAACAAGGAAATGCAACGTTCAACAGTGCACGGCAATTGACAATTACCGATTTTTCAAGTAAAGTTGACTTTGTATTACCATGCGACAAAAACAACTACGCAATGCTATTTAACACGTGCATGTATTATAAGTGAATATTCATATTGTATTGTTATCAAATACTCATTTGTAATTTATGTTAAGTTTTGTTCTGTAACTGAACTCAACTCAACTCAAATCAACTCTCAAAGTCAATGAATACAAATCTATTCAAACAATGCAATTTCAGGTAAAATATAACTTTATTGTCTAGTAGCCGTGACAGTAACGTGAAAGGAAATCGGGACAACTCGCCCCCAAGACAACCCGACTCAGTATTATGCAATAACAACTCGCATCTGCTTAGATCAACACGCCAGAATACATCGACAAGTCTTCCCGAATATTTTGTTTTCTTCATTTTTTGTTTGGAAGGGATATAAAGTAACGTTACAGTTGATATTTTTTTAATATACATGTATAGCAAAGAACACAACATAAACTTATTTTTTATTTTTTATGAAGAGCCCAAAAAGACTTTGTGTATATATGATGCATAGGGGTGGTACATGTGTGAGCTTTCTTACATTGCAAGATTCTCAAGAAAATTAAACAAAAACTATGGACTCACTATTCATCAAGTTTAATAGATTCAATAAATAAGGTTTAAAAATAAAACAATCGCTTGTTAATACATCGATTTATGCAACCCTACGAAGAGATGCGTTTATTGCACACAACAAACGCAATAAATATACAGAACAAGTTGCACAATCATTCATCAATATAATTGATGCTTCAAAAATAAAAGCACTGTTTTTTCAGATGTGTGTGTAATGAAACCAGCCCTGACGTTAGTTGTAATCCTATTGAGATTCAGGTTTGCTTCAGTCCTATAAACGGGTTTAGTTTAGCAATTTATATGGTGTTTGATATCATGTTTTCATCATCTTTAGTGCTTTCAAACATCTAGAAAATTTGGTTACGTATACGATCAGCTACTGTAAGTATAGTTGTATCCAATTTTGATTCAACATGCAGTATCTGGCATGATATAATCATTATGAATATGTTGGCTAAATTTCAAAATTATGTTAGCCTTTTAAAGAATAATATAAAAAAAATTGCTGAGATCTCAAAGATATGGCTTGTTCAATCGTTTTGTTGTTTTGTTTTTGGTTTTTGTTTGTTTGTTTTGTTTTTGCTTTTGCTAATCTAATAAAGAATCTGGATTAGAAATTTTGTTTGACCCAAACCTTCTCGTTTGCCATGTTGGGTTTTGACCTTTTCTTTGTCCCTGCATAGCGGAGAACAAACACCAGGGCTCGGAGCCTGAAGTCGTAGTTGTCCTGTTTAGACACGTACAGCTAGTGCTTGACCAGGGGGTACAGGTTGTACACCTTCCCGTTGGTAAGGAGTTGACAAATACATCCATTGATAAAAAAAGTATCATAAATAAACTATCTTCAAAGAAAGCCCTACCTCTGCTAGGTCTTACTCATTAACAACAGTCAATATTGTACAGAGTTTACTAACATGAATTCAGTTTTAGTCATTGGTTTGGTGTCATTCAGAATTTCCCATGCTCTTGTATAATTTTTTATTTACTTAAAGGACATATTGCATAGTTTTCAATTTTCGGAATTTTTTTTTAAATAAAATCACTCTATACTCATTAAAAATGAAAATTTAAACAACATATGTTAAATCGTACGGCGCTTCATTAACGAAATCAGCAAAATTACCGATACCTTTTATTTGGAATTGTGCAATTGTTATAATACGTTTTACTTTTAAATTAGTAATACATTTGTATAATGAGTTCGAAATTAAAATTCCTTTATCAAGCAATTTTTACAATTGTCCATGGTGATATAATAATTCAAATTCAAGGATCTTTTAAGGGTATGTATTTCCCTCTCGTATCTTGTGTTTAAGTAACAAAATATCTTTTTATACAAAAATGTCCAAAAGGCTAGACTTACCACAAAACATACTTGAAATTAAAAATACAGCAACGAACAATGTATGCAATAATACAAGTACTGTAATTTATGTAAAGCTACTCACAAAAATTAGAATATAGTAGGATTCTTTTAATAATTTCCACTATTTATTTTGGATTTCTGTTGGAATCGTGCATGACGTTCTTAAGGAAATTTTAAATACCACTTAAGGTGTAAAAAAAAGAACCTTTTGTATGCTTAAGGTAAAATGCAAAAGGTTCAATTTAAAAATCACGTCAGGAAAACCCTTTGGAAATTGCAAATTATGAACCCTGAACAAATTAGGTGTGTTCAATGTTAAAATATTTTTGGCATAGCCTAATCCGCTACAAAGAGAGAGAGTTGCAAAACAGCGGGAATATTCCCTAACGTGAAAAAGGACCTTTAAATATCTGTATCGCTTGAAGAGTCATATCTAAATATATACACATTGCGTAGACGACTATATAAACATACCTGGTATGTTCCGTATGTTGGCGTAATATAGTGATAAACAAACATTTTACGCGTATTTCTATCGAACACGGCACCCACCAAATACAGTAAGGAAGGTGGCCATGTATTCGGTACTTTGGTGTTTACATATATCGATTTCAATTGTCCAGCGTGTTTTCAGTATCATTCTATGGAGTTACATGGGAATGTCTGATTCGGGCTCTTCAAAACCGTCAGAGTTGTAATTAGAAGCATGCATGCAAAACATTACATTGACATTGAAGCGTTTAAATAACTTTATTCTGACATTCTTAAATTTATATACATTATCATGCGATTAAAAGAAATATGTATTAAAAAATTCCATCTATTTCGGATTTCGAACCCCTATCAAAAAAGTCGGACATAACTACATCCTATTCTCTCTGCGTTTCTACTCGACTAACTTAGACGTGAATTTTAGTTGGGGAATTTAACAAAGAATTCTTACATTTCAAAGGTATTAATGATTTTTTCCCAAAAGTTAGATTTTTTAAAAATATGCCTCTATGAAACAAAAATCAGAAATAACAGTTTTCAAGAAATTTTCTTACTCTAAACGTTAAGATTAAATTAATTTTGTTTCAAGGAGGCAGTTTTTTTTTTTTTTTACAACAATGAGGATTCCTCTTTTATAAAGCGTGAAATCTGCCTTATTTATCTGTGTAACCATTTTCAATTCTATATAATGTTCTTATAAAAGTTAATATCAACTTTATAGATAAAATTCTACCCTGCTTTATATACAACGTTGCAAGCAAAAAAGAATTACATCAAATTCTGTAACTTTGATTTTTCCATTTTATCTGCAACTCCTTTAGGGAAAACTATCATAGGAACTGCAACGTCTTCTTTTCTGAGCGATTCTACTTCATGATCCTGGGATATACAAGTGCTTGGTAGCAACATTTAACAAAATCAATGTACTTGTGTTATTATTCATGATAATTATCTGAACGTGCAAACTTATTTTAAATGTTGGTATTGTAGATCAATTAAACTGTCTTAATCTCTCATATCAAAATCTTTGACCTACATTATCATGGCAGTCAAACATTTAAATTTTACATCGCCTCGGTGAGTTTTACAGAAAATGGGATTTAAAATATCTTATCGAGTTGGAAGAATTTAAAAAATACACTAACAGTATATACTGGTCCGTTATTATGACCCATTATTTTCAATATATTCTTTTGAAAATAGAGGATTGAACACAAGATCTGAAACTTAGATGGTCATTTATTTGTTGCAGGAATTTTAAACTTCATTGTAAATAAATTGTCGTAACAATATTCATTATCAACTTTACAAAAACAATTCCCACGTTCTTTAATTTGAGACATATACAGTTGCTTCTTGAAGTAAATTATGAACAATTAACCATCGTTTTCCGATAAACGTTGGTCGCCATGAAAGAATCTGCAATATGAATGTTTGAAAAATATGAACAAAAGGTGTTTTTTTTTTATTTACATAAATATTTTTTATTAAAACATTTTAAACATCTTGTTGACATTATTGGTCATGGTTTATTAGATATTTATTTTATGCATTTATTCACATCAAATTTTAATTTTAAACTCTTCAGTGCGTTACTTGCAACTGAAATATATTTTCTACTTTTTCGTAATAAATACAAAAAATTGTATTAAAAAATCAAGGGCATATATCCTTCTTTAAACAACGCAATCTTGCTTCAGAAATGATACTCTAACGATCATAAAATTTTGGTGTAGCATTCCACCTTAAATTTACGACATCTTGATGGGATACATATGAAATTGATACAGAGCACAATTATGGAATAAGATGGTTGATTGTAACATATGTATTGTACATGTATACACAGTTTGGTAACGTAATGCTTTAAATATATAAATGAGGAGATCTATGAATATACACGCGTTACATTTACACAAACGATTTTTTTTCAAACAATATAATCACACTAACTATACTGTACAGTTTATTCAAATATAATATTGTATTTTTTTCACTTTACCTGTGAAGAACTCAGTCACAAAGAGATTGTCTCTGGTGTCCACACATAAACCCCATGGATGGTGTAAATGACCGTTGTCAATATATTGAAGGAACTGTCCGTTCTGATCCATGATGTGAATACGGTAGTTGTTGATGTCTACTGTCAGGATCTGACCCTGGCTGTCTGTTGCGATGCCGCATGGACTAAATGATCCCTTGATTGGATAGGAAGAACTAGTGTAGGTAAACCGGAGTTTCCCGGCCTGATTGACCACCACTACTGCACCGCCGTCACAGTCTGACACACATATATCTAGGTTCCTGTTCTCACTGATGTATTTTGTACCACCAGATGAATAAAGAGGGTTCCCTTTGTCATTAAACTGAATACTTTGTTTTTCTATGGAGCCAGAGTAACGGACAACTTTTGTTTGTTTAGCATCATCACTGTTGATTATAACCAGGAGGTCATCAGAAGAGGTACTACAGACACCGTCAGGACACCATCCCTGTAGTCTGAGCACTGTCTGTATTTCTGTATTTTTCTCTATGTTTACAGTTCTATCATCGTAATCAGAATAAACCAGTTCCCCACTCTTTGTCACTGCTATGTCCCATGGACACTTTCCCGACTTGGTTTGGACTGACTTCACTAAATCCCCCTGCACATTGTAGAGTCTCATCTGGTCGTAAAACATATTACACGTCCAGATATCTTCATTATTCACACAGGACACACTGTGTAGTCTTGTATACTCAGTGTTTATCTCTGTGATGTTCTGTGGTACATCAAGGAGCGGTCTGTCCAGGGAAGAATTTATTGTGTAGTCATGTTCGTCTGTTTTGATTGATGACTGAGACAGAAAACCAAGCTGTTGATAAAACTGTTCTTTGTTGATGCTCTGGAGGGTAAAGTTTGGTAAGGAAACAGTGAGTTTAGGAGGCAATCTTCTGAATTCAGCATTTCTGGGTTTGTAGTTAGAGACAAGGCTGGCATCATTGGAGTCTAGTAACTTCTTCAGATCAACAATGCACTGTACGATTTCAGAAATGGTGCGCCCGATTTCATCTTCCTGTTTGTTCAGAACAGCAAGGTGTTTGGTGTCCATTTCATCAAGATCAGATTTCAGTTTCTGTATAAAGATGTCTATTTCTCTGTGCAAGTCTTCTCCATGTCTGTTGATATGTGTTGTCAATTTCTCTGAATTTTCATTTAGATCTGTTTTTTGCTTTGAAATGCTAGATATAATCTCTTGATATTTAGGATAAATGTTTTTTTCAAAATCTAGTAATTCTTTATGTAATAAAATTTGTTTGCGTTTTAATCTTATCATTATATCTTCTACGTCATGGGGTTGATGTTTCTTAGAGGAAACACAGAGTTCACAAATTGGAATGTTGCATTGTTCACAGTAACGTTCACATATTTTTGTGGAATGTTTTTCACATTTAGGAAAAGATCTCCGATATTTGAATGGCACCACTTTGTGTTCTATGGATTTATTGAAGAAATGTTTCTCCTCACAGTCTTTACACAGATGTGTGTTACAAATGACACAGTGTAGAGGGGGGACCGGGGTCTCACAGAGATGACACCGTACCACATCCTGGAGGCTGTACTCAGGGTCTAATGAAATGATTCTATAAAGTTTCAGTTTGTGTTCTTTGGACTCATCAGAGAAATGTTCTTCTTTACAGTCTTGACATGTATATTTTTGACAATGTTCACAATATAGAGGAGCGTCTTGAGTTTCACATATATGACACTGTACCACATCCTGAAGGCTGTACTCAGGGGCCATGGTCAAACTACTTTTTTACAACTGTACACAATTCTAAAAAAGTCAAAACAGCAATTTAGTCCTAGATTTATATTTTCAAAATTCTACCATATTTTTATACTAAATTAAGATTTAAAGACAAGTTTGGCAAAGGGCCTTTTATTTATGTTATGAGAGTAAAATTAAACTGGAAGAGATGAAAATAAAATAGAAGTTAATGTTTGACCTTTGAGTATTTTTCATTTTTGTTTTATTTTATAAATGTATTGATAAAACTGCCGAGTATATGTCTGCCATGACCTTTTAAGGACCTACATGATCCTCCTTTTTTCAAAAATAGATGTTAAAACATTAAAACATGATAAAGTCTTATATTAAGGTGATGGAAGATAATCCGATTTGTCCGATATAATAAGTAAATTTTATGTTTGTATTTTGAAGCTAAAAGCCAAGTCAAAAACTACAAACCTCGATCCATAATCTAACATGGCGATTCCAGGTTATGATATTACTTCCTGGTCTAGTTACCCATGACTATTGTAAGTCAAAACACATTAGTGTGCGTATATCATGCATTTAATCAATTCGGCAGCTAGTAAACTTGGCACTTTGTAAACAAAGAAGAATAAAACGGAAACAAATGCATTCTGTATTATACCTTAAACAAATTAAATTAGTTTTTTATTTATGTGACACACATAACATATATTTAACAGTAGTGCCAAATCAAACGCCGATTCGCTCGTGCTATTTTTTTTTAAAAGTTTGGCTTATTTTGTGTAACGTAGAAAGGATATTGAACTTATATAAACGTAATTTCAATTAAATATGATTAATTGGTCTGTTTATATTTTTAAATGATAAACATTATAATATTTAAGGGATTATGATTATGTTCTAGGCATAGCGAAATTTGCTAAGAAGAAACGTACATATGTTTATCGTCACTACGACGTCCTGGTATATCAGTAAGGAAACTCGGTATCTTATTCAAATAAATTAAGCGACTTTCATGAAATATCTATCATAAAAATAATGTTAATCATGATTACAACTGGTGTCAATGTTTAATCTAAAATTATCCATATTAAGTCTTTCTCTTTTATTGTAAATATTTCATAAATAAATATTTGACTTTTCCCTCTGACTCTTCACTTGTTTATATATCTTGTATCACCAAGGCCAGATAAACAAAAATCTCTAGAAACGTTCAGTCGAAGATGATATATCCCTTTTTGTTTTTAGGATGACCCCATGTCCACCATAAGCGAGATATCGGTGCAGAGGAGGCTGATGAACCCTAACCAGATTGTACCCCAGAGCTGGTGGAGTATGTGGGTGCCGCCAAAGAAACACTGATGTTTGACATCATGAAGCCATCCAATGACCACCCGTATGAGTACAACATCAGCCAACGCATCGTGGACGACATCCAGAGAGTCGGGATATCCGGACAAAGACAAAAGACGGTACAGTCATTTCATGCATATTTTTTTTTACAATTTAATGCTATGCTATGGTATGCGATTTTAATGATATGCTATGAGATTTGTATGCTATGTTATGAGAAATTAAAATGAAGGGCTTAATGATATGGTATGCTATGCTATGCTATGATTTGCTATGAGATTTGAACAAAAACGCCTCCATACACAGAAGAGTTCCAAACATCTCGAAGAGAAATAATAAAAGCCAAAGTTTACCATGAATCCGTTGTGTGAACAAACCGAGTTAAAAATATTGTTTTATGTTGTGCTATGGTATGCTATTGTATGATATGACGAATTTGATTCTATGAGATTGTATGTTATGGTATGCGATTCTAATGCTATGCCGTGAGATTCGAATGCTATACTATGAGATTTCGATGCTATGCTATGCTATGGTGTATGTTGTAAAAGATATGCTTGGGCCGACTGTACTGATTTAGTTGGTATATCTATGAGTTTATATTTCTGAACAATATATTTGGGTATTGTATGAGTTAATATATCAAAGTACTGTATGCATTGAAATTTCTGGGTTCTGTATGAGTTAGTATTTTGGGTTCAGTACTTGCCATGACTTTTATTTTGCGATTAACGTAGATAAACTTGGTCACGACAACACATTTTCGCGAACAAACTTTATTCACATTTGAGTTGTCCTTACACCCATACAGCAAATTCGGGTTCACGACGAGAAATATTAAGGACGACGAGGCTCTCGCAACCTTGCAAATATATTTTGCATGCGAAAAAAAAGTTGGTTTACAGTAAAATGATTTTCTATATAATTATAAAATACAGCCAGGATAAGCTTTAATTGGCTGATTGATAACATAACGTGTCCTGTGTATAAGGTGAATAAGAAAGTTAAATTAGGTGGATAAGAAACGGAATAAATGAAGGACAATTAAAGATTGACTCGTTTGTTACAGTTGAACAGTTCCTTTGCTATGCTATAGCAGTTCTTTGGTTGCTGCTGTACTAGCTGTAATTTTTTACAGGTGGACAGTTCTTTTGGTTGTTACTTTACATAGCTGTATTATGTTACAGGTGGACAGTTCTCTTGATTGTTACTGTACCTAGATGTGATTTTTTTTTACAGGTGGGCAGTTCTTTTGGTTGTTACTGTACCTAGCTGTAATGGCAGGGCTCTAGGTTGCACAACACTATTAATTTTTACGATATATTTCTTACCAAAATTACGCAACTTTAGATACGGGTAGCACGTTTAAAACAAACTTCTGGGAAAATTCCTCTTTACAACTTTTAAAACAATTGTTCCTAACCAATTTAGTAGCAAAAAACACACAGCCATCCACAAAGGCACGAGCGTTTGTTTACATCAAAGTTGCATGTGTCATAACAGTATTTCACTGAAGGTTCACGTCAAAACATGGCTGAGCCAAAATAATTCCCGAATTTTCCTTTGAATTCGGGGCGGTTCCGCACGCGACAGGAGCTGATTTTGTTTATGAGATGAAAAACAATGTGTAAGAGGTCTAACTATCCTATTTTTGTAATAATGCGAGGTCATTTGAATTTTTGATGCGTGTTGTTTCCGGAGGAGGGTGAAAAGGCCCGAGCTTGATTTTCAAGCACATGTGTAACTTCGAGGTAAACAAAGTATCACGCCTTGCTGGATGCACGTGTGTATTTTGCTAGAAAATTGTAAATGAAGCGTTGTTTAAAAAGATGTCAAGAGGATTTTTTCCAGAAGTTCGATTTGAATTTTTAATCTGTATCTAAAGTTGTGCAATTTTGGTAAGAATATATAGTAAAATTTAATACTGTAGTGACACCTACACATGTGCTTGAAAATCATGTCCGAGCCCTTTCACCCCCTGCCTAAACAACTGGCATCAAAAATTCAAGTGACCTCGTATTTTTACAAAGGTGGGAAAATCAGGCATTTTACACGTTGTTTTTTATCTCATAAAAAAGTACAGTCCCTGTCGCTGGCGGAAAACTCCTAAAAACGAAGGGGAATTCGGGAATTATTTTCACTCAGCCATGTTTTGAACCTTCGGAGAAATAGTGTTGTGATACCTCTACATTGCTCCTCTCTTTATTTACTCGCCCTGTGTGATTCTCATCTCGGAACTGCAAACCCAAGCTTCTGCCTCACCGGGATGCTTCAGCATTAAGAAATTGTTCCTGATGATCTAGCATCTCCATTTTGTAAAGATCTTTCTCAAATTTTGTACTTTATACCTCTTATTTTACGTGAGTTCTTTATCCTGTTACTCTGCTCATATCTTATTATATCTCAAGAATATGAAATTGCAAGCCTCAAACTTTTGTTATAACAATAATTCCATAAAATTTTCAACTGTCAGATATATACAGATAAAATTGGGGTTTCTGATTTTTGAGTAAGATGCTTCTAACAATTTTATAATGATATTTATTTCTTACATCAAGATAAGAATGAACAGTATCTCATTAATCTTTCGCCAGATTAGGTGTTTTAAAATATCAGTTAATGTATTGGTTTACTATTATAGTCTGTCCCAAGTTATTGCTTCCATCGCTTTTTAATGATTTTTAATAAAATTACACATACCTGTGAAAGAAAAACAGTTGAAATCGTTAAAAGGGAATATATCCAAGATATCTTCATTGAACAATTATCCCTTTCCACTCAGAAAAATTCACAGGAACGAAAACAGATTCCTTACGGAGATTTATAATGGGGAATGTTTACATCTTCTCTCCATTCGGAATACACTCGGAATACATCGCGCAATTTTTTAACGTTATCATCCGGGCTTATTAATGGCTGTTGCAATGCAAAATCTCCGTAGACTTTCAATTTCGGGATGTGTATTGAAACCTGAGGCGGTAGAGGGGGCGTTTCAAAACAGATAATCTGGACATTTTTTATATTAGTGGATGAACGTAGTTTGAGCACAAAGGTATTTACTATTATTGAAATATCAAGCAAAAAGTGGTGGAAGCAAAAACTCGGGACAGAGTATAGTTTAATAAATGCCTAAGCCTTATGTTAGATCTTTCACATATCTGAATGCTTCTGTATTTTGATGATTGATTGTCATCTATTATCAAGGATGTAGTTGTTTGGGTATTACAAAACTGGAATTCCAGAAATGGTTATAAAATAACAATGTCTTTGAAATGTATTTTTTCAGATTGCTCCAGAAAATACCTTATAGAATCATTCCAAATTGCCAGTGAATATAATGTTATGGGCTTTGAAACAGATGTCCGAATAAGGTACTATGTACATGTAGTTAATTATAAATGATAATCAAAGTACTGAAGAACTAATGGGAGTTGATTTTGTCGTTGTTTATTTATTTGAAAATCAATGATATGTTATTTTGCATGACAAGTACACGGAGTTTCTAATTTGAATTACGCACATTTTTATAATTTGAATTTTGGACTTTTTCGACACGAATGTTGAGAAACCCCCATATGAGTCATGTTAAACAATATTTAAAGATAAAATTAATTCAATCAAACTATGTATCTGTGATAGAAATATTTCTCATAAATTGTATGGATCCAAGCAATATTGAACTCTAGTCTCGTTCAACCAAACGCTCGGCTGACACCGTAAATCTCCGACAAGGATTTACGGAGAAAGCCGAGCGTCAAGTTGAACGCGACTATGTATTGAACTCTGGCGTAGGTATACATACGACTACAAAAATATTTAAATTGTTCGTACCATTTAAAATCTGACTATTTTCAAGAAATTTCAAATAAGTTTCCTTGGAAAACAATGCTATAGCATACATTACATCGAATTTATAAATTATTTTCAAGAACTAAGTCTTGTCAGCAGCAATGATTTGTGCTGAGGTCCAAACACTGTTTCACTTTCGGTTTGTCTGAGTAACTGCATAGGAGAGTTAATTAAAATCAACCCCCAAAAATCAGGATCTATTCGAGACGTACTCTGAACCTGTGTGGTTAATTTCTGTAAAATTAGCGTGCTTTAGTTTTCCCTTTTACCATGTATATATCTTTCAAAATTCTGTTTATTGTTTTGACAATTTGGACGGAGTGCCATTTATTTTCCATGATTCCACATTTTTAAGAACTACAAATATCGAGAAAGTCTTTCCAAGTTTAAAAGATGAAGATGCATCGAATTTCAACATGTCGCAAATTAAATAGCTGAACGCAGGCCTGTGGTTTATGGCGGTAACTTGTTACTCTTACTTTCTCTGTTTTCATCGTCTTAACTGATGAATTTATCAGATGATGTCTTCATCAGGTAAATTTTGTCATTAGTTAACTCTATTTATTTAGAGTTTTTCTGATCTGCTAAGCACTGTCAGATTTTGTGCCGTGAATGAGTATTGCAGTTGTGAGTAGAAAAAAGGTATATATTATAGAAAATAAACAACTTTTGGTGACTATCAAATAGGAAATAATTAATACAAAAGGAGGTTAAAAATGAAAAAAAAAAGCCTTTGTCCTGGTTTGTGATGGTTTATGATTTATATCCAGTGTTGTCTCTAGAAATTGAAGTAGAAAGAAGAAATAAACAAGTAGAAGGGTGCTGGGGGTCTAGCTTATAGCTACATTGTGTTTGAAATGCAATAATAGGCGGGTAACTAAGGCATTTTAGGCGGGGAAATTCCCTGCTCCCCGGGTCTTCAAGACAACCCTGTTTCTATCCATCTCATTGATTGCGTTTTCTAGCCCCTCGCAAAAGCTTGAAGGTAGAAAATTCACAAGTTGGAAAAAAATTAAAGACCATCAAATGTGATGAAAAATTAATCTATCATAATTTTTTTATTATACTCTGAACAATTTTGAGGAATATGAATAATTTGCTTTTTCCTTGATTTTATGCTTGTCTTGAAAAATACATATACCAAGACCAGATACTATAGATTCCTTATTAAACGTGAGGAATTAATATCAATGTAAAATCGTGTGAAGCAACCCTCACAGATTTTATAATCTCACTTCTTTTTTTCAGACAGTTTTGAACTAAACAAAATTCTAACCAAAAAATGGTGCTTGTGATTTAATATTCTCACAATTTTATACAAATCAGCGGAATCGCATGATTAAGTACTTGCGTAGAGTAAGGAATTTAAAAATGTTTAGTCCAAGATTAGAGGTCCCCCTTTGTTTTGTAGGATGACCCCATGTCCACCGTGAGTGAGGTCTCGGAGGAGAGGGGGGTGATCTACCGTAACCAGAGTGTCCCCACCCTCACAGAGCTGGTGGAGATCGTGGGCGCCACCAACAAAACACTGATGTTTGACATCAGGTAGCCACCCAGTGACCACCCGTACGAGTACAGCATCACCAAACGCATTGTGGAGGACATCCAGAGAGCCAGGATCAGCCCAGACAAGGTAGTGACTATATATATAGCGGTATTGTATGACTGGGTATTGTGTAATTTAAAAGAAAAGGTAGTGATGTCTGAGTCAGTATTTCTAGTTAAGTAAGTAAGAATAATTCCAGAAAACATGTTTATTTATATTCTAAATAAAGTCGTTTTCAAAGTTTTCGGAGGCAATATGTGTACATGTATACTACTTGTATGCTATGTTATTGTTTTGGTCATCTTACACTATTGACTGATTTTATTGGTATTTTCATCCTACAGATCTGGTGGCTGGTAGGAGTAGGGGAGGAAGCACCTGCTAACTTTACCCCCGTGGCCCAGAGATACTACTACCCCTCCAACGAGCTTCTAAGTAATAATGTGTCTGTTCTCAACGTGATGTTTAACGCTTTATCATCGGATAACATAAAGTAAGTATAGATGCAGGCTGTTTCAGGTATTTAGTGGAAATTAGTAGAAATTTGATGTTTTACTGTTGAATTTAAATTATATTCATATAAAATGTATGTTATCACTTGATTAATGTAAGAGGATAGAAGAATTACTACTAACTTGATACTTAGCGAATCAAATATCAAACCTTATTACAAATCAATGCTAATACTGACGATAGTCATGAAAAATGGCATTTCATCACTAAAATTGGAAATTATTAGAATTATCAATATTTAAAGAAAAAAAAAAGAGGACTATGAATTTATAAAACAAAATCAGATCAATTGAATTCCTACCAAATCATTTTCTTGACTTTAGTACGTATTAAATTGTATCTTTGATAAATTGATTAAAAGATTGCACATAATTTGTTTGAAGGGGTTGGTGAGACAAGTGTTGCAATATGATTATCCATGTACATGTATATCCATATTTTAAAAAAAGTGCTGGTCCAATAACATGTTTATTGATATTTTACAGGGAGTATAGGTCCAATAACACATTTATTGATATTTTACTGAGAGTACAGGTCCAATAACATGTTTATTGATATTTTACAGGGAGTATAGGTCCAATAACATGTTTATTAAAATTTTACTGAGAGTACAGGTCCAATAACATGTTTATTGATATTTTACAGGGAGTATAGGTCCAATAACATGTTTATTGATATTTTACAGAGACTACAGGTCCAATAACATGTTTATTAAAATTTTACTGAGAGTACAGGTCCAATAACATGTTTATTGATATTTTACAGGGAGTATAGGACTAATGCCATACTTATTGATATTTTACAGGGAGTATAGGTCCAATAACATGTTTATTGATTGTGCAGAGAGTATAGGTTCAATAACATGTTAATTGATATTTTACAGAGAGTACAGGTTCAATAACATGTTTATTGTAATTTTACAGGGAGTACAGGTCCAATAACATCAGTGTCAATATCTACCTTGTGAACGAGCGGTGGCTGTATTCTCTATACTGGTGTATGGGTGTGTCCTCCATAACCACTGACAACTGTCAATCACTGTCTGCTGTCAATACACCCATATTTCACCTGGTAAGTACAATGTCATTATATACTCTTCATACTTAATATATCTATACCACACACTGAAGAATGTTAATATGTTTTTATTTAATCAAGATTACTTCGTTTTGTTAGTGTTCTAAATTTTTGAAGTTTATGGGATTTTTGGGTACCAATATGACTGTCCCACTTACAGTTGATACTATGTATGTAATAAGTAATTATCATATATGCTAGAATTTATTTTTCTTTCATTGCCTGTTATAAGGTATTTACTCATGGAAAACTCACCTCTAAATGTAAGCAGTGTTACAAAGCACTTACTTTTCCGACTAGCACTGTATTATAAAAGATGCAGCAATGTTGCAATACTAATGCAAGGTGATAGTAAATACATTGTGTAACATTTGACCTTGAATTGTTTGCAGTCGCCCCGGAACTACCTGATTCTGTGGATTACGACAGACATTTTGTCAGCCCTGCTTGTCATCACCGCATTCATTGTACAACGGTGAGTGTACTAACATAAAGTGTTAACATCAATTAATATTTTAAGACGTGTTAGCATCATTAAATAATTAACAGTCTTGAAATGATTTAGGTGTTGATATCACCTACATGAAGATATTTTTCATTTTATATTCACCTTTTTGCAATTGTTAGTTGTAATTTATCAATTATCAATATTAACCAACAATACCAAAAAACATTGGGTGAAACTAACATAAAAAGGGGTCTGCCTGATTTTGTTTGTGTGTTACATGTCACCTGTAGATTTGAACCACTGACTTCTCTGTTTACAGAATTCTGTGGTCTGGTTCCGAGTACAGCCCAGAGAGAATCGCCATAAACTCGGCAAATGTGAATGACAACGGAACCAACAAAATGTCGCGATCGTCGCACCGACAGAGCAGACGACAGATGAAGGAGAAGTTGATACTGAAGGACATCACGGCGGACATGTTTGATGAAGATTCAGAGCCACCAGAGGATGACTATGGAATCGAGAGCAACTACACCGTCCAGTCGACAGATGGGCGGGAGATGGCGCGCTCATTTCATGGGACGTCTAGATATCCAAGCACCGTCAGTGGACAGGAAACAGTGAACTCCTTTCAGAGGACGTCTAGATATCAGAGTAGTGGTGACGGACAGGAGATACCACAGACGTTTCAGAGGATATCTGGATATCAGAGCAGTGCTGATGAGCAGGAAAGGATGCAGTCTTTCCAGAGAACGTCCAGTTATCAAAGTAGCACTGACGATCAAGAGAGACCTCGCTCTTTTCAGAGAACTTCTAGCTATCAAAGCAGTGCTGATGAACAAGAAACGCCGCGTTCTATTCCGTTATCGTCTGAATATCAGAGCAGGATTAAAGCTGACATGGAGATCTCAAACCAAGTTGTGTGATATACACAGTGATATCAAAATATTTCTTTTTCTTTTCATTGGTGATGTAGGTTTTTTTTATTTTCATGTGAAATTTCGTAATTAAATTTTGTATTTTATTTTCATATGAATTTATAGTAACACTAGTTGGTTTTCATTTTTCAATATTTTTACATTATTTTGTACACTCATTGATAAGACTGTATCTTTATGATATAAGAAAGATGTGTGGTAAATGTAAGCATATCATAAATATGTATTCTTATGATCTAAAATAGATGTGTGCTACGTTGAAGCAAATCAATGGCATTTTCTATTTCCTTAGTAGTTTTCATGCACATAAAATCCATTATAGGTTCAAGGCATATTTTTGGTAATTTTAATATGTAAGTTTAAGAATTTGAATTTCGGGGGGGGGGGGGGGGGGGGGGGCTCTCGTTCTAGATCTGCGCCTGTTACCTGTGCATTGTTTTGGTATTTAAAAGTTCTTGGCATTACAGAATTAAAAGTTAAAAACTTGATAATATTACTCATAATGGCATTTATGAAATATTTTGAAAAGGACTTGCTTAAATGGCATAAAATGAATGATATCAGTTATGTTTTGATGTTTCTTATTTTCATTCTCCAAGGGATCTTTTTATACAAAAATCATTTAACATATCATAAAGGTGGTTAACGCTGACGTTAAATTACAATTAAACCTGTTTAACCTAACATGTCAGACCGGGAAAGTTGTTTTTGGATTGTGACGTCTAAATAGCCAGTTAACAAAGCAATCAGAAATCTGAACTAAAACATTAGAGAAATTAAGAGATAAAACATTTAGATTGTTTTGCTAAATCTATCCATGTGCTTTATGATGCTTAAAGTGTTATTAATGGAAGTTATAAGAAAGTAAGAATTATCTCTCTTATTCGATAGGGTTATATCCTGAAAGTACACCTCTCTCAACATCTAGGATCAGAACATTTTTTCTGTCAATATGTTGTCAAAATGGATGTTGTGAAATGCCTATACTGTTTTAATATGAAGTGAATGAGTCTGACGTATTTATGAGTCTGCTTTACTGGTCAGATTAGGCTGTTGATATTATTTTATGTAATCTTTTTCCACGTTTGAATTATTTTTTCTTTAACTTGTGTTTCATGTGTTGTTATTTGAACAAATATGATTTTTTTATATTTGCAAAACAAAAGTGATGCTGTTATAATGGCTGTTGTTGGATACATTGTAAAAATATTGTATCAATCTACACTTGATGTAATTTTATATATAAATATATTGTAATATAATTTAACATATATATATATTGTAATCCCCGTAAGTCAAACATAGTGTTCTTTACATAAAGTGACACAAGAATTTTATAAAGTTTACACTGCTGTGTACAGTATACCT
This sequence comes from Magallana gigas, assembly GCF_902806645.1. Classification (NCBI taxonomy): domain Eukaryota; kingdom Metazoa; phylum Mollusca; class Bivalvia; order Ostreida; family Ostreidae; genus Magallana; species Magallana gigas. The sequence continues at coordinate 4,136,492 of NC_047562.1, read as the reverse complement.
ACAGACTATAACTTTCTTTGTTACATTTACAATACATATTGATCATGATTGTCAGAAATGTGCTTTTTCTGATATTCACAGACACACAAGATATGACACAAAAAGTAATTCTGTGAACTATGATAACATTAAAAAAATTCAAGTGCATATAAAAGCTGTAAATGTATAAACAAGCTATAATGTATTGCATTCCAAGCTGTCGTGTATTGCATTCCAAGCTGTAATATATTGCATAACAAGCAGTAATATAGTGAATTACATCTGTAATTTGTTGCATTCAAACTATAAAACATTGTATCACAAGCTGTAATATATTGGATTACAAGCTGTAATTATATTGATTTACAAGTTCTTATATGTAATACATTACAAGCTGAAATATAATGCATTACAAGCTGTGTTTATATTGCATTACAAGCTGTAATACAATACAAGTCTTAATATAGTTATAAGCTGTAATTATATTGAAATACAAGATCTAATATAATATGTTACAAACTGTGATATATTGCATTACAAGCTGTAATTTAATAGCTTATATTTACATTCTACTGTGTTTTTCCATTAAATTCTGTGATCTTCAAATGCCTCTAAATGCAACAAGTAGTCAAAGGTCAAATTGATGAGTTTAATTATGACGTCACAAACGCTGAACGCTGTAAACTGCAACGTCACAAGCGAAAATCAAAGTTCACACTGTGGCGCTTCCATTAATTTTAACTTACCCTTAGGATAAGATAGGAATTTTAAGGTATGAATCACATTTGCAGACAAGGCAAGAAGTTAAAAAATGTAAATATAAGCATTAAATCATGATTTTTTGAAGTATACACTCTCATAACTGCAGCGGTGTGTGCATACAAATTTTCATAACGCGCTATCGCGCGTTACTCAATTTGTATGCACACACCGCTGCAGTTATGAGAGTGTATACTTCAAAAAATCATGATTCAATGCTATACAAAAGCTCTTAATGAAAAATTACAATCTGCCACAGATATTGACACTGCTACATGTACAATCACTTCAGGTACACAGCATAAAGATGCATATAATTAATAACATTGTACTGTCACACACGTCACATGTATTAACACTGATATTAACATTTACATATCCTTTTTGTGTTGTATCGCATACAAGTTGTAATAATAACAGGGGCGTTTACCCTGTGTATTCACCCTAGATCTTTGTTGTGAGGAGTGCTGGTGAGTGACTTTTCAAAGACAGTAACAATTACAAAGCCGTCTGTTACCCTTATATTTAGTTGAGAGGTTTAATGAACATCTTAGGGTCATTTAACCTGTGTATACACCCCTGTCCTTTTATTTTTGAGAATATTGATTGACGCAACAAAAGATTGTGCTGCTTATTTCTGGGATTGTTTGCCATACTGTACTCAGGAATTCTGTTAAATGACATTGTTGCGATTGCTTTCAAAGTTCTACTGTCAAATATTGGTTATGTAGCATTACGTCTCGTATCTCTGTCAATGTAAATTGAAATATATTTATCATAGCTAATTCTGTAGCCTAGCATGTAGTATATCTATGCATATGAGTATGAATTAGTATTATACTTGCTGTCAACTGTAGGTACAGGTTTTTGATACTGTACTCTTACATCTTTTATATAGATACTAGGTAAATAAATATCTCGGGCTTAAATAGATTTTATCCCCTACCAACCTACAATGTACCAACCCCGAAAAGCAATCAGTAAGCCTCTAAATGATAGTTTGTGTAATGGTCAAGAATGGCTTTGATTTACAGGAAATATACTTTGTTAAATTTGATCCATTGTTTCATCTGTTTAGTCGAGCATATATATCTGTTTGATTGGTTTGAAGTTTAAACTTTGATAATTTGTTCTCTTAAATCACATGGATACAGGAGCGTAAAACTGAATTAAAGCAGTGTGAATCATAACCATAAGAAATAAGAATAGCATTTTGTCATTTGTGCTAAGATTGTATGACTCGCTAATTGGTATGCATGTACATGTGTACATGATGATTTTTCTGATTTTTTTCCCTCGAGAAATATTTTTTATATATTATTTGTTATAATTTAAAATGAAATAAACTTGGTTTTATTTGGTTTATAGATAGAATGATTTCTTACTATGTAAGAAAATGAAGAGCACTTTTATAGAAATATTTTCTACTGTGAATAAAGATAAGGAATATAAATGGGAAATGCAATGATGGAGTTGAGTTTCTATGTACAGGCTGTTCCTGATGCTGAATCAGCGCATTGCGTTTGTAAATTAAATCATGTGCCATGTTTCTCACCTAAAACAATAGTTATATTCAATTCAGCTTTAAGGAGTCAGACAACATATCTGAACAATATAGAAAACTAGACTTGTACAAAGAGATTTTCAAATTTATCTGAATCTTTTCATGTTAAGTGTTAAGCCCTTTTGATAACAGGATGATTATTTCACACATTGAGCATTCTAGTTCTCACAGAGGTTTTTAAACGTGGATGCTTTCATCAAACTTTGAACGTCAAACCCCTGTTTGGCCAAAAATTGTACAAGAGCCACAGTTTAAACAATTCAACGATATGTCAACATACCTGCATATAAGTACATTTTGTATTAACAAATAACTTATAAGTTTTGAAAGTAATTCCAATTTTTTTCCTATCTAAAATCAAATACCTTAAAGTCAAGATATATATATACTAAATGAATGGAGCCAACAGAATTTTAAAATTCAGGATATATGATCTTTTAATGATGCTTCATAACAATTTTTTTGTTTGATAGGGTGTGACGGGGCATGACGTTTGGTACACACGGTGAAAAATCATGTTTCAAACACTCATTTTCTATGAAATACGAAGGAAATTAGTAACGAAACTCGGAGTTTTGTTTTTGACTAATGAAATATATCTAGAATGCCTACAGTCTCTTCAAAAACAATATTAAACAAGCGTTTTACCTACTCTTTAAAAAAACAGGTATCGGGATTACTTTTCTCGTAAGTTGATATAAAATGCGGGAAACTGTTTTATTTTCTACATACTAGTAATATCTTTATAGCCGTAAATTATGGGGTAAAAATTAATAGAATCAACAATTATGACGTCATAATGGTTTTATTAATGTAGCCCCGCTCTACCCCTTCAGTTCATGATTTTGACAAACTTGTATGAACACTAGCGAGGGTTGCTTTTATTAAAGATTTTCTAGGCATTAGGCATTGTTATTTGAGATTATGTATTTTTTCCTCTTAAATTAATCTCGTAAATACCTATGTAATTATAGAAAACTTGACATCCCCAGAGGCATTGTGACCCTATCCTAATGGTTTTTGGGAAGACTATTTTTTTATTATTGTCTCTATACATTCATATGTAGCAATTCGACCCTCACCGTAGCCCCACCATACCAACGGGGATTATAGGAGTTGAACAAACTCGAATCTATCCTTAAGAGGAAGCTTCCACACCAGTGCCTAGGTGATTTGGGCCAAATACTTTTTAGGAAGAAGATTTTTAAAGATGGTTCTCTTATTTCTGTTTGAAAAACTGACCTTCAGTTGTATAGTCCTCCTAACCCTGGGAATCGTGATTTGTAAAACTTGAAACTACACAACCTAAGGAAGCTTCCACACAAGTTGTAGCTTTTCTGACCAAATGGCTTTTGATCAGAAAAAAGATTTTTAAAATTTGATATATTTTCCTATGTAAAAGTTTATCCTATGTGACCCAATCCTACCCCCAGAACCATGATTTGAACATGCTTGAGTTTACACCACCTGAAGAAGCTTCCACACAAGTTTCTGGTTAAATGGTTTTTGAGAAGATTTTATTTTTTTCTCTTTGTAATCCTATGTAAAAAAAAAAAAAAAAGGTCCCTTATTGTTGCCAAACCATTTCCCCAGGGATCATGATATGAACAAATCTTGGATCTACATCTCCTGAGGATACTTTTAAACAAGTTTCAGCTTTTCTGACAAAATGGTTTTTAGGAGAAGAACCCTTTTTATTGCTACCATACCCTCGGGTATCACAATTTGAACAAACCTGAAATTTCACCACCTGAGGATGCATCCTCAAAAGTTTCAGCTTGACAGGCCAAATGGTTTAAAAGAAGTTTCTACAAGATTTTCTCGATATTCCTATGCAAAAGTTTGCCCCTTCCCATCCAACTGTCAATCAAACCTAACACAAAGTTTCAACTTAACTAGCAAAAATGGATTTTGAAAAATCCCCAAATTTTCAATAATTCTCAATTATCTTGGCTTGAAAGATTTTTTCCCAAAAATTGAACAATGCTTTTTGCCAGGTGTGGTTGAAATTGACGCAGTAGTTCTAGAGAAGAAGTAGAAAATGTAAATAGTTTACAGACATAGGGACAGACAGATAAACAGACGTCGGACAAAAAGAGTTCAGATGAGCTAAAAAAAATCTTGAACTATTTGTGTTTGCAATGCCTGTTTTAAATGGAAGTGAATGAAGATTTCAGTGTGTTTAAAACAGTGTAAATGTGTAATACACATTCAGGTGAATGATGTTGATTAATACCCTCTAACCAGTTAATCAGAAACCCTTCTCCAATAACAATGAAAATCATAAGGGGGTTTAATGACTTGAGGTGCTAACGAACAAGCAAAATCAAAAGTCCAAAGGTAAAATGTAAAACAGGAGCAGAGCAAACACGGACCTCTAAAAACATTAGAGGTAGGATCAGGTGCCATGGAGGAGTGAGCTGATCAGTCACATCCGCCGTGTGCTCTTTGTCGTAATCGGGAAAAGGGATATACAAATTGGTGATTAATTATAGTCTAACAACAAGTATGAAAACGTCAGTCAGCATGTGACCAAGTGGAAGTTTGTATTCGCTGAAAACCATAAAACGTACGGAAAGATGACGTCAATCGACACTGTTAATCGTCCTGTTTTATCACCTTGTTTGTCAGTGGCTTGCCTCGCTTTAAAAGTTGTTCATACGAACATGCTTTTGCGCATCGAAGTCACTGAGATACAAAAACTTTATATGCAGTCGATGAAGGTATATTGCTACATAAGTAAGGAAAGTTGACAATACAAAAATTGAAGTAATGAATGTTTATTAAAAAGTTTTGTTGTTAGGTTACCATCAATGTCCCTTTCCAGTAAAATATCCAGATATGAAACAGATGACGCAGACTCTGTAATATCTTTTATTTCAAGTTCACTGGAATATATCGAGTCAATGTATAGTAAAGAAGTAACAATTGTCAATTGATAATACGTTATCAATATACCCAAATGTTGAGGTGAAGGCCACAGCGTAATTTATATTTTTATATGTTTTTGAGTACATTATGTTTCATATGAAGACCTGATTTCCAAAATCACATACTATTAGATGTATCTATCAGAAATCAAGCATCTTTTAAACATCTACTTCAGACTACTTATGTACTCGTGTGCACAATTCAAATGTTTTTAACATCATAGATTTGCAAATGACCGATGAGAAAGTAATCCGGGATCCATTTTTATTGAAAAAGTAGCTATCAATGATGTCAAAAAGCTCCTGGACTTTAATTTATCGTGGGGGATGGCTGTATAAAGTGTAGAAAAGTCGTACGTTTTTTTATGCTATAGTTTTGATAAATCACAGTCGTAATATTTTGAACTCCCTTTCAATTGCTATTGTTTACAATGCTCTAGAAATGCATGTTCAACCAAAATTTGAATATCAGTCGTAGAGTTATAAGAAATATACAGAGCTCACTATTCTTTAAGTGTCAGTGGTCGAGTAGTATGCAAGATACGGAGCTCACAAATCTTAATCACGTAAAAAGGTTTTGTTTATATTTTGAATGTTGATAAGAAAATTTAGATTAAGGTTGACAAACGTTAGAAACTTTAATTTTCTTCAAAACGATTTGTAGCAGATAGAAAAATCCGCTTGATGAAGAGTTTTTATCGATATATTGAACCAATGTAAACAAAAACATCGCACGAGGCTTGTTTACATAACAAAGAATTGTAAGCTCTGTATCTTGTTCATAAAACTTCAACCGTTGCTCAAATTTTGATTGATCATCAAATGCATTGGTAAAGCATTGTAACCAATAAAAAAAGGAGGAAAGTTGACCAAAATCTTGACCAAAATCGTGACCGTGCCCCATTAATACATTTTCACTATTTGGCTATAGTGACCCGCCCTATGGCCTGAACACCTTATACTGATGCCTTTAATTTAAAAATTTTGTAGAGGTCTTCGTTTCAATAACAACCATGAGACCATTTTATTTTGAATATATATGGGTCCAGGGATAAGAGAGGAAGATTTAAAATAAAAAAAAAGGTTTAACACATTATCACTTTAAAGACATATTTACCCTACCTTAGGGCCTTAAGGATCCTCGACACCCCATGACTTCTACCTTTAATGAAAGTACGTCACAACATGGCGATTTGAGCGCATTGTAAAATAATTTATGTCACCATTATTTGCTGTCTATCTCTGTGGCGCAGTGGGTGTACCTTCAGTCTACCAACTCGCAGGTCCCGAGTTCGAATACTGCAGGGGTTTTTATTTTCATGAACAGCGGTAAAATTGAAAAAGTTCATTTTTTCCCCAAAATATCTTTTAGCACTTTAGAAGAATGGACTTGTGGGCAGAACTTTTCCCAGGTGTGTGGAGGACCTTTAACTCCAACCCATGGACCATGAATTTCACAGTTTAGATAGAGGGCTTCGTGAACATCATTACTATGCATTCAGTTTTTCCCAAACATGTATGGAAATAGAGTAAAAGATTTCTAACATTCAATACATTTTCTTAAATGGCTATTGTTGCCCTGCCTTAAGGTCTAAACCCATGTTCCAAGGGTAAACAATTCAAGTAAAAGGGTTTCAAGAATTTCATAATCATGCATTTAGTTTATCCCCCCACTACTGTGGAAGTACAAAAGATTATTCTTCTTAGATTTAATATATTTTTACCAAAGAGCTGTATTTTCCCCCGCTCTAAGGCCTAAATTCCTCATAGCCTACATGTAATTTACAATTTTGGTAATTGACTTCATGGGCGTTAGAATCCTGCATTTAGTTTTTTTTCAAATACATGTATATAGGGGTAAAAAAAGATTTAGAATTTAATACATTTTCATAATGGGCGATAATGGCCTACCCTAGGGTCTGAACACTTGACCTGACCAAGGGATCATGAATTAAAATTATTTTGGAAATTGCAAGTCATGAATTGAGTATTACTTGCGTAAAAGGTGATTTTTTTTCACATACTAGTAGTCAATTCCACTTTGAATTTGCTGTGCAAACAAATCTATTAATTATTTGCACTATACAAATATTCGATGTGTTACTTTTGGGAAAAAATCACTAGTTTGAATAAAAGTATTTATACTGCATGAAATATCTATTGAAGGTACTAAATTGCCGAAGCGTGGTTTTTGTTTCATATGCCCCGTTTTTTCGATCAATTACGTGAATCCATATTTATCTTGAAAAGGGTGTAAAATGCCTGTCTTACGAAGTGTACGTTACGCAATTCGTAAGTTCATTAAATGGATTTATTTTTCTAAAACGTTCGATATAAAGTTTAAAATATTTCGTTGTGTACACAAAGTTCTAAATATTGATTAGATTTCTCCCCATGGAACCATAGACGAGTTCATTCAGATCATCAGAAATGGTAACGTAAAGCAGGAATTTGCTTAATAATGTGTCTTTCAAAAACGCATCCAAAACAAGTCCAAAATAGGGTAAATCATGTCAAAACTATTTAAAAATTTAAGCTCTTCCATTATGACAATACATGTACTCTTTAGCATACCATGCCCACGCGACTGTATTTAAAAACAATTATCACCTTTACTCTGTCCAAAGATGTCGTCGATTCATTGTTTGCCCTAATTACACGGTAATTTTAAATACCTCAGGGCACAAACAATATTCCTTCAAAAGTATAAAAAAATGCAAATATTTCCTTTTTTTTAAATGCCACCTTTGGCTTATCTGGCTAAGAAATAATTTATTGTCTTCGGGGACCTGGTATAAGTCCCCAGGTGATTATAACGTTAAAATTGTGCTAGGCATTCGGCGTGACTTAAATAATAACAACATTTCCCATTATAAATCTCCGCAAAAATATGTTTTTGATAATGTGATTTTTTTCGATTGAAAAAATGATATATCTACACTTATGTTTATTATATTTTCCCTTTTAACAATTTCAATAATGTACTTCTTTCACATGTGATATGTGATTATAAATCGTTCAAATGTGAAAAGACAATGATTTGACTAAAGCTGTTCCTTTCCTTTTTTGAGAAGATGACAGAAATGCCTTCGAGTCTGTCATCTTAGTATAATAATTACAAATTTAAACATGAATGTCTTCTTTTCCACTTTCCAGTTTACAATAATGATACTTTGCTGAATTATTTTGAAACGTTTTGAAATAATCTTAATGGTCAATAATGTTTATGCGCTAAAGTAGAAGAAAAAGACATAATTTCCTGAATAACCGCATCCCGTTTAAAGCAAAAATTATTTTTTATAAATTAATCAATACATGCTTTCAATAGAACATTCTTGTTTGTCATGCAAGCTTTTTTAAATTCTATTACTTGTATAACATTAATTAAGAAATTAATAGTGGTTTTTTTTTCATATTCCTAATGTAGAAGTAATATTCAATCATTAAAACAAACAGAAAAGCACGGAGAAAGACTCCTAAGGTTAAACAAATTCTCTTGATATAAAGATCACAAAACACACATTAAGTCTACATGCAATGTTATATGCACTCTTTGTATATATTTGTGCATAAATCACAAGCACAGTTTTCTTACACATAATATTGTATTTTCTTCACTTTACCTGTGCTGTACTCAGCCACAAAGAGGTTGTCTCTGGTGTCCACACATAAACCCCACGGTTTCTGTAAATCACAGTTGTCAATGTAGCGGAGGAACTGTCCGTCCTGATCTAGGATGTGAATACAGTCGTTATCAAAGTCTGATGTCAGGATCCGACCCTGACTGTCTGTTGTGATGCCAACTGGATAGAATAATTTCTTGATAGTAGATGGAGGACCAGTGTAGGTAAACCGGAGTTTCCCGGCCTGATTAACCACCACTACTGCACCGGCGTCATAGTCTGACACACAGATATCTAGGTTTTTGTTCTCACTAATGTATTTTTTAACACCAGATGAATAAAGAGGTTGTCCTTTGTCATTGTATTGAATACTTTGTTTCTCTGTAGAGCCAGAGTAACGTATAACTTTTGCTTTTTTATTATAATCACTGTCCAAGACAACCAGGAGGTCACCAGAGGAGGTACTACAGACACCGTGCGGTCTCCACCCGTGTAGTATGCTCACGGTTTGTATCTGTGTATTATTTACTATGTTCACAGTTCTATCATCGTGATCAGTAAAAACTAGATCCCCCCTTAGTGTAGCTGCTATGTCGTACGGCTTCTTCCCTGACTTAGTTTGAACTGACTTCACTAATTCTCCAAGCAGATTGTAGAGTCTTATCTCGTTGTCTTGACCACGCGTCCACACTTCTTCATCACTCCCACAGGAGACACTGAGTAATCCATGTAAGAATCCTCCATACTCAGTGTTTATCTCTGTGATAATCTGTGGTGCATCGATCAGCGTTCTGTCCGGAAAATATTTTATTGTGTCGCCAAGTTCATCTGTTTTTATAGATAATGATGACAGAGAACCAAACTGTTGAGCAAACATTTCTTTGTTTATCGTCTGATGGGTGAAACATGGTAAGGAAAGTGTGAGATTTGGAGAAAAATTTCTGAATTCATCATTTCGTAATTTATATGCAGATACAAGGCTGACATCATTGGAATCCAATAATGTCTTTAGATCATCAATGCTCTGCGTGATTTCAGAAATAAAACGCATGGTTTCATCTTCCTGTTTATTTAGGAAAGCCAGGTGTTTGAAATCCATTATATTAAGATCAGATTTCAGTTTCTGCATAATGATGTCAATTTCTCTGTGCAAGTCTTCTCCATGTTCGTTGATCGATGTTGTCAGTTTCTTGGAGTTTTCATTTAGTTTAGCCTTTTGCATTGAAATGCTAGATGCAATTTTTTTATATTTAGGATATATTAATTTTTCTAAATCTTGTAAATTTTTCTGTAAGACTTGTTTTTTGTTTTCTAAACTTTCCAATATTTCTGAAGTACCATGATTTTGATGTTTCCTTGAGGAAACACAAAGTGCACAAATAGGAATGTTGCATTGTTCACAGTAATGGTCACATGTTTTTGTGGAATGTTCTAGACATTTAGGAAAAGATCCCCGATATTTGAATGGCACCACTTTGTGTTGTTTGGATTTATCAGAGAGATGTTTACCCTTACAGTCTTCACACAGATGTATGTTACAAATGACACAGTGTAGAGGGGGGACCGGGGTCTCACAGAGATGACACCGTACCACATCCTGGAGGCTGTACTCAGGGTTCATGGTTAAACAACTTCTTCACAACCGTAGAAAGGTCTGAAATTGCAAGAATCGCAACTCGTAGATTTGAATTATTAACAAATAATGCTGCATTATTTGATGACTTCGTCAAATTTTGACAAAAAATAGGTAGGAAAATGCCTTTAATTTATGTTATGACCTTAAAATACGACTGGAAAAGATATGAAATATGAAATTAGGGTTTGATCAATCGTATCAAAATAAGAATTTATCTTCTACTTACGTGCACTGGCTACGATAACTGTATGTTGAACTTTTGACAGCCATATAAAAATGTAATATTAATAAATATTATGCCCAAAAAGCTGACTATAAAGTTTCATAGTGTTATCCAGTTTGAACATTACAAAGTTTATTGATAAAATTGTTGATCATATTTCAAACTGTTATAATATATATTTAATTTTTTGTTTAATGGTTAAAGCCCATAGGTGGATCAAAGTGGATCCGATACATTATTTAGTTTGTTTGAAGTGGAATAGGGGTTTTGAGACTTAATTTTGGTAACTTTGCGATGTACATTTAATGAATTTTTCAAGACTCACGACTTCTCTGCAGATCTGCGTATGAGGCCCACAAACACCTGTGTTTGCATATTCCCTAGTATAGCCATTCGGACCGATACCAACTTCTCGGGCTGATACCAGGGCTGATATCAAAACAACTGTGTTATATAGAAACAACTAGCGCAAATGACAGGACAGTTAATAATAGACAATTTTATAGATATCGATTCATGACATGGCATTTCTATCGCATTCTGTATTATCCCTAGATCTCCGGATATCAGCTGATATAAAGAAATCGATGGCTTTTAAAGATGTAATATTAAATTGTCATGTTATAATCTGTATTAACATTTTCATGAAGTTTTCCTTGTATAAATTACCTGTCATAAAGTCAATAATTACAAACTGCAATTCAACATGGCGATTCCGAGAATGATATTGCTACCTGGGTAAACGTTGGTTACCTTGGTAGAGAACATGGAAGGAAGTCGAGACAACTCGCCACCAGGAATACTCGACCCGGTGCAATCAAAGACAACTCGTTCCTACTCAAACAACTCGCCACTAAGACAATCTGCTCCATTGCAAAGAAAAACATCATGACCTTACCGAAGACAACCCATTCCCTCAACACAGTTTGACCCAAATAATGTTTTTCAGTGTGACCCTTGGGCGAGTTCAACATGAACATCCCAAATCTTGCAGCATTGTCAACTACATGCTATGGACTTGCACACTAAAAACATTGCTTCTCAAATGCTTTTACCCCGACCCAGAAATTTTATACATTTTAAGGTGATAAAACTTTCTATATGTCGATTATATAATTTTTTTACTTAAATTGTTTTACAAACTAAATTTCTTAAAGGGGCATGGTCATGATTTTGTTCAACCCCCCCCTTTTTTTATTTGTTTACAATGCTTCAGTAAGATATTTCTTATTGTCAACCAAAATTTGAGTTTTGGGCGTCGAGTGTTATGAGGAGGTTTTTTCGTTAAAAGAGTATTATCTCGTTATATAGATATTTTTAACCAACAATAAACAAGATAGATAGCATACGCTGACAACGAGGGCGAAAAGGGCGAAAATAAAACGGGAGGCGAATATTTACCCCTTTGCTACGTGCCTGAGCAATAACGCCATTCTCGAAAAATGGTATCCGACCTACATTTAGTGATTTTATGAAATATTTATAATTAGTTGCTAATCATGATCACAACTGATGTAAAAGGATATACTGAAGATTTTATTGAAGTTAATCCGCAATAAGTCTTAACAGTGTCCCTTCTTCGACTTAAGTATATACTTTTTTGATTGATTTTGTACATGTATTTTCACAATTATTAATGCCAGATAAATAAAAATATTAAAAACAGCTCAATACAAGATGATAGGTTCCACTTTTTTGTATGTGGACCCCTTATATCCACAGTAAATGAGATATCCGAGGAGTAGCAAGAAAGTCTACACTCTCACAGAGCTGATGGAGTACGTGGATGCCACCAACAAAGCACGAGTGTTTGACGTCAGGGAGCCATCCAGTGACTACCCATACGAGAAAAGCATCAGCGAACACATCGTGGACATCCAGAGAGCCGTGAGCAGTCAGAACTAGTAGTGGCAAAAACGGTACTGTATGAGTGAGTATCGCTGAGTAATCTAAAGACCCAGATACAAATAAGTAGTTCTCAAGCACCACCGCAATAAGTCATATGTTACACCTTTGATTAATTTAATTGTCACAATGAAAAGGAGGAAAGACTATTTGTTTCAATTTTACGTTTTAGTTAATTTCTTGTAAATCTTGAAATAGAAAGAAATGCCTCATATTGTCTGAACTTTTTGGAATTGGAACTATACTTTAGTTCTTGGGGGTCAGTCAAGAAATATGGATGGGGATACAGCTACGTACTGTATAAGTCTAGCTATATATCTAAGTAATTAAGTGAAGATTGATCCAGAAAATGTATTGCTATAACTATACTGTATAAGCAAATAGTTTTTGATAATTAGCGGGAATTTGACGTCACTTATATTGTAAGAGTTGGTATTTTCTTGTACTTCAGCAGGGGTCTGGTGACACTGGTATCGTAGTAGAGGGTATTTCTTGCTTGATTTTTTGGTTATTTGCGGGGATGTTAATTCGTGGATGCCTCGTGTTTCAGTTTCAGGAAGAAAGATAACTCTTTCTTAATTTGTTTAAGTTTGGGATATAAATTCGTGGGGAGGACTTCCAACAAAAACCAGGAAAATTGAGTCACCACGAATTTTAATGATTCCACAGTACATGTACATGTTTATTGTTATTTTTTTACGGAGAGTACAAGTCCAATAACATGTTCATTGATATTTTACAGAAAGTACAGGTCCAATAACATGTTTATTGGTATTTTTCAGAGAGTACAGGTCCAATAACATGTTTATTGATATTTTACAGAGAGTCAAGGTCCAATAACATATTTATTGATATTTTACAGAGAGCACAGGTCCAATAACATATTTATTAATATTTTACAGAGAGCACAGGTCCAATACCATACTTATTGATATTTTACAGAGAGTCCAGGTCCAATAACATATTTATTAATATTTTACAGAGACTACAGGTCAAATAACATGTTTATTGAAACTTTACAGAGAGTACAGGTCCAATAACACATTTATTGATATTTTACAGAGAGTACAGGTCCAATAACACATTTATTGATATTTTACAGAGAGTACAGGTCCAATAACATGTTTATTGATATTTTACAGAGAGTACAGGTCTAGTAACCTGTTTATTGATATTTTACAGAGAATATAGGTCCAAAACCATGTCTATTGAAATTTTACAGAGAGTACAGGTCCAATAACATGTTTATTGATATTTTACAGGGAGTATAGGTCCAATAACACATTTATTGATATTTTACAGAGAGTAGAGGTCTAGTAACATGTTTATTGATATTTTACAGAGAGTATAAGTCCAAAACCATGTCTATTGATATTTACAGAGAGTACAGGTCCAATAACATGTTTATTGAAACTTTACTGAGAGTCCAGGTCCAGTAACATGTTTATTGATATTTTACAGAGAGTACAGGTCCAATAACGTCAATGTCAACATATACCCGGTGAACCAGCGAAGGCTATATTCTCTATACTGGTGCAAGGGCGTGGCCTCCGTACCACTCACAGTTGTAAATCACTGTCTGCCCTCAAAACACCCATATTTCTCTTGGTATGTACAAATCACTATTCATTCTTCATACCCATATAATTCGCCTACACCACACAGTAGAATTTTAAGTGTTTTTGGTAGATCAAAATTTCTAGATTTTGTAGAACTGACAGATTAAGGAATTTGAAGAGATTTTGAATTCTTGGAAGTTGAAATTTTAAGGGGTTACGCTTGGTTAATGTTTAACATATGTATATTGGTTTATTTTACCTTTGTTCAAAGAATAAAATTTACAAATAGAAAATTAAACTAGAGCAAAGCTCGTTGCAAAGCAACGAGTGGGTCTTCCGTTAATGTCGGAAGTAAAGCTGGAAGTTCCTGTAAGAAGCAGAACTCTTAAACCAATAACAAGAGTAACTAAAATAAAAAGATGAAAAAAATCGAATTATTCCTGGTACGACTTAACAAAACCCGAATGATTTTAAGTACGAATTAACAAAAACCTATCCGATTTCAAGAACGACTTAACAAAAAAATCCGAATGTGTTCAAGTACGACTTAACAATTATTTTTTGTACGAGTTAATTTTACTTTGAACATTACGCTATTTTTTAAACCAAGGACGCGAAATCAAAATTTCCGGGAAAATCGATTTTTAAACCCCGATATCTCTGTAATGCATCGTCCAAATTTAAAACGGATTTCAGTTTTAAATTAAACTTAATAAAAGCTCCTTTGTTGCTTTATGATTAATGTCATAAATGTCACGAATTATTGGTCAGAAAAAAGTTATTATAAAAACACATGGTAGCCCTTCTGGCCTCTAATTTGAGGGGTCAGCCCCTTTTTCTTGATATCAAATAAAAGGTCCCGCTAATATATACATATTTTGTTCTACAAGTGTTCACGAATTGTAAACCGTTCTCTAGATACCTAAACAACTGTGTTTTAGGGGCCGACCCTTTAACCCCTTACCGGGGCCACTAACAACAAAATATTTGGTATCATATTGTTAAGAACAATTATTTGAACAACTTTTGTAATACATTGCTTTTCAAAACATTTCTCCTTTTTCAGATATTAATGATCAAAGTTTTGAATTCTGGCCCCTTGAAACCCCTTATTACGTAATATATGACTTAGGTATGATACTGTATAGATAATCATCTGTTCAATGAACATTTTTGCTTCTATAATTAATTTAAGCAACTTTTGTTCTACAGTGTTTTTCAAAATATTTTTCCTTTTTCATATATTAATGATCGAAGTTTTGAATTTCTGGCCCTTTAAAACCCTTAATTACGTAACATATACCTTACGTATGGTACTGTATAGATAAACAGCCCAACAATGAACATTTTTGCTTTTATAATTAATAACAAATGATTATTCAGTAAAGAGTTATTGTAAGAAGACTTTACAGCCCTCTTGGCCCCTAATTTGAGGGGCCAGCCTCTTTTTCTTGATATTAAACGAAAGCCCGTGTAATTTGAAACAACTTTTGCATTACATGTTTTAACAAAATATTTATACATCAAAAGATATCACAGAAAATGTTAAAAAATTTCGTGAAAAAATTTGGTGCCAAACTTCAGGTTCAGGCGAGCTTTTAGGCCTTTAGCAAATTTCATCATTGCAAGCATGGGGGTACATCTACATACATTCATCTACAATCCCTGAAAATTTCAAGCTTCTATCTTGATTAGTTTCGGAGAAGATGCGTGGACAAAATGACCCTTAAAAATTTACAAAATCGTCAATATCTGAAACGTCATCATGGAAGTGACGTCATCATTTAAAAATATTATAAAATGTAGCGCTGATCATGTTTTATTCGTCGTAAAAATTTTGTGCAAATCGGTTGGATAGTTTTTGAGAAATAGCGCTCCAAAAAAGTCAGAAAAAGAAAAAAAAGAATAACTAGAGCAAAGCTCGTTGCAAAGCAACGAGTGCGTCTTCCGTTAATGTCGAAAGTAAAGCTTAAAGTTCCTGTAAGAAGCAGAAAAAATCGAATTATTTTTAGTACGAGTTAACAAAATCCGAATGATTCTTAGTACGAATTAACAAAAACCTTATCTATTTTGAGGACGACTTAGCAAACACAAATCCGAATGTGTAAAAGTACGATTTTATAATTTTCGAAATTTTTTAGATACGAGTTAATTTAATTCTGAACATAAAACTATTTTCTTAACCAAGAATGTGGAATCAAAATTTCAGGAAAAATCAATTTTAAAACCCCAATATCTCTGTAGTGCACCGTCTGATTTTAAAACGGATTTCAGCGTTAGATTCAGCTTAAAAAGTTTTGTTTAATTATTGATATCAAAATATCGCTCAGAACAGAGTTATTATAAAAAGACTGTGTAGCCCTCCTGGCCCCTATTTTAAGGGGTCAGTCCCTTTTTTGATATCAAATAAAGGTCTTGCAAATATAAACATATTTTGTTCAACAAAAGTTAACAAATTGTTAACCGTTTCTGAGATATCTGACAACTGTGGTTTAGGGGCTGACCTTTTAACTCCTTACCTGGGCCACCAACAACAAACTTTTAGGTATCATATTATTAAGAACATTATTTTGAGCAACTTTTGTTCTACATCGCTTTTCAAATTATTTCTCCTTTTCCAGACATAAATGATTTAAGTTTTGAATTTATGGCCCTTTAAAACCCCCAACTACGTAATTAAAGACTTAGATATGGTACTGTATAGATAAACAGCTATACAATGAACATTTTTGCTTTTATAATTATTAACGAATTATTTTTCAGTTAGGAGTTATTGTAAGAAGACTTTAGAGCCTCCTTAGTCCCTAATTTTAGGGGCCAGCCCATTTTTCCTGATATCAAATGAAAGGTCTTGCAAATATACACTAATTTTTTTCTACAAATGTCCACGAATTGTTAACCGTTCTCGAGATATCTGAACAATTGTGTTTTAGGGGCCGACCCTTTAACTCCTTAATGGGGCCATCAACAAACAAATTTAAGAAAGTATATTCTACAAAACATTATTTTGAGCAACTTTTGTTCTACATTGCTTTTCAAAATATCTCTCCTTTTTCAGATATTTGTGATCAAAGTTTTGAATTTCTGGCCCCTTGAAAACCCTAATTACGTAATATATGAATTAGGCTTGGTACTACATAGATAAAGAGCTCTACAATAAACATTTTTGCTTCTACAATTTATATCAAATTATTGTTCAGTAAAGAGTTATTGTAAAAAGACTTTAGAGGCCTCTTGGCCCTTAATTTGAGGGGCCAGCCCCTTTTTCTTGATATTAAATGAAACTTTTGCATTATATGTTATGACAAAATATTTATACATCAAAAGGTATAACAGAAAATGTGCAAAAATTTCGTGAAAAAATTTGGTGCTAATTTTCAGGTTCAGACGAGCTTTAAGGCCTTGAGCAATTTTCATAATTGAAAGCATGGGGGTACATCTACAGACATTCATCTACAATCCCTGAAAATTTCAAGCTTTTATCTCGATTAGTTATGGAGAAGATGCACGGACAAAATGACCCTTAAAAATTTATAAAATCATCAATATCTGAAACCGGAAGTGACATCAACAAAATGTTTTTACTAAAAACATTTTTCCCCTCCGATGTCTTATAAGTCTGGAAAATTTCGTGCAAATCGGGCGAATAGTTTTCGATAAATAAAGCTTTAAAGAAGGCAAAAAAAGAATGTTAAGAACTAGAGCAAAGCTCATTGCTAAGCAACGAGTGGGTCTTCCGTTAATGTCGGAAGTAACGCTGGTATTTCCTGTAAGAAGCAGAACTCTAAAACCAATAACAAGAGTAGCTAAAATTTAAAAAAATGAAAAAAATCGTATTATTCCTGGTACGACTTAACAAAATCCGAATGATTTTAAGTACGAATTAACAAAAACCTCTCTGATTTTAAGAACAACTTAACAAAAAAAATCCGAATGTGTTGAAGTACAACTTAACAATATTTTTGGTACGAGTTATTTTTACTTTTAACATTACACTATTTTTTAAACCTAAGGCGCGGAAACAAAATTTCCGTAAAAATCAAATTTTGAAAACCGATATCTCTGTAATGCATCGTCTGATTTTCAAACAGATTTCAGTGTTAGGTACAGCTTATTAAGCTCTACAAAATTCGTATATGTTTTTTATTTGATCAAAAAATTCAAATTTTCGAAAAATTTGATTTACTTCCAGTTTCGACCGAAAGTGACGTATTTTCATTTCCAGCCTTATTGCTTATGTAAATTGCCAAATTCATAACCACAGAAAATTTCAAGTCTCTATCTTAAAGCGTTTTTGAGAAATGTCACGGACAAAATGACTTTTTCTAAAGTTTAAAAATGACGTAACGTCAAAACGGAAGGGACGTTGTTAGGGAAACTTTGACATCTTTAAGGAATTATAATTGCACATAATCCCTGCAAGTTTCCTTTAAATTGGTTGAAAACTTTTTGAGTTATGAAGCCGAAAAGGAGTCAGAAAAAGAAAAAAATAATAATAAAAAGAAACCGAAGAATAACAAGAGGGTCTTCCGTTGAAAACGGAAGACCCTAATAATAATAATAGAAGAAACAATAGAAAAACAAGAGGGTCTTCCGTTGGAAACGGAAGACCTTAATAAAGAAAAAGAAACCGTAGAATAACAAGAGGGTCTTCCGTTGGAAACGGAAGACCCTAAAAAAACCTCCATTTTATTAATATGTAAAAAAAATACTTTGCTGTTCCAACTAACACGTATAAGAAAAGATGCAGCAATCCTGCAGTACATGTACTAATGCACGGTGTAAGCTGACAGTAGTGTGTAACATTTGACCTTGAACTGTTTCCAGTCGCCCCGGAACTACCTGATTCTGTGGATTACGACAGACGCACGTCAGCCCTTCTTGTCATCACCGCATTCATTGTACAACGGTAAGAAAAAAAAGTGACAGCATATTAAAAATATTCACATTTTTTATTAATTTAAGTGTTTATATCACCTTCATACAAAGATATTATTCAGTTTTATATTCAAGTTTTTGGAATTGTAAGTTGTAATTTATCAACTTTCAATGATAAACAACATATACTAAAAACATAGCATGAAACACAAAAGGGGAAATGTCTGAATTTGTTGATGTGTTATGTGTTACCTGTAGATTTGAACCACTGACTTCTCTGTTTACAGAATTCTGTGGTCTGGTTCCGAGTACAGACCAGAGAGAATCGCCATTAACTCGGCAAATGTGAATGACAACGGAACCAACAAAATGTCGCGATCATCGCACAGACAGATCAGACGACAGATGAAGGAGAAGTTGATACTGAAGGACATCGCGGCGGACATGTTTGATGAAGATTCAGAGCCACCAGAGGATGACTATGGAATCGAGAGCAACTACACCGTCCAGTCGACAGATGGGCGGGAGATGGCGCGCTCATTTCATGTGACGTCTAGATATCCAAGCACCGTCAGTGGACAGGAAACAGTGAACTCCTTTCAGAGGACGTCTAGATATCAGAGTAGTGGTGACGGACAGGAGATACCACAGACTTTTCAGAGGATGTCTGGATATCAGAGCAGTGCTGATGAGCAGGAAAGGATGCAGTCTTTCCAGAGAACGTCCAGTTATCAAAGTAGCACTGACGATCAAGAAAGACCTCGCTCTTTTCAGAGAACTTCTAGCTATCAAAGCAGTGCTGATGAACAAGAAACGCCGCGTTCTATTCCGTTATCGTCTGAATATCAGAGCAGGATTAAAGCTGACATGGAGATCTCAAACCAAGTTGTGTGATATACACAGTGATATCAAAATATTTCTTTTTCTTTTCATTGGTGATGTAGGTTTTTTTTATTTTCATGTGAAATTTCGTAATTAAATTTTGTATTTTATTTTCATATGAATTTATAGTAACACTAGTTGGTTTTCATTTTTTCAATATTTTTACATTATTTTGTACACTCATTGATAAGACTGTATCTTTATGATATAAGAAAGATGTGTGGTAAATGTAAGCATATCATAAATATGTATTCTTATGATCTAAAATAGATGTGTGCTACGTTGAAGCAAATCAATGGCATTTTCTATTTCCTTAGTAGTTTTCATGCACATAAAATCCATTATAGGTTCAAGGCATATTTTTGGTAATTTTAATATGTAAATTTAAGAATTTGAATTTCAGGGGGGGGGGGGGGGGGGGCTCTCGTTCTAGATCTGCGCATGTTACCTGTGCATTGTTTTGGTATTTAAAAGTTCTTGGCATTACAGTATTAAAACTTGAAAACTAGATAAACTAGATCTGCGCATGTTACCTGTGCATTGTTTTGGTATTTAAAAGTTCTTGGCATTACAGTATTAAAACTTGAAAACTTGATAATATTACTCATAATGGCATTTATGAAATATTTTGAGAAGGACTTGCTTAAATGGCATAATATGAATGATATCAGTTATGTTTTGATGTTTCTTATTTTCATTCTCCAAGGGATCTTTTTATACAAAAATCCTTTAACATATCATAAAGGTGGTTAACACTGACGTTAAATTACAATTAAACCTGTTTAACCTAACATGTCAGACAGGGAAAGTTGTTTTTGGATTGTGACGTCTAAATAGCCAGTTAACAAAGCAATCAGAATCTGAACTAAAACATTAGAGAAATTAAGAGATAAAACATTTAGATTGTTTTGGAAAATCTATCCATGTGCTTTATGATGCTTAAAGTGTTATTAATGGAAATTATAAGAAAGTAAGAATTATCTCTCTTATTCGATAGGGTTATATCCTGAAAGTAGACCTCTCTCAACATCTAGGATCAGAACATTTTTTCTGTCAATATGTTGTCAAAATGGATGTTGTGAAATGCCTATACTGTATTTATATGAAGTGAATGAGTCTGTATTTATGAGTCTGCTTTAGTGGTCAGATTATATGAAGTGAATGAGTCTGCTTTAGTGGTCAGATTAGGCTGTTGATATTATCATATCTAATCTTTTTCTACGTTTGAATTATTTTCCTTAACTTGTGTTTCATGTGTTGTTATTTGAACAAATATGATTTTTTTATATTTGCAAAACAAAAAAAATGATGCTGTTATAATGGCTGTTGTTGGATACATTGTAAAAATGTTGTATCAATCTACACTTGATGTAATTTTATATATAAATATATTGTAATCTAATTTTACATATATATATATATATTGTAATCCCAGTAACACAAACACAGAGTTGTTTACATAAAGTGACACAAGAATTTTATAAAGTTTACACTGCTGTGTACAGTAAACTTACAGAATATTACTTTCTTTGTTAGATTTACAATACATATTGTTCTGATATTCACAGACACACAAGATATGACACAAGAAGTAAAGTACATTCTTTGAACTATGATTACGTTAAAAAAAATTCAAGTGCATATAAAAGCTGTAAATGTATAAACAAGCTATTAATAATGTATTGCATTCCAAACTGCCGTGTATTGCATTCCAAGCTGTAATATATTGCATTACAAGCAGTAATAT
The DNA here is from genome assembly GCF_902806645.1 of Magallana gigas. Lineage (NCBI taxonomy): Eukaryota > Metazoa > Mollusca > Bivalvia > Ostreida > Ostreidae > Magallana > Magallana gigas. The sequence continues at coordinate 4,114,807 of NC_047562.1, read as the reverse complement.
AGTGAATCACATCTATGTTGTATTCAAACTACCGGTATAAGACATTGTATTACAAGCTGTAATATATTGCATTACAATCAGTAATATAGTGAATTACATCTGTGATTTGTTGCATTCAAACTATAAAACATTGTATCACAAGCTGTAATATATTGGACTACAAGCTGTCATTATATTGAATTACAAGCTCTTAATACAAAACAAGCTGAAATATAATGCATTACAAGCCGTGTTTATATTGCATTACAAGCTGAAATACAATACATTACAAGGCTTAATATATTTTGTTATAAGCTGTAATTATATTGCATTACCAGATCTAATATAATACGTTACAAGCTGTGATATATTGCATTACAAGCTGTACTTTTATTGCATCAAAAGCTCTTGTAGAAAAATTACAATCTGCCACAGATATTGACACTGCTACATGTACAATCACTTCAGGTACACAGCATAAAGATGCACACTTACAACGAATATATCACACATATCGCATATAATTAATAACATTGTACTGTCACACACGTCACATATATTACTAGTAACACTGATATTAACATTTACATATCCTTTTTATGTTGTATCACATACAAGTTGTAATGATAACAGGGGCGTTTACCCTGTTTATTCACCCTACTTCTTTGTTGTGAGGAGTGCTGGTGAGTGACTTTTCAAAGACGGTAATAATTACAAAGCCGTCTGTCGACCCTTATATTTAGTTGAGAGGTTTAATAAACACCAGGAGGGCCATTTACCCTGTGTGTACACCCCTGTCCTTTTATTTTTGAGAATATTGATTGACGCAACAAAGGAATGTGCTGCTTCTTTTTGGGATTGTTTGCCATACTGTACTCAGGAATTCTGTTAAATGGCGTCATTGCTATTGCTTTCAAAAGTTCTACTGTCAAATATTGGTTATGTAGAATTACGTCTTGTATCTCTGTCAATATAAATCGAACTATATTTATTATAGCTAATTCTGTAGCCTATCATATAGTATATCTATACATATGAGTATGAATTAGTATAATACTTGCTGTCACTTGTAGGTACAGGTTTTTGATACTGTACTCTTACATCTTTTATATAAATACTAGGTAAATAAATATCTCGGGCTTAAATTGATTTTATCCCCCTACCAACCTACAATGTACCAACCTCGAAAAGCAATCAGTAAGCCCTTAGATAATAGTTTGTGTAACAGCCATGAATTTGATTTACAAGAAAAATACTTTGTTAAATTTGATCCATTGTTTCATCTGTATAATTGAGCATATACATCTGTATGATTGGTTTGAAGTTTAAACTTTGATAATTTGTTCTCTTAAATCACATGGATACAGGAGCCTAATACTGAATTAAAGCAGTGTGAAGTCACAACCATAAGAAATAAGAATAGCATTTTGTCATTTGTGCTAAGATTGCTTGGCTCACAAATTGGTATGCATGTACATGTGTACATGATGATTTTTCTTTTTTTGCTCGAAAATATTTTTTTATATATTTGTTATAATTTAAAATGAAATAAACTTGGTTTTATTTGGTTTATAGATAGAATGATTTCTTACTATGTAAGAAAATGAAGAGCACTTTTATAGAAATATTTTCTGCTGTGAATAAAGATAAGGAATATAAATTGGAAATGCAATGATGGAGTTGAGTTTCTATGTACAGATTGTTGTTGACTGCTGACTCAGCGCATATACAGCGTGTATAATCAAAACAGATTTAACGTAGTCCGAAATATCTTCTTAGTTTTTCCTGGCTTTTTAGCTCACCGAGACGAAGTCAGGGGAAGCTTATGCTTTACCCCCGGCGACTGCATCCGAACCTGGCTGAATTTTTTGTTGCACGTCTTGTATTTAAGTTATTACTTGTTTTATCCTCACCAAACTTGCATAGATGATGCATCTGGACCTAAGTATTGACTTGAAAGACATGGATGCTGAATCTAGATCTGGGCCATAGGTAAAAGTTTTTGAAGCAGGTGCCATTTGATTGCAATTTCCATGTTACTACTGGTCCTAACTTCACCAAACGTGCATGGATGGTGCGTCTTATGATACGGATGCACCAGAGAGGCTTGAATGCTGAGTCTGAGCCATAGGTTTCGGATGCTGGAGGAGGTTAAGGTTTTTACAGCTGGTCAATTTTTTTTTAGCAGATGCTCTCTGATAAATACATCTTACTTATTACTGGTCCTAACTTCACCATGATGCATGTTTTGATACTGATGCACCTGACAGCAATAGGTTTCGGATGCTGGAGAAGGTTTGGTTTTTTGGAAAAGGTCACATGTTTTATAGATAATAGTACTATTTCAAATTTGTACTGTTGATTTAACTGTAATATAAATGAATCTCAGAGGTTGCTTCATATGCAGAGCCTGATCTCCATTATCTACGATGCTAAAAAAATCTCCCACCTCGCTCAAACCTGCTTGATAGATTGTTGTTAAATGATATAACATGATTCCTATGATATAATATATAAATAGTGCCTGTTTGGGAGGGTAACAGTTGAAATTGACACCCCGAGAAAACCAAGGACACAACGTCGACCTGCCGCGGCCAGGATTCGAACAAACAACCTTTCAGGTCCTGCACCTTAACCGGCTACCGACGCCACATATAAAAGTAGTAAACAATTCTCTAAAATTAAGACATTCAGTATAATAAAATAAATAGTGCCTGTTTGGGAGGATAACAGTTGAAATTGACACCCCTCGAAAACCATTGTCAACCTCCGCTTCGCGTCGGTTGACAATGGTTTTCTCGGGGTGTCAATTTTAACTGTTACCCTCCCAAACAGGCACTATTTATATAGTGCCAAGTGTGTTGCTAAGGCTGAGGGTAATAGAACAGATTACCAACTGCGTCAAAACCAATCAGATTTCAGTATTTAACATGAAAGTATATATATATATATATATATATATATATATATATATATATATATATATATAAAGGGCCACAGTTGCCTGCTGCCTAATAAGTTAATATATATTTGCATAATGAAATATGTTCAAATCAAATACCATTAAACCAAATAATTTAATAGAATGGATATACTGAGATAAACAAATGTACTGTGGTTGTTTATTAAACTCAATATGTTATGAGTAATGAGCATCAACAAACTTTTCCCAGCAGTATCTAATAAAAAAGCAAATCACTAAAGGATACATCAAATGTATAACAATAGATGTCAACAAGTTTTCTTAGTTGACCACTCAATATGAAGTCAATAAAAATTGAAGCCATCATGCATGCACATAATACATCAATGCTTTTTAATAGTAAAATTCATCTTGTGTAAAAACTGAACTTGTTAATTGTCATTCCATGAATGCTAGCCAAAACATGATTGAAGTCTGTGTTGTATAGAACAGTTGAGCCCTCTGGACTTATTTAAACTAAAAGACATCCCTATATAGAACAATTCTTTACGTGGAATCAATATACATGTACACAAAATGTCCACATGTAATTTGTTTACATGACAAACAACAGTTTTAATGAATAACAGTGCTAACATGTACATATAGAGTCTATCTAAATGTAATTACACATCATCTTAATGTCTGTGTATGGTCACATGTATTGTTTATTTACATGTAATATTGTATTTTCTTCACTGTAACTCGGTAGTACTCAGTCACAAAGAGGTTGTCTCTGATGTCCACACATAAACCATATGGATTCTGTAAATGACAGTTGTCTATGTAGCGGAGGAACTGTCCGTCCTGATCCAGGATGTGGATACGGTGGTTGTCGCAGTCTGCTGTCAGGATCCGACCCTGGCTGTCTGTTGTGATGCCGTGTGGATAGAATGATCCCTTGGTAGTAGAGGGACGACCAGTGTAGGTAAACCGGAGTTTCCCAGCCTGATTGACCACCACTACTGCACGGGCTATAGGGTCTGACACACAGATATCTAGGTTCCTGTTCTCAGTGATGTATTTAATGTATCTACTAGATGAATAGAGAGGTTGTCCTTTGTCATCGTACTGAATACTTTGTTTCTCTGTGGAGTCAGAGTAACACACAACTTTTGTTTGTTTATCATCACTGTCCATGACAACCAGGAGGTCACCAGAGGAGGTACTACAGACACCCCGAGATATCCACCCCCGTAGTCTGATCACTGTCTGTATCTGTGTATTCTTCACTATGTTCACAGTTCTATCATCGTAATCAATATAAACTAGATCCCCACTCCTTGTCACTGCTATGTCCCATGGATTGTTCCCTGACTTGGTTTGGACTGACTTCACTAGTTCCCCTTGCAGGTTGTAGAGTCTCATCTTGTTATTATAACCACACGTCCACAGTTCTTCATCACTCACACAGGACACATTGTGTAATCCAAAATGATACTCAGTGTATATCTCTGTGATGATCCGTGGTACATCAACGAGCGGTCTGTCCCAGTAAGAATCCATTGTGTAGCCATGTTCTTCTGTTTTGATAGATGACGCTGACAGAGAACCAAACTGTTGATAAAGCTGTTTTTTGTTGATCGTCTGAGGGGTAAAACTTGGTAAGGACACTGTGAGTTTAGGAGGCAATCTTCTGAATTCATCATTCCTGGATTTGTAGGCAGAGACACGGCTGACATCATTGGAGTCCAGTAACTTCTTCAGATCAGCAGTGCTTTGTGTGATTTCAGAAATGGTGCGTGTGATTTCATTTTCCTGTTTGTTTAGAACATCCAGGTGTTTGGTGTCCATTTCATCAAGATCAGATTTCAGTTCCTGTATAAAGATGTTTATTTCTCTGTGCAAGTCTTCTCCATGTTTGTAGATTGCTGTTGTCAATTGCAATTTCTGGGAGTTTTCTTTCAGATCAGCCTTTTGCTCTGAAATGCTAGATAAAATCTCTTGATATTTAGGATTAATTAATTTTTCAAAATCTTGTAAATCTTTCTGTAAGAATTGTTTTTTGTTTTCTAAACTTTTTAAAATGTCCACTACATCATGAGTTTGGTGTTTCTTAGAGGAAACACAGAGTTCACAAATAGGAATGTTGCATTGTTCACAGTATTGGTCACATATTTTTGTAGAATGTTTTTGACAATAAGGAAAAGATCCCCGATATTTGAATGGCACCACTTTGTGTTGTTTGGATTTATCAGAGAGATGTTTCCCCTCACAGTCTTTACACAGATGTATTTTACAAATGACACAGTGTAGAGGGGGGACCGGGGTCTCACAGAGATGACACCGTACCACATCCTGGAGGCTGTACTCAGGGTCCATGGTCAAACGATTTCTTCACAACTGTGGACAACTCTGAAATTCAGAGAACAGCAATTCTTAGATCTTTATTGCCAATGAATTGTACAACATAACTTAATTAGCTTGATGATCTAACTATGATTTGAAGATAAGTTAAGCAAAACATTTAATTATGTTATGAAAGTGTCCAGTAATTAAAAATACTGGAAAAGATAAGAATCAAAATATGGGTTTGTTTGATATTTTAAATAAAATATGATTCATGATCATGGTCATATATCGGTGCCTAATATGTGCATTAAATATAGAATGAACATTAGACAGCCTAATGAACATTTTGATTATATTAACATGGTTGTCTCTAAGACCCCGGGGGTGGGGAAATCCCCCCCCACCTATAATCACGTAATTACCCTGCTATTTTTTTTTCTTCTTCTACTTCAAATTTAAGAGACAACACACAAATCTTGATCACTATAGGAGGTTTTCTAGCTATTTCCTGTTAATTTTCACTTCAAAAAATTTACTGTAACGTACAAATTAACTGCCAGTTAATACTTGCTCTAAAATGACTATTAAATGAGTGCATGACCTCTATTTACAACTTTTTCTGAAACCTTTTATGAAGTATGTATGTGTGGATACAGGAATATTTCCTGTGAGGGGGCTGCCGGGGATAATGGATAATTCTATTTACTAAGAGAAGGGGGAGGGGTCCAAGGTCTATTTTCATATGATAACTTTGAACCTCTGGGTGTAAATTTAAGAAGTTATAATTTTCAAGAGTGGTCCAGACCCTCCCCACCAAGATTCTCCCTCTAGATCCGTGCATGAAGCCCACAGGTACCTGTTTCTGCATCAAGAGGGATGTTAGTGTACCCTATTTTGAGACAATTAAAGCTACAACCTAATTTAAATGGGCAAGGTTCAACCTTTTTCTCAGCAAATGTACATTGTACAGCGAAAGACCTCCTTTCATATTACAAAATTTTTAATCAAAGTCTGCAGCTGTGCAGTTTTGCAGGCCTCTGAATTTCTATCAATAAGCCGTTTGATGTATTGGAAGAGATAGGTACATACCCTATCTATATCGAGAAAATCTTTGAAAAACTTCTTCTCAAAAACCTCAAAAAACAGATAGGGTATATATATCTCTCTTCACATACATTTAACGATTGACTTATTGAGAGAAATTCAGAGGCCTGTAGGCCTAGCAGTTCAAAGTGATTAAAAAAAGCATTGTTCGACACTTACAAGTGTGTACAATTTGAACAAAAAACCCTTTTATCTATTGGTTTTTTTTTCCATTTTAAAATGTTAAACTGCAGTTTTGGTCAGTTTAATGAATAAACAAGTCGGTTCAAGAAGTATGTACATTTGTAGTTTCCCCCAAAATATTATTATATTATATGTGTGTACCGATATTATTGATGCCTTATGTGACATAACTAATTTAGGTGATGAAAAGTAATCCGATATTATCATATTCATTTCTTATTTACTTGTGCTTATGTAAATAGAATGTGCTATAACTACAAACCCCTCTAACATGGCAACTGCAGGTGTTATATTACTTCCTGGTCTGAAGGTTACCGTCCCAATCGCAACTTCTCGGGCCTTTCCGGTAGGCGGTTTTTCGAGCATACTAGAAAGGCCCGAGAAGTTACGATTGATTACCGTCCATTGCTCTATTCCCACGTTTGCTGCGGTACAAACGTGTAGGGAGTAAATTCGTCACTTGGTTAATTAGGCACCTAATAAACTCGATCGTCTATGGATATATAAATAATAAGGAACCAGATATCTTTTATCGTTATTGTTGACTTCTATCAGTGGATCTCGTTATCGCTTAATGCGTTTTTTTTTTAAATACATGTAGTAATTTGACGCGACAATAGATCATGACATGATGTCATTAATAACCACGCTTTTGAGTATATTAATTCCCCCCCCCCCTTTACTTTTCGGTATAGCAAAGACCCATCATATTTTGTCTTTTTAAAAGTATGCACGGTACAGTCATCAGTTAGTCCTTTTCAGATGCCCTGGCAATTAGCTTTCCATTGTGATTTCATGGGCGGATTAAGAAATTGTCAAACTTACCTCAATATTACATGAAAACACCTCTCAGGCACGTAGCATCGATTTTGAAAGGGGGCAGACTCATCCAAAAATTCTTGACAAGCCAAAAAAAAAGAAAGATACCTTCCAAAATCGTATTACTACGTGCCTGCCTCTTACATGATTTTACAATTTTGATATGTGCATTAAGAGGGTGCAATATTTTTCAATTTTTTTTATAATGAAAAAAGCATACATGTATATATACATATGTGTATTTTCAAAGAAAAGTTGACGGTCAGTTTTCTCTATAACAAATACTCTTTTAACTGTTTAATTAAAAGTTTTCACCTATACATGTATTTGTTTTACAATTTTATTCACCAATCAAGGGCACTCGGGGGCATACAGATGTATGCATTAAAACAATAAAACAACATGATTATAACAAAGAATGGATGAGATACATAAATATTGTACTGTTAAGTAAGCACAGTAAGTTACAATGGGAGGCACATCTGATATAACACATATACCAAGTTGTGTGCATACTTATATGCAAGGGTACACATTTACATATATTTGCATTTCCATTGTTCCTTCCCACTGTAAGCCCATACGGAGGAGCTGCAATTATTTCTCTATAATCGCAATTGCTCTGTCAGTATACTATGACGTCATAAAGGTGTAACGTTATATACTTTTCCATGACGCTATAGATTTAAACCACTACACGATACATCATGTGTTTTTATCCAACTCCGTTAAAATTGACGTATTAACATGTAATATTAAAACATGTTTTTGATAACATTTTAAAGGAATTACTGTTATAACATATTATTGATTCGCATACAGGGATGTAGAGCCGACATTAAATCAGCTGCTTACAGTACAATCGTCAGGCCCACCCTGGAGTATGCAGCGACTGTCTGGGACCCATATCAGCAAGCCCAAATACAACTGTTGGAGGGTGTCCAGAGGAGAGCTGCAAGGTTTGTCAAGGGCAACTATTATGTAAGAACACCAGGCTGTGTAACATCTATGATGGAGGACCTACAATGGGAGCCCCTCGAAACACGCCGACTAAGATCACGGCTCATCATGATGTATAAGATCAGGAACGACCTCATCGACATCCCAGCAACATCATATCTAACACCAGGGGATACTCGCACAAGGGGCAGCAAATACCGTCAGCCACCAACATACAAAGACGTGTATAAGTTCTCCTTCTTCCCAAGAACCATCAGGGACTGGAACAGCCTGTCAGATGACGTTAAAGAAGCCAGTACCATCGATGGCTTCAAGAAGCAGCTAAACAAGACCTTAGCTGTGTCCTATGACCCTTAAGTGACATGCAGACCATTGTTTTTACCCGATTTTAACTGTAAATAGGAGGCTTTTAGCTGTGTTCGATGCGTGCTATAACACTCGGAAACCGAGGCCAGCACATCATAGGAAGAAGAAGAAGAAGAAGATTCTGTTAACAAATCTATGTGAATTAAAAAGATACATTACAGTCTGAATGTTTACTTTTGATGTAATAGCTAAATGTCAAGGTCTAGGCTTATATACAGGGTATTTGCGAGTGGTAAAATGCAAATATAAGTAATAAACAACGATTATTTAGTGACATGGCGTTATGAATAGCAACTGCTCTGCTGGCATATTTTCCATGATGCACTAGCGCGCATCATGGAATATGCCGGGTAACTAGAATTACCGAAATACCCGTGATATACCGAAATGCCCTTCAAAAACACCGAAATGCCTCATTTGAGCACAAATATTTAGCATCATTGTTTAAATCTAAGTGTTTAAATGTATTTCCCCAATTTTCAGTTTGATAATGTAATTATTTTGACATTAATAGCTATTTTTAACATGTGTACAGTAGACATTTAGTTAAGAACGATAACTCTTGCATGAATTGCTTTTCACTCGTATAGAGGTTCCCAGAATAAAATAACCAAGAATTAAACATAACAGTTTATCAGCTTTTATTTTTTGATATCATAAAATAATCATCAAAAATCCATATAGAGTGGAAGCAACTATAAAAATAGCAACTATTTTAAAGGCGTAATTCCTATCAGAATTGCTCCTTTCTCTTGCACACGTATATAACACAAGTTCAAGTATTATAATTAATATACATTTATTCAAAAAATTAACTTTAAATACAATAACTATCTATATATGAAAATACTAGACATACACTCTTTATGGCGTAATAATGGGCATTTTGGTGTTTTTGAAGGGTATTTCGGTAAATCGCGGGTATTTCGGTAATTCTATGTACCGGAATATGCCAACAGAGCAATTGCTATTCATAACGCCATGTTCACTAAATAACGTTGTTTATTTCTTAATTAATCCCTCAAAGCAATGCGTAAGTATTGCTACAGACACATTATATACATTCCCAATATGTATTTGTATTACATATATACAATTGTATGTGGACATATTAATTATATAAACATTTGTGATATATTTTCAAGGTAGGACATTGAGTGGAAGTATAGAATTTTATATATAGGGGTGAAAACTTATTTTGTTTGCCCGATCGACCACATATGGCACCAAGGGACAATGCCTATTGCAGAATATGGCTATGAATTTCGTCAGAGCCATATCTGAGCGTGGTTAATATAATGTTCGATATAATATGCACATTGTAAAATATACTTATATTCAAGCTTTCAATTTTCACATTTTAAAAAAATGAAGTTTGTTAGCCGTTATCTAATCATGAATACGAATACGAATTTAAACAAAAAGACTATACCTTTTACATACTTTAAACGAATTTACAGTAGCGCAGGCTGTATACAAGTAGGCTTAGCGCACAACGCACTCGCTCTTGACCACTGCGCGCCAATCGAACAGGTATACAGATGTACAGGTGTGTATGAGGCGCCGTTTTTATATTTTTGAGGTATTTCTGTTTATGCTTTCCCTTACTCTTTTCCTCTGAACATTTTCACCACTTGATTGTAATATACCACTCATCATCTGAGAAGAATTTAAATTGAATTAAAACTGGTTAACATTGCAAAATTTAATAGTATTGATTCCTACTTGAATGGTGAGCATTAAGGGCTAGAGCAGTTTAAATATGGAAAACCCGTGAAATTTGATAAGTTATCTGTTAAATTTGTTCCCCTCTGTGTTATTCATCTTAATTAACTCGATTTTCAAATGATTTCAATAATTAAAATTAATGCTTGTAGAGTCAGAATTGAATTTGGCTTGACATGGAAATGCATAGTTTTTAACAAATTTTCACAACAATTTTTTTAAAGTGGGAGAGTGGGTGTTACTTTACTAAATCCCAAGCAAACCATAAATATTTTTTAGTATTGGAATGAAAAATGTATTGTAACTTACAACAGATCCAGCGTTTGGAAATTTTGACTGAAGCCCGCTAACTTTTGCGTCTAAATCTGCATCGCGAATGTTGCTATAACGATCCCTGAGTTTTAAGCCTGCTTCTTGTAGTCTTTTATAAATAAGGGGTTCCGAGCAACCAAATTTTTCTGCCATTTGTGGTGCAGTAAATTTTAAATCGTACAGCGTTTGTAGCTGCTCATTTGGAATAATTACTTTATATCTTCCACTTCCACCTGTAATAAATATTAAGTATGAGATTAAAAACAAATAAATTGTAATAAACTTATCTTGCCAATTTAGCCTACCCCATGTTAATAGAGTGTACTTTTTATCCCTAAGCATGTGCGGATCAGAGGGGATGCGGGTATGGAATTCACCCCCCCCCCCCCCCCCAAGCGAAAATTCAAATAAAGTTTATTGAAATTACAATGTAATCTACTGAATTAGGCTTCGGACCCCACTGGCATTGAGAGTTATCACTCTAACCCCATTCCCCTCTCTGAAATTTTTTCTGAATCCGCGCATGCCGTGCAAGACTTATCGGGGTTTTCATAACCTGGAGTTATCGTTCGTAACACGAGTTATCTCTCCATTGAATGTTTTCTGTTTGGTAATGTAAATATTATGAAAATGTTTTTGCTGTAAGAAAAGTCGTCATTAATTATTGCGTATATGTGAACTCCCGCACTGCTTACTCATCTTAGAATAACGAAGTACTGCATACCTGCTATAAGGGGAAGATAACTCTTTCAGTAACGATAACTCTAGTTTATGGGAAGACCGACTGTATATTTCATGCCGCGAGGGGATGCCCCACTTGGCGGTGCTATTGTCTAAATTTAATACAATCATGGCCTATAGGTTATTAACATGCAAATAATGATAAAATGAAGAAAAGCCTCATCATTTTTTAAATTAATATTATACGTACCTGAAACGTTTTCACGAGGCGCAAAAAATGCATTCTCCTGTCGATGATTTGCCATCTTTAGTTCTATTTGATCAATCAAAGCGGCGATAGTCGCTTCTATTTGACGCTTGTTGTTTTCTCCTATAGTAGACACAAGATTTAAAGAACGTTGTGATTGTCGCAGCTCTGCCAGTATGATGGTGCAATCAACATCGCCATTTTCGAAGCAACGGTTAGCAGTAAGGATGACTTGTTGAATATTCATCAACATGTCCTGCTCCCCATTAGGCCTCTCCGCCATTTTTCAAAGAAACTTAGCCTATAGCCTACATATACCACGAAGTCCGTGAAGATACACACGATGTAAATGTTAAATTGAATTTCTTTATTGCACCTCTTTCATCACTTTAACACTCGAGGTTCATCTGGAGGAGGTAAATTAAAAGCAGTGACGAAACGGCTACGTCATATTACCTGAAGACGCGGTCAATAAACAATGCATACAGTTAGTGTTTTCAATGAAAATGACAAAATAAGCACCCATTAATTTTTTTTTAAAGGAAAAATCATGCATGACCAACAATCTTTTTTACGTAAAGCAATTCAGATATTTTAAATCAGCAATTTTTTACGGGTCAAGGGAGTAGTTATTATTTCATGTGAAGTTTTACCGCCATCTTTTTTAATTTTTGATATCAGAAAATGCATTTTTTGATATCAAGAAATAGATTGAATTTCTGATATCATAAAATCATTTTGTGATATCAAAAATTAGATTTTTTGATATCACAAATTCATTTATTGATATCAAAAAATCGATTTTGTGATATCAGAAATTACGATCTATTTTTTGATATCAAAAAATCGAATTTTTGATATCAGAAAATCGAATTTTTGATATCAGAAAATAACAAGTATTTTTGATATCAAAAAATGAATTCTTGATATCAAGAAATCGAATTTTTGATATCAGAAAATGATTTTATGATATCACAAATTCGATTTCTTGATATCAAAAATAGATCGTATTTTCTGATATCACAAAATCGATTTTTTGATATCAAAAAATCATTTTCTGATATCAGAAATTCGAATTCTTGATATCAAAAAATCATTATCTGATATCAGAAAATACCTCAAAAATATTAAAACGGCGCCCCATAGGTGTGGAAGTGTACATGTGAGCTGTTTCCACCTTAAATTTTCTTCATGCATGCTTTGATGATGCTTACGATGGATAAGTCATGTTTCCGAGAATGAGGGCCTTGGGTCTCTGGAATCTAAAAAAACGATGGAAAAATATTTCATCATAATTTTTAAAAATGTAAAAAAAAAATGAATGAATTATGAATCATATAATATCCCAACATTTATTTTCCCTATAAAAGTCAATACAATGTACTTTTAATGGTTTATTCTATAATTTTATTCTCTTTTGAACATCTGTGGGTCTTTTTACAGGTCATTTTGGGTAATTCGACATACCGTGTATATATTCCGGCAATTAGCTTTACTGCGTATGGGTCACGTGATCAAGAAAAGCCCGAGAAGAGCAGGTGGTCGCTAAGGTAAACGATGCAGATTTTTTCGATTAGTTTCTCTACTGCCCTTCACTTATGACTTTATACGAAATGTGTAATTGATGTTTAATAATTTTCACTCATTTTGATTATTGTTATTGAAATATTTTAACGCTTTTTTCCCATTTCCATGACACTCACAAAGAAAAGGTCATGTTTATTGGTGACGCGCTGAGTTTTGACTTAATAAAATGCTTGCTTTTGATTTAAGAAAACAGTGTTTAATATCATCAAAATTATATAAAATTGTTCCGTATATTTATCTTTCTCAAACGACGAGACTTACAGTGGATAATTCTTCGATCGATTAATTGTGTGGTTTCAAATTCAAAGCTTGCATGTTTATGTATGGATCTTCCAGCGGGCCTAAAACCGTTCTTTATTTTTGGAGAAAATTGATCAGTCTGTAATAATAGAGGCTTTGGTAATTACCTGACAGTTTAAACTGTCAAAATTTAAAAGATTTTTGGTTTTAGAAAGCTAACTGTTTTTAATTTATTGTGATATATGTTAATATTTTATTAGAAATAAGAAATGATCGATTGTTTGTTGATTACAGATATTATATAATGCATGCAAATGCATGGGCCGAACATTTAATTAAGAAGCTTTATGTAATAATGGTAAACATTCATTTCATTCTACCTCTGACAGATTGACTGATGCTCTAAATCAACAATGTCTGATAAAGGTTCAAGATCGGGAACTCCGAAGGCGAGTTCCCGTAAAAGCTCAAAAGCTGGAACCCCAAAGGGCTCCAAAAGTGGGACACCCAAAGGTTCCAAAAGCAACACTCCTCTCCCCACAGACCCTCAAGCTATGACCCAGGAGATTACAGAAGAAGAGGCCCTGGCTGCTGGTGCTTGTGAGTAATTCCCCCACCCCAATATCCCATGTACTATTATTCTGGTAGGCTATTTCTTTCAGATAAAACAGATTTACACAGATCTGACAGTCAAAATGGCCATTTTTTAGATCAGTCAAGACTCCTGAGTTAATTGATGTCCTCCTTTTTCTTCCAGTCTGGAAATAACATCCGTAATCGATTATTCGTGAATTTCGGCCAGCATGAATTTAATTCTCATATCAATTAAATGTCCGATTCTTTTAAAGGAAATGAACAAGTCTTTTTTAGCTACCAACATGTCAATATACATTTACAGTACATTATAATTCTGTTATTGTGTCTACAGCAAATGGTGCTTTACAACCAACTGAAGTTGATGTGACAGCCATGGGGACTTCTAATGAGCTGGGGGAAACGGAGACAGAGGCTGAACAAGAGGAGGTGGTGCAGGAGGAGGACGATAGACCCAGTGTTGTAAGTCCCAACTAGTGTTGTAAGTCCCAACTAGTGTTTTAGTCCCAACTAGTGTTGTAAGTCCCAACTAGTATTGTAAGTCCCAACTAGTGTTGTAAGTCACAGCAAGTCATTGATAAATTCCAGTTGGTGTGATTTATCAGATACTCAATCCAATTACTGTCAGTCAAAGCAGGTCAAATTACGAGTCTGTTCAACTCATCAAATTCAATCAGCACTTTATTATGAACGACATATGCCTTAAACTTGTGATTTCAGATATCACTGATCAAAGAGAGAGTCACGGTGCAGGGACTGACTGAGGAGCTGTGGAAGGAGTTCCACGACGAGGCAATCAACCAGTTCATCAACGACCCCGGTACTAAGCTGATGGTCGCCTACATGGACCCCGTCAAGGGGTTCCTGGTCGAACACGCTATCCCTCCTTATCTGGTCGACCAGTTGACCTACTTTATCAAGGCCACCAGCGTCAAGGAACTGAACGGCGACACGTTCCTGACCAAGGTCCAGTATGGGACCATCAAAGGGAACCAGATCGAGAGTCTGCTCAGGATCATGATGGGAATCTACGCCCCCATCTTCTTTGAGAACACCTCTTGGCCAGACAGTATCCTTGATTTATGAATTAGGACTTAGCTTTCACAGGATAGTCGATCTAAATTATAAAAGGCTTTTAGTGGATTTTCCGCTAATCTTAGTTGTCTGTCAGATTATGTTTCTAATTTTTTATGAAAAAAAAAATAAAGAAGTGAGAGCAAAGATATCAGTGAGAGTTAAGGCTCTTTAGTGAATTTTTTTTTTTGATATGATTTAAAAAGAAAAGTATCAATTTACTATGATCCTATGATGTCTTATTCGTATCTATTGTGAACAATTATTTCTCCTTGACAAGTATGTAGGCATCAAAAATGACTTCTCAGCTCAGCTGCACAAGTTTCTGGCTAACCTGACGGACACACGCTGGAAGCTGGAGGGTAAGACGGTACTGTACATCCCCACGGAGGGGCTCAAGCTCGCCTCAGAGGAGGCGGCCAAGAACAAGGACCTGGTCCAGAGGCTCGAGAGTAAGCACCACTCAGTCTGTTATCTGTGCATCATGACAAGGGGATGAATTTTGGCTTAAAACTTGAGGATCAATTACATGTAGAATGTTGACGTGTTAAAATATAAAAGTTTCCCAAAACATTTCATTGTTAAGAGAAGTCAGAAATGTTATTAAAGTGAGAAGCAAATTTATATCCTAAAAATAAAATCAGTCAATGGATCTGTATGATATTCCTTTTGTAGGGTTCATTTGTATAGGTATTTCAGGTTCTTCTTTTATCTCTGAATGAAAGAATGGGTTGATGTTTGTGTGTTGTAACATAAATTAAACTCCATGTCATATGATTGGCAGTTCAAAAAAGCCTACAAATTAAACATTTCACTTTACAGCTGCCATGATCCACTGGGCCAGACAAATTAAAGAAGTGCTCAGTAACCAGGATGCCTTTGAGATGGCCGAGAACTCTGGACCCCTGGATGAGATCGAGTTCTGGAAGAACCGGTGCGCTGATTTAACTGGCATCAGTACTCAGCTGGACAAGCCGGGGGTCAAAAAGATCACGGAGATCCTGACCCTGGCTAAGTCCTCGTACGTAGGACCGTTCCTCAAACTGTCCAGTGAAATCAAGGTGAGAGAGGGGAAAACTTTGGGGTTTTGGGGGGGGGGCAGTGGAAAGTATTCCAATTTTCAAAAAGTTTTCCATGTTAATTTATTAAGTTTGAATTTTGTCGAGGTTGTGTCGAAGCTTTTAATTCATATCATTACTGTTCCTATAGGCTTCTTTGATGCACTTAAGTTTTGCTTACTCAGAAACTCCCCCCCCCCCCCAACAAAAAAAAAAAAAACAGAAAAAAAATACAACTACACTGTAAATCTAAAATTAAAGAATGGTGAGTAATAAAGCTTGGTAAACATTCTTTTGTTAATTTTGAAAGTCTGCCAAAATCCTTAGTATTTAATTCTTAAAGTCTATTAATCCACCCAGTGTCAATGAATATCATTTGTACCTTAAATGTTTTTATACACAATTTGTTATTTGAACTGTATGCATGCAGTGATAACAATGAAATCAAAATGATTTTCATACTTTTACAACATGTTACTCTAAGACCCAAATTATACAGAATGTTACATGGAGTTTCTTTATTTCCTTTACCAGGAGGGATCGCGACAGGCGGAGAGCAACCTGAAGTTCCTGCTGGTGCTGAAGGATCCGTGCTACGAGTTGTCTGAGGCCAAACCCAAGGACGTCCCCGCCATGCTTCCCAAGATCCTCAACACAATCCGCTTCATCTGGGTCAACTCCGAGTTCTACAAAACCAGAGAGAGGCTGACCGGGATTCTTAAAAAGGTAAAAACAGATTATTCATCTTAAACATGGAACATGCCCTCAGAATGGTGCTA
Organism: Magallana gigas; assembly: GCF_902806645.1. Taxonomy (NCBI): domain Eukaryota; kingdom Metazoa; phylum Mollusca; class Bivalvia; order Ostreida; family Ostreidae; genus Magallana; species Magallana gigas. Next base: position 4,097,845 of record NC_047562.1, on the reverse strand, counting down.
ATTATTTTTATTTGTTCTAGTTATAAATGATTTATGTGGATGAGAACTGTTTTTCAATTAATTGTATAGCATAAAATTTGAAAGGAACTAAAATTCACATGACATAAAAGTAAAATATTGTTTCCTTAATATGAACTAGGTTTTGTGTAAATTGAGATGAAAAGTTAAGGGACTAATATGGTAGCTCTGTAGCTTCAATAAATATAACATGGGGAGTGGTTTGGTATATATATAACACGTAGCATGGTTTGGTACTCAATGAACATGATATATATAACACGTAGCGTGGTTTGGTACTCAATGAACATGATATATATAACACGTAGCGTGGTTTGGTACTCAATGAATATGATATATATAACACGTAGCGTGGTTTGGTACTCAATGAATATGATATATATAACACGTAGCGTGGTTTGGTACTCAATGAATATGATATATATAACACGTAGCGTGGTTTGGTATATATATAACACGTAGCGTGGTTTGGTACTCAATGAATATGACATATATAACACGTAGCGTGGTTTGGTACTCAATGGTACTTATTTTGTCTGGTTCCTGTCTGTATAGATCAGTAACGAGGTCATCAGGCGATGCTGCCGCGACATCAACCTGGACAAGATCTTTGATGGTTACGTACAGTCTGGACTGAAGTCCCTCAATGACAGCATAGACTGCTGTGAGCAGTGGAAGGAGATCTACAAAAAGGTGAGACACCTACTCCTCCCCACCCCAATCAAGTCTCAACACTTATACGTAATTACCTGAATCACCTTGGGTTTATGTTGTACTGACAATTTGTTGCAAAGAACATGTAGATGCACACAATGTTTTTGCCTTTGAAAATCTGTATGTTTTAAGTGAAGATCTTAAAAAAAAAAAAATTTAATCTCTTAAATATTCTTATAATTAATTTCTTTATCATTGTTGCATTGATTTTAATTTGTCGTAAGCAGACAAATCAATTAACGTTTTGTTTATCATTTAACAGACAGCCAGACTACACCACAAGTTTTCACCGGTTGGCTGGGTCCTGGACAAGAGCAGCATTTTTGCTCAGATTGACGCATTCATCCAACGATGCAAGGACTTGATAGAAGTCTGTGAGGCTCAGATTCATTTTGCCCGGCGGGAAGATGGAGAGAAGATGGAGATGCCTCACTTTGCGGGACAGAAGGGCCCGGAGATTGCCCGTGGGCTGATGGAGATAGAGGCAGCATTCGAGAGAAACCTGAGTCAGCTGAGGTCCGTGAAGGACACCATTCTGGATGTCAAGGCCACATCATGGCACGACGACTACAACAAGTAAGTATTGCCTGGATCTCACAACAAGTATTGCTCAGGCCCCCCCCCCCCAGGCTCTCAGACTCGGTGTCATTAAAATACACGAGGACAAATTTTCCTATAGTTTAAATTCTACCCAGATTTATGGAAATTTTGATTTGTGGATATAATACACTAGAAATGGTTTTCATATGCTGTGGGAGATTTTGATTTGTGGATCAATAGTTACTTTTAAAATCTATGATGAGTGAGACATGGCCTATTCTGTTAAATCCACCAGAAGGGAGAAAACTCTCTGAGACACACTTTATTACTTTAAAAGTGTTTTTGATGTAAAGATAGTTTGTTTTTATCTTTTGGGAATGTTTATAAAATAACTGGATAAATCCAACCTGAAAGGCAAAGATTGATAAAATTAAAGATTGTACTTTTAGAATTAAACATTTGAATTCATTTAATTGGAGAGGGAGAAAGAGAGAGATACAGAGATAAAATTAGAAAAAGAAAAGAAGGATGAAAAGGGAGGGGTCAAGAAAATATTATGCACAAACAAAACTTTTAATTAGCACTTTATATGAATTTCTGCAGGTTCCGAGCGGGAATCAAGGACCTGGAGGTGATGATGACCAATGTGATTTCCTCGGCCTTCGACACGGTGACCACTGTGGAGCAGGGAGTGGAGCTCCTGGACATCTTCATGCATCTCTCCACCAGAGAGGTAAGTGTCTCTCCACGGAGTGGAGAATTGTATTAAAAGTAAACATCTTCATACATCTCTCCACCAGAGAGGTAAGTGTCTATCCACGGAGTGGAGAATCGTATTAAAAGTAGACATCTTCATACATCTCTCCACCAGAGAGGTAAGTGTCTATCCACGGAGTGGAGAATCGTATTAAAAGTAGACATCTTCATACATCTCTCCACCAGAGAGGTAAGTGTCTATCCACGGAGTGGAGAATCGTATTAAAAGTAGACATCTTCATACATCTCTCCACCAAAGGTCCTTTGTATTACATGACTTTTGTTTGTGTCTTATTAAGGTCTTTAGGATTGTGTATCATGTTTTGTTGATTTGTTTACAGAACTGTAGGATGGTATATTATACATAGCTTTATTTGCTTTATTCAGGCCATCAGAAGAACCATTGACAAGAAGAATGTGGATGTGAACCTGATGTTCAATGATGAACTGAACGCCGTCAAGAAAGAGCTGACCAATAAAGCTAAGTCCCTCATCCCCTGGCACCCCAAGTTCGCCGGCCAGGCTCTGTGGGCGAGGCAGCTCAAGAGGAGGATAGAGAGGGGCATGATGGTCAGTGACCTACTTACAGTCATATAAGGACTCAGACTTGGATGATTTCTTTTTCATAGTTACATATTGGCAGCTTCTTATAATTAGTATGATGTGCCATTTAGATTTAGTTGCCAGATTCCTAAAAACATCTTAATATGTTCACTTGACATTAGACCTTAAACAAGTTTATGGTTTATTGGCCATCACGGATAATTCACAGACACATGGATATTGTTGTATTAATGTATGCTTAACATGAACAATAAATATAACCCCTATGATAGTTATTATAATTGTCAGATCCTGGGATTATCAGGTCTTGAATTCTGTTGAAGGTTTTGGACAGAGCATATTTCCTGCCCCCAACAGGAAAAAGTGAGGAGGTTCGAACCCAGTACCAGCAGCTGTGCCAAGCGTTGGACGAGTACATCCGTAAGACATTCCATGAGTGGACCCTCACTGTGGATAAGGTAAATCTATAGATACAGAGGTTCCATCTTTAACAGTCTTGTCCTAGTTGAACTGACAGCTGCATAGTTTCTGGAAAAAAGGAATCTTTGAAAATTAAAGACTTTTATATGAACATGATGTAATAGAAATCTTTAACTTCAGTATATGTTTCAGAAGGTGTGTGACAATGTCACAATAAAATTCCAATTTTTTTTTTTGCTTCATAGTTTCTTAACAAATTTTGTAACTTATCAATGTTCTAATGGTGTTTATATAGAACCAAAGATCATTAAGGCAATAGACCCAGATTTACCTTAAAGTCTATTTCTGTAGGAGCCAGAGAAACTACTGGAGGTGCCACTGATGTGTCGTAGCTCAGAGAGACCTCCCATGTTGGACATCAACTTTAACAGGTTAGCTCCTTATGTATTGTAAACCAATGATCAACAACTGATTATGTTCAATGTTTCTGTCACTTTCTGTACAGATTTTTTTTTAATGCTCCCAATATTGTAAAAGAAGGCGTGGACATGGGAAAAATACACCAAAAGATGAATGAACATTGCCTAATTGAATGCATATCAAATACATGTATTTGATTACAAAAAGAAATATAAACTCTTCCTGTAATTGAATATGCTCTTTTTGCAGTATTATGCCAACCACAAAAATTTGATTATCTTAAAAATATGTTTAAAAATATTCCAACATTGAATAACTTTGTAAATCAGAAATTGCAAAAAAAATCCAACATATGTATTTTGAGATTGGCAAAACTTACGAAACTGGTGAAGCAGTATTGATTTATGTTATGTATGTCTGTGACAGAGGCCTGCTGAAGATGTTCCAAGAAATCAACTACTGGGAACGGCTGATGTTTGAGATCCCGCACTACGCCACTAACGTGTACAACAAGCGCGAGGATCTACGCTCGCTCCGAGAACACGTACTTTTGGTTGTCAGAGACTATAACAGGATCATAGCCGCGCTCTCCTTGGAAGAGAGGGGATTGTTCCGAGAAAGGATCCGGTTCCTGGACAAGAAGATTCATCCTGGACTTACTAAGTTAACGTGGGCTTCCAAGGGAATTTCCGATTACTTTGTGACGGACTGTCGTATTAACGCAGCTAAAATTCAGGCAATGGTGGACGACTATAAGGGAGCCAATCAGGAGATCTCTACCATGTGTGTCAAGATCAGTGAACTGTCCCTGATCAAAATAGACAATCGTAAAGTTTACGAGAATCTGGAGTTTGACGAGGAACAGGTAATCATTTGATGAATGTTTCAGCATTTTGTTGTGTTTAGATATTCTTTGGTTTCAATATCAGCAGGCATAATGTATTTGAATATAAATTATAAAAACTTTTTATTTCTTATGATTAATCTAATTTGAGGATTTTTCTGTACAATTTGTTCCAATGTTTCTTCCAGGCCAAACATAGAGATAACACAGCAGAGAAACTGAAGACCATGCACATGGAGATTGTCAGAGTCATGAAGAAAACGTTTGAAATCTTCAAATCAGACGGACAAGAGGTGAGTTTCCCAAACAAAATTCCCTACATATAACCAATAAAAACAACACCCATATAATCTGATATGTTGTCCAATCCAATGGATTTACAAATAAAGCTATCAATGTATTTGACAATGTCATTTCTTAACTACCACTGACATTTAATCTGACATTAAACTCTTTTACCAAAGCGTTAGAGTCTTGAAAAGTTAAAGATTGAATACTGTATTTACCATTGAAAGCAAATGAAATTTTTTTGGTTGAAAATATGGTTCACAATAATCTTTATTTAAGATGTAGGAATGGGTATGTTATCTAGATAAGTAAACTCTAATACATTGTACTTGTATTGTATGACAGGTGCAGCAGCACTGGGTGCGTTACCTGGAGAAGATGGACCGGATGGTGGAGGAAGCGTTCCGACTGAACGTCAAGTGGTCCCTCCAGGAGCTGTCCAAGGCCATCAATGGAGACGGAAAGTCTGCCCCTAATCCACTGTTCCGGGTCAAAGTCTGTCTCCAGGGAGACAAGGTAGATCAGTAACCCCCTGTCCTTTATCTGTGTTTATTTTGTAACTTTGACATGGCTCAAAATTTACTCATCAGTTTTAGCTCAAGGCTATTGTATTATATTGGAAATATCCTGTATGATCCAAAAGTGGAGTTTTATTGGTCCTATGGTTCTGAATTTGGACTTTGTTGCTTTCATGATTAGAATTATGTTAATTATGTGGTTCCATCTGTAGAATTTGAATAATTGTGTGGTTCCAACATTGGAATTTCTGTGAATCCTGTGATTGATGTTTTGTAGGTGGAGTTCCAGCCGACCCTGAAACAGCTGGCCTCTGTGATTGGTGGAATCGGCAACCAGCTGACCAACTCCATCAAAGGCGTCAACAGGCTTCCTCTGATCCTGGCCAAAAAGAAGTCTAACAAAGAGGTAAAAAATGCAAAATTCAACAAGCTGCTAATCATTAGACACTTCTATTATTAAAGAGTTTTTTACACTATTTCTTATCTTTCACTTTTTATTTGAATCACACAAAACACAAAATCACTCTCTCAATACAGCAAATTTTATATAAAAGAAATAAAAATTAAAATCAAATATTTACTTAGCTAGGCAATAATGACAGCTAGTCTAACATTTAGTCATCATTGTACATATATATATTGATTTAAAATTATCTATCCATCTGTGTTTGTTGAATCCCATATTTTGATCCCTTACAACCCATATTTTTAACCCATTGGCAAGTTTTATCTCTGATCCATTACAGCCCATAATTTGATACCAAGTAAATATATCTTGAACTATTCCCCAACAGCCCGTATACATGTATTTATAATAAATCTATCTGTGTGTCTGTTTTAGCCCATATTCTCAGTGATCAGCTCGGACGAGGAGACCAAGAAGATCCAGACGGTGATTAACCAGGGCATGGCCACCAACGCCCAGAACCTACAGAACTACCTGAGTACGTGGGACAACTACCGCGAGATCTGGGAGATCAACAAGGACATGTTCATCAAGCGCTACCAGAACCTCAACCCGCAGGTCGCCTCATTCGACGCCGACATAGCCAGGTCAGTAGTCTTTTAGAGTCCACAGTGTTTGTTCAAGACAAAATTTTGGGTATTTCCCAGAATAGCTGATTTAGAGAGCTTTACTGTTAGTGTATTGGGCCATTAGTGCTTATTCTTGTTACTCAATAAAAACTTAGTCTAATTAATGTGTAGATTTTTTAAAAACTACAATAAAAACATTTTTTTAATTAAAAAAAAGAAACTGGTAATGATTATTCATTATCTAATTATAAGCCATCATATTTGCATGATTCACTAATTAGGTTTACAAATCAACACCCTCTCCCCTCTCATTCTGGTCCTCGTGTTGTAGATACGACGAGGTCGCCAACAACGTACAGACCCAGGAGACCATTTTGAACATCCAGTTTGTGCTGCTTGACTGCTCGCCGCTCAAGTACGCCATCCTGAGCCACTGCACGGAGTGGCAGAACAAGTTCACCACGCTGCTCAGCACAATCGCCACGAGTCGCCTCAAGGAGCTCCACAGCTTCCTCAAGGACAACGGAGAAAAGTATGTCGCCTCGTCCACCCGTAAATGTTTGGGAAATGCCATTGTTTGGTGTTTATATGTCTGAAGAGTTTTATAGATTAATTTTAAAAACGTAATGCTGAAAACAAATTATATGGCTGTATATACCGTTATGCTTTTTTGTGGAAAGCTTCCTCAGCTTACATAAGAAAAAAGCTCAATTCCATGATTTTTTTAATGTACATCAATAGATGTATTCAGATCAAAAAGTATTTACATTAATTTAAAATGCCATTTTCAAAAATTTAATGTAGTCGTCTTGTCTGGTTGATATACAGTTATGTTTTAAGGTAGTACAATCTGATGTCTGTTTTGTTGTTTAGTGTCAGCAAGCCCCCTCAGACCCTGGACGAGCTGGGCGAGAGCCTGACCCTGTGGGACAAGTTAAACGGAGGCCTGGGGGAGACAGAGGCCAAGTTCCCTCCCCTGCATGACCAGTTCAGCATCCTGGAGAAGTACGAGGTGCCCATCAAGGAGGAGGTAACCACCATGTTGTCCGAACTCTCCAACGACTGGATCGTCTTCCAGCAGAAGCTGATCGATGCCGAGCAGATGCTCAAAAAACACAAGGTATGGTTGTTTTATCTGAATATAGTCTGACATGAAGTCTACATCATCTGTGTTATATATTCTTTAAATGTCAAATCCAGTATAATAATTTTTGACTTAACTTCAACATTTTATTTTCAATTTTTTTTATTTCTGTACATGAAACTTTGGATATTAAAAAATCTTTTGTCTGTTTGAGAAGTCTTCCATTATTTTCAATCTTGATTCATTTCTGATAAAAAAAACAGCAGACACAAAGTCTTTCCCCTGTGTATATTGTAAACAATAATCAATTCTACTATGTTGGCCTTTGATGAGCTCTGCTTATGTTTTTGCAACGGTGTTTCTAATAAAGTCTGTTATTTGTTCGTGTTCAGGAGAAGTTCAGGAGCGGACTGCTGGCTCAGTCGGAGGAGTTCAAGAAACAGGTTCACAACCTCGTGGACGAGTTTGCAACCAAGGGCCCGTTCACGTCGACCATCTCCACGGGGGAGGCCCTGGAGAACATCAACAACATCCGCGCCCAGATGGAGGCTCTCAAGAAACAGGAGCAGGATATCAGGAAGGGACTCAACATCTTCAAGATCGACCAGCCCCCCTCCAAGGAGATCGCAAACCTGGAGAAGGTGGGTCAAATTAACTTCTTGTTACAAAAGAGCTCCCTTAAGGGGAGATGATAGACATGGATATGATAAGTAAGCTAGCTAGAGTAATGCTTCTTGACCAATGGAAATGAATATTCTGTTCCATGCTATAGTTTATCATTATACCTTGAACTCCAGTTTGTGTTGAATTTCATTGCTGAGCTATTCAAATCAATCAATTGTTCATTGAAGGATGAACCATAACAATAATATGCCCTGGAATATTAATGATAACGCAATAAACAAGATTCCTCCTCAGTTAACTGCCAGGTCTTACTTTGTAGAGTGTTGTGTTTTAGTCTGGTACATCCACTGTACATGTCTATTCTATATTATGTGTACATATTTAACCAATTGTTATTTCCAATTTTGTTGTAGGATCTGGAGGTGATCGAGACAATCTGGAACCTGAACAAAGACTGGGAGGGACTGTGGGGCGACTGGAAGGGGAACCAATTTACCGAGCTCCAGACCGAGAACATGGAGAACTCGTCTCAGTCCATCTTCAAGAAGCTCAACAGGATGAGCAAGGAACTCAAGGTGAGGGGAACACCTGACAGCTGGTTAATCAGTTCAGTTGGGGGAATCTGTAATGTTTTATTTAGTAGCTAGTTCATCAGTTCAGTCGGGGAATGTGTAATGTAAGTTGTAGTTTTAATCAATAATGAACTAACTGGACTGAAAAATGATCAACTAAAAAACATGTTTATCAGCACAGAATAGGAATTTTTGATATGGAAATCAATAAACTATTATGTTGATTATGGCAGATGAGCAAAGAACTCAGTTTAAGCTAAAGACCTACCAGTAATAAAATTGTCAAACAATATTTAAACCATTATATGATGGTGTATGTAGCGAAACTGAATTGAAGAGAAAAGAAGGATCAGAATGTTAATCATATAATGCTGAGATTATCAAGGAAAGTGAAAAGATGTCTAATGGTTTTGGTTGTTGACCTGGATTTAGGACAAGAACTGGGAGGTGGTTGATACCAGTAAGAACCGTGTGGACCAGTTCAAGAGGACCATGCCGCTGATCACGGACCTGAAGAATAAGGCCATGAGACCGCGTCACTGGGACAAAATCCAGGTAAGTCGTGAGACCGTTTCACTGGGACAAAATCCAGGTAAGTCGTAAGACTGCATCACAGGGACAAAATCCAGGTAAGTCGTGAGACCATGTCATTGGGACAAAATCCAGGTAAGTCGTGAGACCACGTCATTGGGACAAAATCCAGGTAAGTCGTGAGACCACGTCGCTGGTACAAAATCCAGGTAATTTGTGAGACCATGTCGCTGGGACAAAATCCAGGTAAGTCGTAAGACCGCGTCGCTGGGACAAAATCCAGGTAAGTCGTAAGACCGCGTCGCTGGGACAAAATCCAGGTAAGAAACTCTGATTGAGGTCATCATGGCTTTGGTAGTCAGACATTTTTTGGACGCTAATATTTAAGTAAAATCTTGATGATCAATGTCGTTGATACTCTTTAATGAGAAAAAATCATAGGCAGCAATATTTCAGTGAATTCTGAATATCGGTACTCTGTTATAAAACATGTGATTGTGGGAATGATAATTGTTCATCAAATTATCTGGCAGTGACTGTAATGATTGCAACTGCCTTATCTTTATATCTCTTCACAACAACTGGACATCATGAAAGAACATTTTTTCAAACAGACGGAGATGCAGCGACAGTTTGACCACAAATCTGTGGACTTTACCCTGGAGAAGATCATTGAGTTTGGATTCGATCAGTATGCTGAGACTATCGGCGACATCTCTGGTGCTGCCACCAAGGAATTGGCCATTGAACAGGTCAGAAATTTAGTTTTGTCTAATATCTCTTTGTTACCCACTGTTAAAAATTCACATTTCTTCTTATAATCTTGGTAATCTCCTTTTACAGGGTATTGAGGCCATTGCCAAAACCTGGGAGAGCACGGAACTGGACATAACGACCTACAAGGACAGAGGTCATTACAAAGTCAGGTGAGTTCCCAGTATCATGACCTTGACCTTTAAGACTTTAACATTTGGATAGGTGGATGTATAAACATAAACCTGGAAAACACTTATAAGTCAAATTTTTTATATCACTTCACACAGTTTTGATTTGATCTGTGAAAATCAGTGTTTGGTTTTATCTTCCGACTATCGGTAATTAATTGTCTCTTAAATATTTTGGTGCTACTATGGTACAGTTAATTAATTAGCATGACTTTATAATTACAGGAGCACAGACGATGTGTTCCAGGCCCTGGAAGACAATCAGGTTCAGCTGTCGACGATGAAGGCGTCCCGATTCGTGAAGGCATTCGAACAGGAAGTGGATAAATGGGAAAGAACTCTGTCACACATTCTGGAGGTTGTGGAGATGCTGCTAACAGTGCAGAGACAGTGGATGTACCTGGAGGTGGGTGGGGAGGCAGATATAACTACATACTTATGCCTGCCAGTTATGGAATTACATAGTTTAAAAATTTGATTATCAACAGGCACAATTCTTGTTTTTGTCATCAGTTTTAATCATTCATATGAAAGATTTCCTTTTCTTTTATTTACCAAAAACAAACTTCTTGTTCAAAGTTGTACTTTGGTCAAAAATTCTTGTTACTAGATCAAATGAAGTTAGTTTTTGCTTCATGAACATATTTGTTTACAGATTGAATCACCTTTAAAAGCTGTATTTACGAAAAATTCACTTACCAATTAAACATAAGGACATAACGTGCTTAGCTCTGCCACTGATGTCATCATTAGTTGAGTTAACAAATTTTACTTTTACATGTCTGTTATTTAATTTGTTGTGTACATTTTGCTTGCAGAACATTTTCTTGGGTGAGGACATTAGAAAACAGCTGCCCCGCGAGTCGGCAGATTTTGACGACGTGAACGCCAAGTGGAAGGTCATCATGACGCGACTCAACAAGGACAGGAACGCCCTCAGAGGAACCCATCACGAAGGTACGGGGCTGGATCACCCTTTATTTAACTGGATAAACTAGGCCTGTAAAATCAACAGATTAGAGCAGATTTATGGATGTCTGTCAATGTTCATCTCCAACTACAAATTGTACTGCAAACCATATTTTATTTTGCTAGATCCTTGTCATCCTGAATATTTCTTCCTGCGAGTCAGTTCTGAAATGACTCTGGTACCGGTATATTGTTACTGTAATATCTTAATCACAAAAATTAGTCTCCGCAAAGAATTTATCTCCTGCAAATTGCTAAATAAAATGGTCACAAATAAAAGTTAGTTTGCATGTTTTCAGGTTCATTGGAAGAACTGAGATACCAGTACACTACGTGGTAGCTTAATAAGAACTGACTTTTCTGTGTCAACAGGTTTACTGGAAGAACTGAACGACATGAACGTCAAACTGGAGGAGATCCAGAAATCCCTGGACATGTACCTGGAGACCAAGCGACAGATCTTCCCACGATTCTACTTCCTGTCCAACGATGACCTGCTGGAGATCCTGGGTCAGTCTAAAAACCCCAAAGCCGTGCAGCCTCACCTCAAGAAATGCTTCGACAATATCAAGAGCCTGGAGATGAACAAGGTTGGTAAATAAGGAAACACTTAGATACAAACACTTGTTATAATATTAGGATGATTTTGGTTTCAGACTCAATGATTTTTTTGAGAAAACATTATTTTATAATATAACCTTAAGGTATTGCAGATGACATATTTGGGCAAAAATGGACTTGACATGCTTGCAAAAAAGTTGGTTTTCATAGAAACTGGTTGGCAATTAAATGTTTTTCGTTAAATCTAAAGCCTGTCGAGTGAATAAAATCTTGAGATAAAATATAATTATGATTGCAGAAGGATTTTATTTTCCATATAGAACTAAGAATAATTTACAGTACATATCGATAAATCAAATTAATGATGTTAAAAATAATATTTTGTTACAGCCAGGACTGAAGTGGGAGGCGAACGCCATGGTGTCTTCTGACGGAGAGGTCGTTCCGTACGAGAGACCCGTCTACCTGGACGGACCTGTGGAGGTAAATTAAAACTAAATACTACAGAAATCTTTTTGTGTGTGTGTGTGTGTGTGTGTGTGCGTGTGGGGGGGGGTGTTATTAAGGGGGGATTATGGAGCTCTTGATAAATAGATGCATTTTGTCATGGATCTTGCAACTTTCAAAGCAACAGGAAATATTGAATTGATTTAATTTATAAGAGGAGGTGTGTGGAGAAGATTTAGTCAGCATTTCTAAGGAGTGATTTGTAGAAAAGTCTGTCATGACATAATGCTAACAGACACTAACACCTTTCATGTTGTTTAAGGATTGAATACTTTCTGTATGTACTGATATTATCTGTGTGTCTGTTTGTTCCAGTCGTGGCTGTGTGACGTGGAGAAGACCATGAGATGGACACTACAGGATGAGCTGAAGAAATGTAAAGGGAACCTGAAACAGAAACACGGCATGACCAAGCGAGACAAGTGGATCAAGGACCATCCCGGCCAGCTGTGTATCACCGCCAGTCAGATCCAGTGGACCGCTGACGTGGAGAAAGCCCTCCGACTGACCAAGGACCGTGGCGACAAGAAGGCCCTCAAAACCATGAAGAAGAAACAGGTGGCCATGCTGAATAAACTGTCGGAGGCCATCCGGGGGAAACTGGAGAAGATGCAGCGACTCAAGATCGTGGCTCTTGTGACTATTGAGATTCATGCTAGAGACATTATAGAGAAGCTGATTAAGGGGGGTGTGTCCGACGAGAATGCGTTCGAGTGGCTGAGTCAGCTTAGGCTTTACTGGGAAAAGGTGAGGAACTCTGGGAAATCCTAATGGATATCTAATACCATAAACAGAATTCCTACCTCTCTGAAGGAACTTTAACCTACAAATTAAAAATTGACCAATGATTTCATATTTCTTCATCATTTGATAGAGAACTAGACTAAGTATAATGAGTGTTTCAACCTTGTCATCACTCTTACTAGAGTTCTAAAACTTTTCATTTATTGTATGAGTTATATGACGTTTATTGTCTTAACCCTACTCTGTTGTAGCCTCCTATTGATAACTGCGTAGTGAAGCAGACCAACACCCAGTTCCCGTACGGTTACGAGTACCTGGGCAATTCAGGTCGTCTGGTCATCACCCCCCTCACTGACCGCTGTTACATCACCCTGACCACTGCCCTTCACCTACACCGCGGGGGAAGCCCCAAGGGTCCCGCCGGGACAGGCAAGACAGAGACCGTCAAGGATCTTGGAAAATCCCTTGGAATGTATGTCATCGTCGTCAACTGCTCTGAGGGTCTGGACTACAAGTCCATGGGCAAAATGTTCTCCGGTCTGGCTCAGGTACGTCACAAGATGAGTATTAAGGTTGTTTGTTTACCTGAGCATTGTCTACACTGTAATTTGTTCTTTGTATATTATATATGAAAGTATACAATTTACTGACAGTGCATAACAACTTAGATAAAATGAGAGGCTGCATTTCAAATTGTTGACTCTTAAATTTTTTACTTTAAATTAATAATATAATGCAATGATTGTAGACTGGAGCTTGGGGCTGCTTTGACGAGTTCAACAGAATCAACATTGAGGTGTTGTCGGTGGTCGCCCAACAGATCTTGGCCATTCTGTTGGCTCTCTCCACCGGTCAGGCACGTTTCGTGTTTGAGGGGCGCGAGATTGACCTGGTCTGGTCCTGTGGAATCTTCATCACCATGAACCCTGGTATGTATTGCTTTTATTGATTTATAAATGTCATATTGCTGTTAATAGTGAAAGTTTTGAGCATTATAATAATATTTCTACAAAATATGCAAGATGAAAGTTTGCCCGAAAATATACAGCCCTTATTACAAACCTCCACCTCATATCTTTGAAAAACAATTAATATTGAACAATTATGAATAGGGCAGTTTTTGTTGTCTCTGTTTTATTAAATTGGTACATAGTAATGTACTTGTGTGATATCTGTGTTGTCAAGGTTACGCGGGTAGAACAGAGTTACCGGACAACTTGAAGTCCATGTTCCGACCCATCGCTATGGTCGTCCCAGACTCGGGCATGATTTCTGAGATCATTCTGTTCGGAGAAGGCTTTGGCAACACTAGGGTGAGTAATAAACTCTGTGTATTTATAGTCTTTGATGTAGATTCTGATTAGATACTGGTTTCATAAACTATTGATTAGTCACTGTTGTGTAGGCTAATTAACATTTATAATCTTCTCTAATATATATATATTAATACATGTATACATGGATAATTATCAAAATAATATGAAATAAGCAAGGTGTACAGACACTGTAGGGACATCTAATAATGTCATGGTTTTTTGGTTTGACAGGTCCTGGCCAAGGTGTACAGACACTGTAGGGACCTCTAATAATGTCATGGTTTTTTCGTTTGACAGGTCCTGGCCAAGGTGTACAGACACTGTAGGGACATAATGTCATGGTTTTTTCGTTTGACAGGTCCTGGCCAAGAAGGTGTACACGCTATACTCCCTGGCCGAGCAGCAACTGTCAAAACAGGACCACTACGACTTCGGACTCCGAGCCCTGGTGTCCGTGCTCCGCTATGCCGGCTCAAAGAAGAGGTCCAACCCCACCATGCCAGACGAGGAGGTCTGTAACAAAATGACACTTGGCAGTGAACAAATTTTGCAGTTCTTTTGAAAAAATAAATCAAGTCCAGACCAGTGCATAGAAATGACATCAGACAAGCTATTCACTGAAATTGACTTCATGACCTGACTGTTGTTGTTAATGCATGTTAACCCTCGCATGAGGATGGTATATTTTTTAGTATTTATTGATTAACATGTTATTGTTTGTTTGTAGTATTTATTGTATTTATGAATTATTGTTTGAAGGTATTTATTGTATTTATGAGTGTATTGTTGATTGTAGATTCTGCTCCTGTCTATGAAGGACATGAACGTAGCCAAACTGACGTCCACGGATCTACCGCTGTTTAACGGCATCATGTCCGATCTGTTCCCCGGAGTGGAGACACCCACCATTGACTACTCAGAGGTACTCACTTACAGAATAATTAGGGTTTATGGCCTATTGATGATTATTAAATATATTGAAATGAGAAGTAAGCAATTTTAACAAATTTTTAGCTCACCTGAGCTGAAAGCTCAAGTGAGCTATTCTGATCACATTTTGTCTGTCGTCCGTCTGTCTGTCCGTCTGTCTGTAAACTTTTCACATTTACAACATCTTAAGAACCACTGGGCCAATTTCAACCAAACTTGGCACAAAGCATCCTTAGCCTAAGGGGATTTAAATTTGTGAAAATTAAGGATCACGCCCTTTTGCAAAGGGAGATAATTAGGAATTTATGAAAATTGTCGAGAAATTTTCAAAAATCTTCTTCTCATGAACCATAAGACCAAGAAAGCTGAAACTTGTGTGGAAGCATCATCAGGTAGTGTAGATTCTAATTTGTGAAAATCATGACCCCTGGAGGTAGGGTCGGGCCACAATGGGGGTCGAAGTTTTACATAGGAATATACAGAGTAAATCTTTGAAAATCTTCTTCTCATGAACCATAAGACCAGGAAAGCTGAAACTTGTGTGGAAGCATCCTCAGGTAGTGTAGATTCTAATTTGTGAAAATAATGACCCCCGGGGGTAGGATGGGGCCACAATGGGGGGTCGAAGTTTTACATAGGAATATACAGAGTAAATCTTTAAAAATCTACTTCTCATGAACCATAAGACCAGGAAAGCTGACACTTGTGTGGAAGCATTCTCAGGTAGTGTAGATTCAAAATTGTGAAAATCATGACCCCCGGGGGTAGGGTGGGGCCACAATTGGGGGTCAAAATTTAACATAGGAATATATAGAGTAAATTTTCAAAAATCTTCTCCTCATGAACCATAAGACCAGGAAAGCTGAAACTTGTGTGGAAGCATCCTCAGGTAGTGTAGATTCATAGTTGTGAAAATCATGATCCCCGGGGGTAGGGTGGGGCCACAATGGGGGATCGAGGTTTTACATAGGAATATATAGAGTAAATCTTTAAAAATCTTCTCCTCAGAAACTAATCAGCCAGAAAAGCTGAAACTTGTGTGAAAGCATCCTCAGGAAGTGTATATACAAAGTTGTGATAATCATGACCCCCGGGGGTAGGGTGGGGCCACAATATGGGGTTGAAATTTTACATTTGAATATACAGAGTAAATCTTTAAAAATCTTCCTCTCAGAAACTAATCAGCCAGGAAAGCTGAAACTTGTGTGGAAGCATCCTCAGATAGTGTAGATTCAAATTTGTGAAAATCATGATCCCAGGGGGTAGGGTGGGGCCACAATGGGGGATCGAGGTTTTACATAGGAATATATAGAGTAAATCTTTAAAAATCTTCTTATCAGAAACTAATCAGCCAGTAAAGCTGACACTTGTGTGGAAGCATCATCAGGTAGTGTAGATTCATAGTTGTGAAAATCATGACCCCCGAGGGTAGGGTGGGGCTACAATGGATGGTCAAAGTTTTACATAGGAATATATAGAGTAAATCTTTAAAAATCTTCCTCTCAGAAACTAATCAGCCAGGAAAGCTTAAACTTGGGTGGAAGCGTCCTCAGGTAGTGTAGATTCAAAGTTGTGAAAATCATGACCCCCGGGGGTAGGGTGGGGCCACAATGGGGGGTCAAAGTTTAACAAAGGAATATATATAGTAAATCTTTAAAAATCTACTTCTCAGAAACTAATCAGCCAGATGATTCTTTATAGTTGTTAAGACTTTGGCCCCAGGACAATTCTTTGGCCTCACAAGAAGGTTCAGAGTTTATGTACGTTTATATCCCATATATAAACAATTGTTAAGGGTCTTTTTGAGAACTGCAATACTCAACATATGATATGACTCTAAAATCATCCTGTTAGAAAAGGGACTAATGATTATAAACATAAGAATATCCAGGGAAAAAAATGGATTTTATTTATACAGAATCAATATGTATTATTGTACATTGTCCAGATAGTTTGTATTATGACTCCATTAAGCTGATTTTATCATACCTATTGTTCCTCAGGTGAGCGATGTGGCCCATGGGCCTCTTGTTTTAGTGACATTATATGATTGGGACTTCATGTACTAGAACCATACACTGGGTAATATTCGTAAATTAATGCGTTTCTTTGTTGTTTGTAGATGAAGAAAGCGATCACAGAGGAGCTGAAGGCCAACTGTCTGCAGGTTAACAACTACACACTGACCAAGATCATCCAGCTCTACGAGACCAAGAGTTCCCGCCACTCCGTCATGATCGTTGGAAACACCCAGTCCGGGAAGACCGTCTGCTGGAGGATGTTACAGGCGTCCATGACACGCCTCAACAAAGAGGGCGCCGCCTATCAGGCAGTCAAGGTCAGTTTTTTTTTTTTTATTGATTGTAGTAGAAGCTGATCAGTTTCATAATTTGATTAACAAGATTATTGGTGCCTAGCCTAAAGAAAGTGAATGAACAATTTGTCAATGAAGAGATAAAAAAGAGAAGAGTTTTCCAAATAATTGAAATATGATCAGTTTTATAAGTATTTACAGTGTAGTTACGTTTATGTGTCCAAACTAGAACTGTTCATCATTTTTTGTTTAAAGTAATGTTAAAAAAGCCAGGTAACTTTTTATTTTATATTTATGATGTTTGCTTATTTCCAGGACTTCCCTCTGAATCCCAAATCTCTGTCTCTAGGGGAGCTGTATGGAGAGTTTGACATCAACACCAACGAGTGGACGGACGGGGTCCTCTCCAGCGTGATGAGGCAGACCTGTGCAGGTCCGTGTCAGAATCCAGCACTACCATTATATTAACTCATTTCTATATCATATCTGGCTTTGATATTACAGTATTAAATATTGGATTAGCAAATCACTTATTCAACCATTTAAAATCTAGATGACTTCAAAGGATTTAAATTTGTATTTGTTAGATTTTGATTATGATTTTTTTTTTAATTCATAAAAATTAAGAGCCTCCTTAATCTTCAAAAATGCAGGACAGAATGATACATATCAAAACTAATGCTGCAAAACATAATGGTCAATAGTTATATTTGGAATGAGTATAGAGTTATTGTTCCCTGTTGAATAGATGAGAAGCCGGACGAGAAGTGGCTGGTGTTTGACGGGCCAGTGGACACACTGTGGATCGAGAGCATGAACTCTGTGATGGACGATAACAAGATCCTGACCCTGATTAACGGTGAACGTATCGCGATGCCCGAGCAGGTGTCCCTGTTGTTTGAGGTGGAGGATCTGGCAGTGGCTTCGCCTGCCACCGTGTCGCGGTGTGGGATGGTGTTCGCGGACTATGCAGACATCGGCTGGCAGCCGTACGTGGAGTCCTGGCTGGAGAAGAAGAAGGACAACAAGGTAGTTAAACATTGACACTTATAGACATCAGGCCTAGTACAGTAAAACATTGACACTTATAAACATCAGGCCTAGTACAGTAAAACAATGACACTTATACACATCAGGCCTAGTACAGTTAAACATTGACACTTATACACATCAGGCCTAGTACAGTAAAACATTGACACTTATACACATCAGGCCTAGTACAGTAAAACATTGACACTTATAGACATCAGGCCTAAAGCAGTTAAACATTGACACTTATACACATCAGGCCTAGTACAGTAAAACATTGACACTTATAGATATCAGGCCTAGTACAGTTAAACATTGACACTTATACACATCAGGCCTAGTACAGTAAAACAATGACACTTATACACATCAGGCCTAGTACAGTAAAACATTGACACTTATACACATCAGGCCTAGTACAGTAAAACATTGACACTTATAGACATCAGGCCTAGTACAGTAAAACATTGACACTTATACACATCAGGCCTAGTACAGTAAAACATTGACACTTATACACATCAGGCCTAGTACAGTTAAACATTGACACTTATACACATCAGGCCTAGTACAGTAAAACATTGACACTTATAGACATCAGGCCTAGTACAGTTAAACATTGACACTTATAGACATCAGGCCTAGTACAGTAAAACATTGACACTTATAGACATCAGGCCTAGTACAGTAAAACATTAACACTTATAGACAGCAGGCCTAGTACAGTAAAACATTAACACTTATAGACATCAGGCCTAGTACAGTAAAACATTGACACTTATAGACATCAGGCCTAAAGCAGTTAAACATTGACACTTATAGACGTCAGGCCTAGTACAGTAAAACATTGACACTTATACACATCAGGCCTAGTACAGTAAAACATTGACACTTATACACATCAGGCCTAGTACAGTAAAACATTGACACTTCTAGACATCAGGCCTAGTACAGTTAAACATTGACACTTATACACATCAGGCCTAGTACAGTTAAACATTGACACTTATACACATCAGTCCTAGTACAGTTAAACATTGACACTTATACACATCAGGCCTAGTACAGTAAAACATTGACACTTATACACATCAGGCCTAGTACAGTAAAACATTGACACTTATAGACATCAGGCCTAGTACAGTAAAACATTGACACTTATAGACATCAGGCCTAGTACAGTTAAACATTGACACTTATACACATCAGGCCTAGTACAGTAAAACATTGACACTTATACACATCAGGCCTAGTACAGTAAAACATTGACACTTATACACATCAGGCCTAGTACAGTAAAACATTGACACTTATAGATATCAGGCCTAGTACAGTTAAACATTGACACTTATACACATCAGGCCTAGTACAGTAAAACAATGACACTTATACACATCAGGCCTAGTACAGTAAAACATTGACACTTATAGACATCAGGCCTAGTACAGTAAAACATTGACACTTATACACATCAGGCCTAGTACAGTAAAACATTGACACTTATACACATCAGGCCTAGTACAGTAAAACATTGACACTTATACACATCAGGCCTAGTACAGTTAAACATTGACACTTATAGACATCAGGCCTAGTACAGTAAAACATTGACACTTATAGACATCAGGCCTAGTACAGTTAAACATTGACACTTATAGACATCAGGCCTAGTACAGTAAAACATTGACACTTATAGACATCAGGCCTAGTACAGTAAAACATTAACACTTATAGACAGCAGGCCTAGTACAGTAAAACATTAACACTTATAGACATCAGGCCTAGTACAGTAAAACATTGACACTTATAGACATCAGGCCTAAAGCAGTTAAACATTGACACTTATAGACGTCAGGCCTAGTACAGTAAAACATTGACACTTATACACATCAGGCCTAGTACAGTAAAACATTGACACTTATACACATCAGGCCTAGTACAGTTAAACATTGACACTTATAGACGTCAGGCCTAGTACAGTTAAAGATTGACACTTATAGACATCAGGCCTAGTACAGTTAAACATTGACACTTATACACATCAGGCCTAGTACAGTAAAACATTGACACTTATACACATCAGGCCTAGTACAGTAAAACATTGACACTTATACACATCAGGCCTAGTACAGTTAAACATTGACACTTATACACATCAGGCCTAGTACAGTTAAACATTGACACTTATACACATCAGTCCTAGTACAGTTAAACATTGACACTTATACACATCAGGCCTAGTACAGTAAAACATTGACACTTATACACATCAGGCCTAGTACAGTAAAACATTGACACTTATAGACATCAGGCCTAGTACAGTAAAACATTGACACTTATAGACATCAGGCCTAGTACAGTTAAACATTGACACTTATACACATCAGGCCTAGTACAGTTAAACATTGACACTTATACACATCAGGCCTAGTACAGTAAAACATTGACACTTATATACATCAGGCCAAGTGCAGTTAAACATTGACACTTATAGACATCAGGCCTAGTACAGTAAAACATTGGCACTTATAGACATCAGGCCTAGTACAGTAAAACATTGACACTTATAGACATCAGGCCTAGTACAGTAAAACATTGACACTTATAGACAGCAGGCCTAGTACAGTAAAACATTGACACTTATACACATCAGGCCTAGTACAGTAAAACATTGACACTTATAGACATCAAGCCTAGTACAGTAAAACATTGACACTTATAGACATCAGGCCTAAAGCAGTTAAACATTGACACTTATAGACGTCAGGCCTAGTACAGTAAAACATTGACACTTATACACATCAGGCCTAGTACAGTAAAACATTGACACTTATAGACATCAGGCCTAAAGCAGTTAAACATTGACACTTATAGACGTCAGGCCTAGTACAGTAAAACATTGACACTTATACACATCAGGCCTAGTACAGTAAAACATTGACACTTATACACATCAGGCCTAGTACAGTTAAACATTGACACTTATAGACGTCAGGCCTAGTACAGTTAAAGATTGACACTTATAGACATCAGGCCTAGTACAGTTAAACATTGACACTTATACACATCAGGCCTAGTACAGTAAAACATTGACACTTATACACATCAGGCCTAGTACAGTAAAACATTGACACTTATACACATCAGGCCTAGTACAGTTAAACATTGACACTTATACACATCAGGCCTAGTACAGTTAAACATTGACACTTATACACATCAGTCCTAGTACAGTTAAACATTGACACTTATACACATCAGGCCTAGTACAGTAAAACATTGACACTTATACACATCAGGCCTAGTACAGTAAAACATTGACACTTATAGACATCAGGCCTAGTACAGTAAAACATTGACACTTATAGACATCAGGCCTAGTACAGTTAAACATTGACACTTATACACATCAGGCCTAGTACAGTTAAACATTGACACTTATACACATCAGGCCTAGTACAGTAAAACATTGACACTTATATACATCAGGCCAAGTGCAGTTAAACATTGACACTTATAGACATCAGGCCTAGTACAGTAAAACATTGGCACTTATAGACATCAGGCCTAGTACAGTAAAACATTGACACTTATAGACATCAGGCCTAGTACAGTAAAACATTGACACTTATAGACAGCAGGCCTAGTACAGTAAAACATTGACACTTATACACATCAGGCCTAGTACAGTAAAACATTGACACTTATAGACATCAGGCCTAGTACAGTAAAACATTGACACTTATAGACATCAGGCCTAAAGCAGTTAAACATTGACACTTATAGACGTCAGGCCTAGTACAGTAAAACATTGACACTTATACACATCAGGCCTAGTACAGTAAAACATTGACACTTATACACATCAGGCCTAGTACAGTTAAACATTGACACTTATAGACGTCAGGCCTAGTACAGTAAAACATTGACACTTATACACATCAGGCCTAGTACAGTAAAACATTGACACTTATAGACATCAGGCCTAGTACAGTTAAAGATTGACACTTATAGACATCAGGCCTAGTACAGTTAAAGATTGACACTTATACACATCAGGCCTAGTACAGTTAAACATTGACACTTATACACATCAGGCCTAGTACAGTTAAACATTGACACTTATACACATCAGTCCTAGTACAGTTAAACATTGACACTTATACACATCAGTCCTAGTACAGTTAAACATTGACACTTATACACATCAGGCCTAGTACAGTAAAACATTGACACTTATACACATCAGGCCTAGTACAGTAAAACATTGACACTTATAGACATCAGGCCTAGTACAGTAAAACATTGACACTTATAGACATCAGGCCTAGTACAGTTAAACATTGACACTTATACACATCAGGCCTAGTACAGTTAAACATTGACACTTATACACATCAGGCCTAGTGCAGTAAAACATTGACACTTATATACATCAGGCCAAGTGCAGTTAAACATTGACACTTATAGACGTCAGGCCTAGTACAGTAAAACATTGACACTTATAGACGTCAGGCCTAGTACAGTAAAACATTGACACTTATAGACATCAGGCCTAAAGCAGTTAAACATTGACACTTATAGACGTCAGGCCTAGTACAGTAAAACATTGACACTTATACACATCAGGCCTAGTACAGTAAAACATTGACACTTATACACATCAGGCCTAGTACAGTTAAACATTGACACTTATAGACGTCAGGCCTAGTACAGTAAAACATTGACACTTATACACATCAGGCCTAGTACAGTAAAACATTGACACTTATAGACATCAGGCCTAGTACAGTTAAAGATTGACACTTATAGACATCAGGCCTAGTACAGTTAAAGATTGACACTTATACACATCAGGCCTAGTACAGTTAAACATTGACACTTATACACATCAGGCCTAGTACAGTTAAACATTGACACTTATACACATCAGTCCTAGTACAGTTAAACATTGACACTTATACACATCAGTCCTAGTACAGTTAAACATTGACACTTATACACATCAGGCCTAGTACAGTAAAACATTGACACTTATACACATCAGGCCTAGTACAGTAAAACATTGACACTTATAGACATCAGGCCTAGTACAGTAAAACATTGACACTTATAGACATCAGGCCTAGTACAGTTAAACATTGACACTTATACACATCAGGCCTAGTACAGTTAAACATTGACACTTATACACATCAGGCCTAGTGCAGTAAAACATTGACACTTATATACATCAGGCCAAGTGCAGTTAAACATTGACACTTATAGACGTCAGGCCTAGTACAGTAAAACATTGACACTTATAGACGTCAGGCCTAGTACAGTAAAACATTGACACTTATAGACATCAGGCCTAGTACAGTAAAACATTGACACTTATAGACTTCAGGCCTAGTACACATGTACTTAAGAAGGATAATGAGATAGAAATTTCCTTTTTGTTTAAAACAAAATTAAGGCACCAAAATGTCATAAAGAAAACACAATGATGTTCTAATTAAATTTATAAGTAAATCATAAATAGGTGATCTAACATTACAAGTTGACTTTGGCCAAAATACTCATCAAACAGATTCATCAGAGACAAATATGTATTGTTTGTTTCATATACATATATTCATATGTTAGACTCTTTTCAAGATTTTAATTTTAAATTTCATTTGATTGCATGTTGTGACATCCAGATGTTTTCTTTTTATCAGCCCCTTGTGGAAGAGCTTCGCCGACTGTTTGAGAAATATCTGGTGAAGATTTTAGACTTCAAACAGCAGAACTGCAAGGAGTTGATTTCCATCGCTCAGCTGAACGGGGTGTCTTCTCTCTGTAAACTCTTTGATTCCTTGGGAACTGTAGAAAATGGGGTAAGTTTACTGATTCTAAGAACAGGATAACATTAGATGTATATACCTGTAAAAAATTCTGGTTGTAAACTCGTATAACCTCGGTTGGAGCAATTTACGCTTTTTAGCTCACCGAGACGAAGTCAAGGAGAGCTTGTGCTATACCCTCGGCGTCGGCGGTGGCGTCGGCGTCCGGACCTGGTTAAAGTTTTTGTTGCAGGTCCTGTATCTAAGCTATTACTTGTCCTATCTTCACCAAACTTGCATGGATGATGCATCTGGACCTACTTATGGACTTGAAAGACTTGGATGCTGAATCTGGGTCCTAAATTTCAGATGCTGGAGGAGGTTAAGGTTGTTGGACCAGGTTAAAGTTTTTGTTGCAGGTGCCCTTTGATAGCAGTATCTTAGTTACTGCTGGTCTGTACTTCACCAAACTTGCATGGATGGTGTGCCTTATGATACTGATGCACCAGACAGGCTTGAGTGCTGAATCTGAGCTATAGGTTTCGGATGCTGGAGGAGGTTAAGGTTTTTGGAGCAGGT
The DNA here is from genome assembly GCF_902806645.1 of Magallana gigas. Lineage (NCBI taxonomy): Eukaryota > Metazoa > Mollusca > Bivalvia > Ostreida > Ostreidae > Magallana > Magallana gigas. The sequence continues at coordinate 4,073,217 of NC_047562.1, read as the reverse complement.
TAAAGTTTTTGTTGCGGGTGCCCATTGATAGCAATATCTAAGTTACTACTGGTCCTAACTTCACCAAACTTGTATGGATGATGCGTCTTATGATACTGATGCACCTGACAAGCTTGAATGCTGAATCTGAGCAATAGGTTTCGGATGCTGGAAGAGGTTAAGGTTTTTAGAGCTGGTTAAAGTTTTTGTTGCAGGTGCCCTCTGATGATTAATCTTAGTTACTACTGGTTCTAACTTCACCAAACTTGTATGGATGGTGCGTCTTATGATACTGATGCACCTGACAAGCTTGAATGCTGAATCTGAGCAATAGGTTTCGGATGCTGGAGGAGGTTAAGGTTTTAAGAGCTGGTTAGATAAAGTTTTTGAAACAGGTGCCCTCTGATGATGATATCTTAGTTATTACTTGTCCTTACTTAACCAGACTTCCATGGATGGTGTGTCTTATGATACTCATGCACCTGACAGGCTTGAATGCATAGTCTGGTTTCGGATGCTGGATAAAGTTAAGTTTTTAGGAACAGGTCACATGTTTAATAGATGATAGTACTATTTCAAACTTGCATAGTTGATTTAACTGTAATATGAATGAATCGCAGAGGTAGCTTCAGATGCAGAGCTTGATCTCCATTATCAAGGATGCTAAAAAATAAATCTTAGTTATTACTGGTCCTAACTTCACCAAACTTGAATGGATGGTGTGTCTAATGATACAGATGCACCTGACAGGCATGGATGCTGAATCTGAGCCATAGGTTGCGGATGCTGGAGGAAGTTAAGGTTTTAATTGCTAGTGCCCTCTGATGATGATATCTTAGTTATTACTGGTCCAAACTTCACCAAAATTGCATGGATGATGCGTCTTATGATACAAATGCACCTGATGGGCTTGAATGCTGAATCTGAGCCATAGGTTTCGGATGCTGGATGAGGTTTAGTTTTTTGGAACAGGTCACATGTTTTATAGATGATAGCTTGCATAGTTGATTTAACTTTATTATAAATTAAATGCAGAGGTTGCTTCAGAAGCAGAGCTTGATCTCCATTATCAAGGATGCTAAAGAATTCTCCTACCTCACTCAAACCAGATAGATAGATAGATGTGTTTGTTGATAAATGATATAACATGATTCCTATGATAAAGTATTGTATGATATGAAACAATATTGTTTGATATGATACAATATGATATCATATGTTATATTATAAAAAGTTATACAATACGATATGATATTGTATCAATTTTTTTGATATGTTATGATATGATTATGTATCATGATATTGTTATGTATAGTATTGTATATTATGATACAATATTGTATAATATTATATTGTATTATAAATTTATTATTTTATCACATGATACAATTACATAAGATATTGCAAAGTATTATATTGTATCCTATGATACAATATTGTATATTCTATAATATTGTATCATACAATATTGTATAATATGATATTGGTTTCAGTAATATAGAATTATATCACATGAAATTGTATTATTTGATATTGTTATATTATATAATATTGTATCATACGATATTGTATGATATGATATTGGTTTATATGATATATTATCATATCACATGAAATTGTATTATATGATATTGTAATATATTTTATTGTGTCATATGATGCAATATGTATAATATAATAATGTATTTTATAATATTTTACCATATCACATAATATTGTATCATTTGATAAGATACAATGTTGGAATCAAATTATATTGTATTATATGATATAATATCATATAATGTATCAAATATGTTTCAGTTTCATTCAATACAATATCATTCTATATTATACAATATAATATCATGTTTCAGTGTTATGATGTATTATGTAATATGATATTGTAATATGATACTATATTGTATTATATTTTATGATATTGTATAATGTGATCAAATACAATAAGGTATAACACAATACAATGTCATATCATACGTTACAATATCAAATCTCATTATTGTTTATTATGGTATTTTATTTATTATATGATATATATTATATTAGAAATATGACATGATGCAATATTTAATTTTATATCATTGTATTGATTAACATATTAACATATGATTATCATAAAAAAATTTATCAGATGATATACGATATTTTGTCAAAACAGAATCCATGAATATCCAAGATCATAAAGTATGATTTTCATATAAAATGATAAAGGTGGTCTTATGAAGGTGATGTCTCATAAGGGTGATGCTCCGTCTTGGTGAGCTTAGTAATCTATGATTACCTATGTTTTATAATCCACTTTGCGGATTTTAAAGTGTAAACTGCCCCAACCCAGGTTACACTCGCATAAATTGGGTAGACATTGAGTTCTTTTCTTAAATAAACAAGTTTATGTGTAGATGAAAAAATGAAAACCTTGATTAGTGTAGATTGCTATTATTAAGTATGCTATCAGTTTGAAAAAAATTGTGTCAATATGTTAAGTAGAGAATTTAATTAAGAGTTCTCTCTTGTGAAGATAGGTTGTTAGTTATGTTTAGAAAACTTATTTTGGAGAACCTGTACTTTCCTTGTTTTAGAACCATTTTCCCTGTCAGTACATTCAGTACTTTGATTGTAGGTGGATCCTCATGACAGCGAGAACTTCACACGGATGGTGGAGCTGTGGTTCCAGTTCTGTATGATCTGGTCAATCTGTGCCTCCGTGGACGAGGACGGACGGAAGAAGATTGACAACTACATCCGCGAGATGGAGGGAACCTTCCCCAACAAAGACATGATATACGAGTACTACGTCGACCCCAAGGGCAAGACCTGGGTCCACTGGGAGGAAAAACTCAAGACGGGCTGGAAGTACCAACAAAAGTAAGACATAGCTGCCTCCATATACTGCTCTGTTCATATCATTTTCATATAAAAAGTCAACAACAATTTACTCTGAAATCAAGGTAATTTGTTGAGGACCAAGATATACACTGTTTATTAATATGTAATTCCTGCCCTCTTCCTTACAGTGTGCCGTTCTTCAAGCTGATCGTCCCCACCGTGGACACGGTCCGCTACCAGTATCTAGTGACCGCCCTCGTCCGATCCTTCAATCCGGTGATGGTGGTCGGTCCCGTGGGAACTGGGAAAACCTCCATGGTGGAGAACACACTGACCAAGCTGGACCCCAAGGTCTACAGCTTCCTGACCGTCAACATGTCTGCTCAGGTACGTCAACATGTCTGCTCAGGTATGTCAGCACTGGTACATTAACATGTCAGCTCAGGTATGTTAACATGTCTGTTAAGGTATGTCAACATGTTTGTTAAGGTACATTAACATGTCCGCTCAGGTATGTATAAAATGTCTGCTCAGGTATGTCAGCATGTCTGCTCAGGTATGTCAAAATGTCTGCTCAGGTACGTTAACATGTCCGCGCAGATATGTCAACATGTCTGTTTAGGTATGTCAACATGTCTGTTAAGGTACATTAACATGTCCGCTCAGGTATGTATAAAATGTCTGCTCAGGTATGTCAGCATGTCCAATCAGCTATGTCAACATATCAGGTACGTCAAAAATGTACTCTCGTGTATGTCAAAATATCTTCTCAGGTATGTCAAATGTTTGCTTAGGTATGACAAATGTTCACTTAGGTAAGTGCTTGTACAGTTGCATGTCAAGTGGTTAATCACAAAATGATGTAAGTGGGATAAGATTTAAACAGATGAGCCAGAAAACAGTCCCTTTTGAATTTTCTTTGAGCAATGGGTTGAATTGATGTGATTAAAGAAGCAGAGAATGAACTGTGGTATTCTCTATTGTAGACTTCCTCCAACAATGTACAGGACATCATAGAGAGTCGCGTGGAGAAGAGAACCAAGGGTGTGTACGTCCCAATCGGGGGTAAGAAGCTCCTGACCTTCATGGACGACTTCAACATGCCGGCCAAGGACACGTTCGGCTCGCAGCCGCCTCTGGAACTGATGAAGCTGTGGCTGGACTACGGCTTCTGGTACGACCGCGAGAAACAGACTCAGAAGTACATCAAGGTCAGCGGACTTTTATCTTCTCTTGAACTAAACATCAATGTAGAGCCTGATTACCAATACCCTCTATACGGTCTCCCACCCAGTTATATCAATTTCTGCGAATGATAATTTAATTATATTTAATTTTTTCTACTGTTTTGGTGTTTGTAGGACATGTTCCTGTTGGCGGGTATGGGACCACCTGGTGGTGGCAGAATGGTCATCTCCAGACGATTACAGAGCCGCTTTAACCTCATCAACATGACCTTCCCACACGTAAGTTCTCTTCTTACTGTACCATTAAACGTGTATCACATCCTAAATGTACAAGGTTACCCATAGTAAATGCTCAATTATGTTGTGTGCAAGGTTTGTTTGGAAAATCTTCAGGTTTTATAAACAAGATCTTTATTCTCTGTGTGTGCATTAATAATAAAATTCCAGGAATGTTTTATCTCTCTATAATTATTTCTATGTGTATAACAGGAGTCCCAGATCAAGCGAATCTTTGGCAGCATGATCAACCAGAAGCTTCAGGACTTTGAGGAGGAGGTGAAGCCGATCGGAGACATCATGACCCAGGCCACCATCGAGATGTACGAGGCGGTCGTACAGAAGTTCCTGCCCACACCCACCAAGATACACTACCTCTTCAACCTCAGGGACATCTCCAAGGTACGCTTAATAGGCCTCCATTTGTGTTTTTTGTGATTTCACACTAGCTTTTATTGTGAGGGTTTGTGAATGAGAGACTTTAGTTACATTTTACATTTTATTTTACAGATATTCCAAGGTTTACTGAGAGCTCATAAAGACTTCCATGATACAAAGCATGCCATGACTCGACTCTGGATCCATGAATGCTTCAGGTAATTGTGAACCCAACACACAGGCCCCCCCCCCCCCCCCCCCCTTACAGCCAAGGTTTTGTCTTTATAGCTCACATGTACAGTGCTTGCTTCCCCGGCGCTTCCACTAATGCTCCAGAAAAGTGCTGACCCTAGACCCATTTTGTACTGATAAACTTTTACATACATATGGCCATCAACATTTGTGACTATCTTAATTGAAATATTAGTGATTTTTGTGGCAGGGTTTGAATTAAACTGTGATAGAGGGCAAAGCTTGCTCTAAATTTAAAAAAAAATGTTAATTAATATATTAAATAACAAAAATTGAGTTACACAACCAAAAGCTGAACTGTGCATGTATATTATTAGCCGGGGAAATCATCTGGCAAGGAATACGGTAGATGAATCTGTAGATGATGATTTTGAGTTTGGGTTGTGTTTATTCTCAGGGTGTTTTCTGACCGTCTGGTCGAGGAGAAAGACACAGAGACGTTTATCAACATCATGACAGAGAAGCTGGGAACCCTGTTTGATCAGACGTACCACAACATCTGTCCCAACAAACAGCCACCCATATTTGGTGAGTAATCAAGGTACTGAGAGTACTGACAAACTATCTACCACAACATCTGTCCCAACAAACAGCCACCCATATTTGGTGAGTAATCAACGTACTGAGAGTACTGACAAACTATCTACCACAACATCTGTCCCAACAAACAGCCACCCATATTTGGTGAGTAATCAACGTACTGAATGTACTGACAAACCATCTACCACAACATCTGTCCCAAAACACAGCCACCCATATTTGGTGAGTAATCAACGTACTGAAAGTACTGACAAACTATCTACCACAACTTCGTCCCAACACACAGCCACCTATATTTGATGAGTAATCAAAGTACTGAAAGTACTAACAAACCACAACATATGTCCCAACAAACAGCCACCTATATTTGATGAGTAATCAACGTACTGAAAGTATTGACAAACTATCTACCACAACATCTGTCCCAAAACACAGCCACCCATAATTGATGAGTAATCAAAGTACTGAGAGTACTAACAAACCACAACATCTGTTCTAAAAAGCAGCTCCCTATTTTGAGAGTAATCAAGGTACTGAGAGTACTGACAAACACTTTCTAAAATAACATGTCCAAACACTTTTATAAAGAAGTTATGATGTTTTCTGTACACAGGTGACTACATGAACCCTGACAACGTGTACGAGGACATTCAGGACATCAGCCAGCTGAAGAAGCAGATGACGGACTTCCTGGAGGAGTACAACAGTACCCCGGGGGTCATCAACATGGACCTCGTGCTCTTCAGGGACGCCATCGAACACGGTACGCGCCCATCTCAGTAACTTACTTAATGACATATTCAGGAGGCTATTAACAATATTTTAACCAAAAAATCTGCATTCCAACTTTAATAATGTTGAATGGAAGCTATAAAATATTTTGTAAAATGAAAGGAATTTTATCCAGAAGATTTGCAGTGATTTTGTTTGATGGTTTTATTGTTTAATTATGGTAAACTTATAATAAATGATGACTCTTTGAATAAGGAGAACAATTAAGTACGAAATGATTGACACTTATTATAATACTAACAAAGAATAACTTACCTCTTCTGCTTGTAATGTATTTCTTGAGGTCTTTTCAACACATTGTCGAATGATTTGATGTCTCTATTAGTGTCCAAGATTGTCCGAGTGATCAGACAGCCGCGGGGGAACATGTTGCTGATCGGTATTGGAGGCAGTGGACGTCAGAGTTTGACCCGACTCTCTGCCTACATCTGTGAATACACAACCTTCCAGATCGAGGTCACCAAACACTACCGCAAAAACGAGTTCAGAGACGGTGAGTATTTAGAACACCAAAACTACCGCAAAAACGAGTTCAGAGACGGTGAGTATTTAGAACACCAAAACTACCGCAAAAACGAGTTCAGAGGCGGTGAGTATTTAGAACACCAAAACTACCGCAAAAACAAGTTCAGAGACGGTGAGTATTCAGAACAGTGATCACAGCCACAAACAAAATTTTCAGAGACGATAAGTTTCATGGTTACTTTAACTTAACCAGCAAAAACAAATTCAGAGAGGGTATATATCATAGTAAACAAATAATAGCATTTAGTTGTTGATGTCACAGATCCACCATTATTTGTTGTTGTAGATCTAAAGCGGTTGTACTGGCAGGCAGGCGTAGACAACAAGACATCCGTGTTCATCTTCAATGACACCCAGGTCGTAGAGGAAGGGTTCCTTGAGGACATTAACAACGTCCTAAGCAGTGGGGAGGTTCCCAACCTGTACAAGCCAGACGAGTTTGAGGAGGTATTATACACACCACTGTGTGGGTCTCACATAGGCACAGCTGTGTTGGGTCCTACATAGGCACTGCCATATGGGTATCACATAGGCACCACCTGTGTGGGTTCCCCATAGGCACCACCTGTATGGTTCCCCTTTAGGCACCATTGTGTGGTTCCACTCTAGGCACCACTGTGTAGGTCCCACATAAGCACCACCTGTGTGGGTTTCACCGCTTCATAAGACACTAACCTACCATTTCTAATGATTCAGTTGGAAACATGTTTAACAACAATGATTATGATAAACAACCAACACAATAATTTCTTATGTGCGATACTTATCTGAAGGAAATTGTTTCTTAAGTTTATTGATTGATTAATTAATAAATTAATTGATAAGTTAATCAATTTACTCTCACTAAAGATATAAAAAATTGCTAAACATGGTAGGTTTAGTGTCTTCTTGTATTGAACACACACAAGGAGACTCAGAATCACTGGTCCCACCGGTCCATCACTCAGAATGTTCATTAATATTAACTCATCAAAAGACTGAAAATATATATCAAATTGCAAAAAATTTGATTTGATTCAATTTATCATTCAGCAGTAATTTATTATGTGATTCAAGTTAATATAAAAAAAACCCAGAAAAAATTGGATTGATGGCTTTTTGTGTTTTAATGCACATGTGTTGTGAAGCAATTAATAGCTGTGTTTTGATATGCAGAGATTGACATTTGAACTGTTTGTTAATCAGTGTTAATTGATGGAGAATGATTAATCTATTGACACAGTAGTTTAGCGTGTACATCTATTTACTCGGATTTGATTGGTGGTCAGGTGGACAAGTCTGATCACCGACGGATACTGTAAACTTGATTATTTCCACTAATTGATACAATGTAGTATTACGCAGAAAAAAAATGCAAAAACTTAAATTGGTGAATGTAAATTCTATAAAAAGTAATGTTAAGTTGATTTGACTGCAAATGAATATTTTGGCTAAAATGTTTTTTCCCCATGAATTTTGAGTTAATTATTGCGTAGATCGGCGTGGAAATATCCCCATTTACAGTATCCATGTGTGATACTGTGGTTGTTGTGGCATTGTGTAGTGCAGAAACCAATAATACACGGACCAAATTTCTTTCTCTTTGCTCGGGCACTTTGTACAATGGTACAGCGTTTACGTTATGTAAATAAAGAACTCGTGTTTTAATTTAAATTTATTGAAGATGTAATTTTTCAGATAAAATATAAATGAAAGAGTTTTACTTTCTACAAAGAAAAAAAACATTTAAATTAATTAAAATGAAGGAAAGACACATTATTTTAAATGAATTTTGTAATTAAGTTTGGATAAATATGCACTAACACATTAATTTAAGAGCAAAGAGAAAGTAAGCAGCCTGACAATGATATACTATGAGCAACCACATGATGTACAATGTTTAGCAGTGAGTAGCCAGACACATAGCAGGTCTGGCTATAGAAGCTTGCTATCAATCATTTTATCTTGTGCATCTTGTGTTTGACAATCCCAGGTGCGAAATGCTCTGAGTGACATCGCAAAGAAAGAAGGAGTAGACGACAGCCCTCAGAGCATCTTTGCATACTTGATCGAGCGAGTGCGAGCCAATATGCACATTGTGCTGTGTATGAGTCCAGTGGGAGAGCCCTTCAGGTGAGCTGAGAACCTCACGTTTACTTTTTCAAAATACCTTTTATAGAGAGTAAACAAAATATGTTAACGCAATATAAGTTTAAATCTACCGGTAGTTTTTATGCACAAAAATAACAAAACAAAAGGGTGTGACTAAATTTTAATTTGGGAAAGGGTAATAGCTCAGTTTTTTTCCTTTTTCATTTTTAAAATGAAAAAAAAAAAACCATAGATATTCCTTTTTCAATGAAATTAATTATTGTGTCAGCATTCCTTGATATATTTGAGGCAGCTTGAATCTTGGAATCTAGACATTGAATTTATTGGGATCGATATCTTGGGAAGTAATATCTTAGTTTAACAGCTATTATATCTACCTTTGATCTCTCCAGGAACCGTATCCGTATGTACCCGGCGTTTGTGAACTGTACGACCATTGACTGGTTCAGTGAGTGGCCGGCCGACGCCCTTCTGGAGGTGGCAGACAAGTACCTGAGTGAGATCTCTCTGGGGTCAGAGGAGGAGGTAATGCAAGTTTCTCTCTGGGGTCAGAGGAGGGGTTAAATCTAATGACCCCAAAATAAGATCTTGCCAAAATCTTCTCTTTGAAGTCAAAGGAAAGAGTAAAGTAATTGTCAAGGTCTCGGCCCCACTGTGCAATAAGATCATGCTAATCTGAGGGTGAGGTTATGTCTCCCCCAAAACAAGATCCTGCCAGGATGTCAAAATTCTATCAGCATATTATCTTTTTATCAATACCGCGTAGAAGAGAGACTAGTTTTTAACTTTAAATTTATACTAATATTAATGACAACTTTTTTTCATTACCAAAAATACTCTTTAATCTATATTTCTGTTTCTATTATTTACAATGCTTTAGAAATGCATTTCTAAATAAATGATCAATTGAAATTTGAGAGTCATCCGTGGAGTTATAACCAAGATACAGGGCTGACAATTCGTTGTCAAGTAAACAATTAGGCTCGTGCCCTGTTTTTGTTTACATGGGTTCAATATACCAGACGAGTAAGAAATCTTTTTCAACCTGATTTGTCCATCTTTTTATTTATTTTAAGCATAATTAAAGAGTTTCTAACGTTTAACACATTCATTTTAGGTCAACAACTGGAATTTTCAACTTTAACATTTAAAATATAAACAAAAGCCTTGTTTGCATAGCAAAGAATTTCAAGCTCTGTAACTCGCTTTTAACTCAACGAATGACACTGTCTCAAATTTTGGTTGCCTATTAAAAATGTTTTACTGAAGCATTGCAAATATTAAAATCGGAAGGAAAAAAATGACCAAAATCGTGACCATGCCCCTTTGATATAAAAAATTATTCAGTTAATGATGTGTCTTATCCTACAAAATATTTCATATACATAATAAAAAACTGGACTAATCGAGAGTTCTTTCAATTTCAGGACAAACTGAAGCCATCGTTAGCCAAGATGTTCTCTGTGATGCACAAGTCTGTATCGGAGTACTCCAAGAGGATGTTGGCGGAGCTCCGCAGACATAACTACGTCACTCCGACCAACTATCTGGAACTGGTGTCTGGATACAAGAAGTATACAATTTATTCTCGTCATAAATCTCATATTGAATTTCGGAAACGTGTGCAGTTGTGAAGTAATTGACAAAATATAGTGAAACTGTTAATTTCCATTGACAGGGATCAGTAGACGTGAAGTTTTCTCTTTGATACTGAAATTTGATTGGTTCAGTAAAATTTGTGTATTGCCTGTAAAATGAATAAAAGTCCTGCCAATCTTTTTGGAACAAAAAAAAATTACAGAATCATTTTACAAAAAGATTTATGTTTGGTTTTGATGTGATTTCTTAGACTGCTGTTTGACAAGAAGAATGAGTTGGGAGGAGCAGCTGACAAACTGAGGAATGGTCTGAGTAAGATAGACGACACGAGACAGAAAGTGGAGAAGATGTCGATCGAGCTGGAGGACGCGAAGACGAAGGTGGCCCAGTTCCAGAAGCAGTGTGACGAATACCTGGTGATCATTGTACAGCAGAAACGAGAGGCCGACGAACAACAGAAGGTAACGGGGGCTAAATAACTGTCTGGTGTCATAGTGTAGATTTTGAAGAAAAAGGCTTCAACATTCAAAGAAAGAAATTTAATTTAACTAGTAAATCAATACATTCATAAATATTCACGTCAGTAATTTCCTCTCTGCATTTATTGTGGAGGCACCTCTCCACCAAAAAATGACTAATATGTGAACAGTATGATTTTAAGTAGGAAATACAAAAAGAATAAATAAGTCCCTCTTAAAGATTATGTCAACAACTTGATAAACAAATCTTTTGATTTTGTCAACAACTTGATAAACAAGTCTTTTGAATTTGTCTTTCAGTCTGTGGCTCAGAAGGGAGAAAGGATTGCAGAGGAAGAGACCAAGTGTCAACACATGGCCGATCTGGCTCAGCACGATCTGGACGAAGCCCTGCCCGCCCTACAGGAAGCCATCGCTGTAAGGAACAGTCTCTATTTTGACTTGTTTAGTTTAAGTGAATAGCTCTTTTCTGAGGTGAACAAAGAGGTTATATAAGCAATTTGTTGTTCAATTTTCCAGTCTCTAGAGCATGCAAGGAACAGTCTTTGTGTTAAATACACCCATTAACTTCTCTGTCTCTGAAGTGTATTAAGATCACTTACTCTAGTGAATAAAGAACTGAATCAATAATGTTTTCAGGCTCTTGAGTCATTGAACAAGAAGGACATGACAGAGATTAAGTCATACGGACGTCCGCCCTTGCTGGTAGAGAAGGTGATGGAGGCCGTGATGATTCTGAGGGGCAGCGAGCCGACCTGGGCTGAGGCCAAGAGACAGCTTGGTCAGTACTCAACAAAGCTATACACAAATAATTCTATACAATAAATATAATATATTCTTATGTATAGGGAAGCAAAAAGACAGCTTGGTCAGTGAATGAATTAACTCACAGCTATTCAGTAAACATCTTTCTTAACCTAATGAACAACTTGAAGGTGTTGTTATTTCAATAAATGTTGTGCGATAATGCCCAACCTTGGTGCCAGGCACATTACTGGAAGAAGAAGAAGAAGAATGTTGTCATATCCTTCTCTATTTTCTTTCTATCATGTGACCTATCTCCAGCCAATAGAATTCCTCGTACCATACGGAGAATGATGAAACAGATTTTAATATCCAGTTTATTCAAAAAGTTGCAATGATTGAATTTCTTTTTTATAATTATACAGGAGAGTCTACCTTCATCAAGCAGTTGATGAACTTTGACAAGGACAACATTTCGGACCGTGTCCTGAAGAAGATCGGGAGTTACTGCTCCCAGTCAGACTTCCAGCCGGACATCATCGGGCGTGTGTCTGGGGCCGCTAAGTCACTGTGTATGTGGGTCAGGGCCATGGAGGTGTATGGACGTGTTTACAGAGTAGTTGAGCCCAAGAAACAGAGACTGAACGCTGCCATGTCACAGCTCAAGGAGAAACAGGACGCACTGGCTGACGCTAAAGCCAAGCTCGCTGAGGTAAAGTGAAAGTGTGTGTCAGAAGTGTGGTGTATGTTGTCGTAGAAACAGGAAGACAGTATATTGCTGGAGATTTAGAATGACTATTATTGCGTACTATTACAAACTGCATGGCATGCATGTGGCTGAACCGACTATCTATGTCAAATCTATATGTTTAATTAAAGGAATTTAAATTATTAACAGGTTGAAGCCAAGATGGCTGAGTTGAAGCAGCAGTATGACGAGAAGCTGGCTCAGAAGGAGGAGCTCAAGAGGAAGGCCGAGTACACTGAGCTCATGTTGGAGCGAGCCACCAAACTCATGTCTGGACTCGCCGGCGAGAAGGAGCGCTGGCAGGAGACTGTCAAGGTAATGCCACTAGAAGTCTGCCTACCATTCTGTATACCACTCTGCCTACCATTTTGTCTACCATACTGTATACTCTATCTACCATATTGTCTACCATGGTCTGTATACCACTCTATCTTCCATTCTGTCAACCACTGCCTACCATTTTGTTTACCATGGTCTTCCATTCTTGTCTACTACTCTAACTCCGTCTACCATTCTGTGTACCACTGTATACCACTCTATCTACTGGTGGATCTAGTACCATTATCAACCATTGTTTCCACCAATGTAACGACTGATCTGATACTAACTATATGTATCAGTTTATCAATCAATCTACCAGTCTATCTATCTACCATTGTATTAACTGGTCTGTCTTACTATGTACCACTGTCTTCTTTAAGCTTATGTCATTTGTAGGTTTGATTCAAGAGGGTTATGTTGATATATTTTGTACCTTAACTAATCTGGAATTTGTATAACTCTTTAGGATCTGGAGGAGAGAATGGGCTACCTCTCTGGAGACTGCCTAATGGCAGCTGCCTTCATGTCCTACATGGGGCCCTTCTTGTCAAATTACAGAGACGAACTGGTCCAGAAGAAATGGATTGAGGAGGTACTGTGTGAAAATTGTAAACAGTGAATTCAAGATCTGGATGAAGCTGATTTGAGGACATTTTTGTTAACATTTATGGAAATTTGACTTAAAATTTTGTGTTAAGTGTTTATTGATGATAATTGTTTTCATATGAGGGTTGTAATTAGATGCATTGAACTTTGAGGCAGGTTTAACCTGGTTTTGCTTGTTTTTCTTGAGCCTGCTAGTCCTATATTTTGCATTTTATAATGACAGAATTGTTGTAATTGACAGGTTCGTAAGCTGGGAATTCCCTGTGCACCAAACTTCAATTTCTGTGAGTTCATGGCCAAGCCGACCCAGGTCAGGGACTGGAACATCCAGGGGTTGCCTAGCGATGCCTTCTCCACGGAGAATGGAGTCATCGTGACCTCGTCTAATCGGTGGCCCCTGATGGTGGACCCTCAAGGTCAGGCCATCAAGTGGATCAAGAACATGGAGGCCTCACGAGTAAGTCAGCTCTGAAAATCTTATCAGTGTTTGAAACATTCCTGGTATGCTTTTGTGTATCATGACATTTCTGTGTTTACTTTCAATTTGTTTTCTTGTTCATATGATTATTAAGACTCTTCATAATGATTACATGACTAGTGTAAACAACTATGTTTTCAATTGCTTATCATCTATTCAAACATTCTGATTTTAGTCTGTGGTCTGTTCACCTGATCATAATATTTAACTTTTCTTTCAATAACCAATTTGTTTGATCCATTGTGCTGATCACTTGCTATTCTGTGTCTGTCTAGGGCCTCAAAGTGATAGACTTGCAGCAGTCGGATTACATGAGGACTCTGGAGTCTGCCATCCAGTTTGGTCTGCCAGTCGTCTTGCAGAACGTACAGGAAAAGCTAGACCCTTCCCTGGATCCAGTGCTGAACAAGTCTCTGATGAGAATAGGTAGGGAACTCTAAAACTTATCAAACAGGTCTCTGATGAGGATAGGTAGGGACCTTAATAAGTAATAAAACAGGTATCTGATGAGGATAGGTAGTGACCTTAATAACTTATCACACGAGTCTCTGATGAGATTAGGTAGGGACCTCAATAACTAGTTAAACAAGTCTCTGATGAAAATAAGTAGGGACCTTAATAACTACCGTAATGTCTCGTGTATAATACGCACTCGTGTATAATACGCACCCCCAAAGTTGACCAAAAAATGGCGAAAAAACAGCAGGTCCTATGTATAACACGCATCCAAAAAATGGCGAAATCAACGGCCGCCATTTTCCCCCAAACTATCGATGTTTCATGTTAATTTTATAATCCATGCGCAATTTCTTTGATTTTGAGATCGAAACATAGCACAGACGATGAAAATCGACGGCCGCCATTTTCCCAAATAACTATCGATGTTTAATGATGATTTTTTAACCCAAGCGTAATTACTGTAATTTCGTGATCGGAACATGGCCTAAGCGATATTAGAGTCAAAGTTCTTATACTTTTAATTAAAAAGGACGGCACGATTTACATGGACGGTATCAAATATCATTTGACACTTCGTAAAGAGTTTCTTACAACATCGGAGAAGTAGAAGATCATCATACGTAGAAAAGAACGGCAACCGAGCTTAGTGCTTAAAAGTAATAATGTTTGCAGACATAAACCAGAAATGATTTAATTGATTAATTATAGTCAAACCCTATGATTGTTGTTTAAATAAACATTGTGAAGAAACGTACGTATGTCGTATATCGTCATTATCAAGTCGTACAAATGATCGATGTAATTTTAGCAGTGTCTATGTAATTTAAAGCAATAACGTTTAACTGCACAACGGGACACAAAGTAATTAAGTTTAATAAAATCAGAATAATTGCTTATCTACGTGCACTTGAAAACACCCTGTGAAGTCCGACACGAGAGAGGTGCATGCTTCTGACACCGGAAATTGTTAAACAAACATTGACCACGCGCCGAGTCAACAGGTGGCTGCTTACGTAATGGCGAATACACTGGCGATATTTAAACTTGTTTGATGCAAGAAATAGTGTTAAGAGAGGATAAATATTTCAATACATGGGGGGGGGGGGGGGAATTAAGAATAAGGTATTTCTGATGCAGTAAATTAAGTATACACTCATTCAATTTGCATAACACGCTATATCGGCAGTCACTACTCCCGTGGTATCAAGAATCACGGCTTGAAAAAATGGGGTACAATTTTGGTCCTATGTATAACACGCACCCCCCACTTTTGATCAAATTTTGGCTGAAAAAAAGTGCGTGTTATACACGCGACATTACGGTAATAAAACAGGTCTCTGATGAGGATAGGTAGTGACCTCAATAACTTATCACACGAGTCTCTGATGAGATTAGGTAGGGACCTCAATAACTAGTTAAACAAGTCACTGATGAAAATAGGTAGGGGCCCCAAAACCTTGTTAAGCAAGTCACTAATTAGAATAGATAAGGACCTTAAAAAGTAATTAGACAAGTCACTAAAGAGAATAGCGAGGGACCTCAAGAACTAGTTAAACAAGTCACTGATGAAATTAGATAGGGAACTCAGAAACTTATCAAACAAGTCTCTGATGAAAAAAAGTCAGACCCTTAAAAAGTAATTGAACAAGTCACTGATGAGAATAGGTAGGGACCTCAAGAATTAGTTAAACAAGTCTCTGATGAAAATAGGTAGGGACCTCCTTATACAAGTCACTGTTTAGAAAAGATACTAGATAGGGACCTCAAAAACTTATCAAACAATTCACTGATGTAAATAGGGTGGGACCTCCTTATGCAAGTCACTGAATAGAAAAGATACGAGGTAGGGCCTCAGAAACTTATCAAACAAATCTGATGAAAATAGGTAGGGACCTCCTTATACAAGTCACTGAATATAACAGATACAAGATAAGGACTTCAAAAACTTATCAAACAAGTTACTGATGAGAATAGGTAGGGAACTCAATAGCTAGTTAAACAAGTCTGATGAAAATAAGTAGAAATATCCTTATATACAAGTCACTGAATAGAAAAGATATGAACCTCCTTCTACAAGTCTCTGATAAGTAGGGTCCACTATAGCTTACTCAAGTCACTGATGGAAATAGATAGGGACCCCCTCAAACCAGTCAGTGGTGAGCAAAGGTTAGGACCTTCCTATACAAGTCACATAGGAATAGGTAGGGACATCATACAAGTCAGTGGTGAGAAAAGGTTTGGACCTCCTTAACTTGTACGAGTGTCTAATGAATATTTGAAGGGACATTTTGAACTTAATCAAATTACTGAACAGATTAAAATAAGTAGGGACCTCATACAAGTCACAAAATATGTTGGAACCTCCATGAACAAGTCACCAACGAGTAAATATATTGACCTCCCTATTCAAGTCACTGATGAAGATGGGTAAGGACCTTCCGATATGAGTCACTGATAAAATAGTTAGGAACCTCCTTATAGGAGTCACTGGTCAAAATAATTAGAGACTTCAATAGTTTTAGAAGGTTATTCTGTACTTACGGCACTTATTAATAAGCAGATTTAAACTGTTAAGATGAGAATTTTCCTACCATGGGAACTATTTCTATTCTATTTGAACTTTTTTTGAGTTGGGAATTTGTTTGTTTGTATGTTTGTAGGTGGAGCTTACATGATAAAGCTGGGAGACAAAGAGATTGAGTACAACCCAGAGTTCCGATTCTACATCACCACTAAGCTGAGTAACCCCCACTACACGCCCGAGATCTCCACCAAGTCCACCATTGTCAACTTTGCTGTCAAAGAGCAAGGTACGGTCTCTGTCTGTGTATTTAATATCTAGATGGTGTAATATTGTCTGTGTTTTGATTGATTGTACAATAAGGAATATAGATGGTGTAATATTGTCTGTGTTTGGTTGATTTACAACAAGGAATATAGATGGTGTAATATTGTCTGTGTTTTGATTGATTGTACAACAAGGAATGTGGATGATGTAATGTACTGCATCTCCTTGTAGGTCTGGAGGCCCAACTGTTGGGAATCGTGGTCAGGAAGGAACGTCCGGATCTGGAGGAACAGAAGGACAGCCTGGTCCGGAGCATCGCGGCCGGGAAAAAGAAACTTGTCGAGTTAGAGGACGAGATTCTCAGGTCTGTGTCTTTGTCTATATCTACAGATCTTTATATATGATATGTAGTATCTAGTATTATTAAATGTACATGAAAAAATGACTTACGAAGCTAGAGGATGAGATTTTCAGGTCTGTCCAAAGGGGTAGCACTGTCAGAATCATAACTGATATCTGTGGATAAAATCTTGTACCACTAAGGGATCTCAATTTTTTTGTCAGGATCGGCTCCACTCTTATCTTGTAGTGTTTGCAATAAAGGCACAATATATATTCAAACTATTGTACCAAAATAATTTTTAAGAAATGATTTAAAAATTGACATTTTCTACTATCCCCCCCATCCCAAAGCAAAAAAAGTTGATCAGTTACTCTTTGGGGAAATGATACTTCAAAAGCTAAAGAGGAATTCAATGTACATGTAATGATTTGTAGAGGGATACTATAAAATAATACAAGACAAACTTCAACTAATTATCAATATTTGACATCCACTGATTCTGATTGTAGGCTGCTGAATGAGACCAAGGGCTCACTGCTGGACGATGAACAGCTGGTCAACACACTGCAGACGTCGAAGATCACCTCACAGGAAGTGACGGAGCAGCTACAGATCTCCGAGACGACCGAGGTCAAGATTGACGCTGCCAGAGAGGTGAGTGACACGGACATTATTGTCCATGAGATAATGCGTACATACATGTAATTTATCCATGAGATAAAGTGTACATACATGTAATTTATCCATGAGATAATGCGTACATACATGTAATTTATCCATGAGATAAAGTGTACATACATGTAATTTATCCATGAGATAAAGTGTACGTAGTGATTTTATGCACTGAAAATTGGATTTTATAAGATGTATGATGAAAAAAAATCTGTACATTTCTAATTGTCTTTATATGTGATTTCAATTTTATTTGATAGATATTCTGTAGCATTAATTTTGTTTTCTGCCTGCAGGGCTACAGACCGTCTGCCCAGAGAGCCTCCATCTTGTTCTTTGTCCTGAATGACATGGGCCGCATAGATCCCATGTACCAGTTCTCTCTGGATGCCTACATAGAACTGTTCATCATGTCCATTGAGAAGAGTCAGAGGAGTTCTAAACTGGAGGAGAGAATTCAGAACCTGAATGAGTACCACACCTACGCTGTTTACAGGTAACGCTACATGTCTCTACCCATGATGCCATGTTTCTTTTCCCATGATGCCATGTTTGTCTACCCATCATGTCATGTTTCTCTTCCCATCATGCCATGTTTCTCTACCCATCATGCAATGTTTCATTACCCATCATGCCGTGTTTCTCTTCTTATTAGTTATGTTTCTTTACACATCAAGTCACACTTCTTTTACCCATCGTGCCTAATGCTTTACTTTAAGTTTTTTCCCATGGAAGCTTTTTTTATATAATAGCTTATTTGATTTGCTATCTGTCAATGATGGTGCCAAATTTTAGAATTAGTCTTAAAAAGTGACAAATATTTTTTGGTACGTTTATTGTTACAACAAAATTTAAGATATATTTTTTTCTATTTATTGCTTCATAATGAATTAAAATTTTAAAAAAACATTGGACATTAAATTGTGATAATTGTGTGATGTATATAGGTACACCTGTCGCGGTCTGTTTGAGCGACACAAGCTGCTCTTCTCCTTCCAAATGTGCGCGAAGATCCTGGAGGCAGCCAGCAAAATCAACATGGACGAGTACAACTTCTTCCTGCGTGGAGGAGTGGTCAGTATCTAAGAGTATTATTGAAAAATGTGTTTGTTGTAAAATAATTTTGGGAACTTCAAGAGAAATTTTCGTGGGTTCAGTATTAAGCATTTTGGTCAAATGATGTTAATGCAGTGTTTCAAGGTCACTGTTTGACCCCTGACCTCTGACTCTGTCCCCAGGTACTGGACCGTGAGAACCAGATGGACAACCCCTGCTCGGGATGGCTGGGAGACGTGGCCTGGGACAACATCACAGAGCTGGAGAAGCTGACCAACTTCCACGGCATCATCACCTCCTTCGAGCAGTACCCCCGTGACTGGAACATCTGGTACACTGCGGCCCAGCCAGAGACCGCCCCCCTACCAGGTCTGTACTGTTTGTAGTCACTGTTTGGAATAGTATGTACTGGTACTATATAAAATAGTTACTGTAACAGCCTTATACAGGGATGACATTTGAAAAGCAATTTATATTCTCTGCATAAGCAGTTTACAAGGCATATACGAAAACTTAAAGTTGTATATGATATATCTTGCATAAGTGTGAGATCTCAATAATCCTTGCACCTGGAAGTAAGAATATTATTATTGTACAAGTGGCACTGTGATCCTCTGGATTCAATTTCTAGATATGGAAGTTAGAGAAATTAAGGCTCTCCTCTATGAATGTTCATTAAGTAACAGGTGCTGTAATTAGTCTCTTTACCTCTGTCTTTAATCACAGGTGAATGGGACAATGCATGTAATGAGCTACAGAGGATGTTACTGGTCCGTTCCCTGCGTCCTGACCGAGTCTCCTTCTGTGCCACCTCCTTCATCATCAACAACCTGGGGTCAAAGTTCACAGAGCCACCTGTCCTTGACATGCAGCAGGTGGTGGAGGACTCCACAACCAGGACCCCCCTCATATTTGTCCTGTCCCCAGGAGTGGTCAGTATTTGTCCTGGGCTGTAGGATATTCTTGTAACAAAGTGTTACATTAAAAGTATAAGGGATTTTACAAAATTAACAATTCTATACTCAATAACCTGGTTATTTCTTTGTATTTGTACAGGACCCTACTAGTTCCCTGATCCAGCTGTCTGAGTCCAGTGGGATGGCCCAGAGGTTCTATTCCCTCTCCCTGGGGCAAGGACAGGCTCCCATAGCAACCAGGATGATCAAACAGGGCGTGAGAGAGGTAGGACCATTTTGTGTGTCATTTTTCCAAAACCTTTTTTGGGTCACAACATCTGGGTAATTTTGGCCATCTGTCATATGACTGTTAGTTCAATATGGGTTACTGTTTCATTTGTCTGATTGTTTCAGGGTAACTGGGTGTTCCTGGCCAACTGTCATCTGTCGCTGAGTTGGATGCCCCAGCTGGACAAGTTGGTGGAGCAGCTACAGGTGGAGGACCCCCACCCAGAGTTCCGCCTGTGGCTCAGTAGCAGCCCCCACCCTGACTTCCCCATCTCCATCCTACAGACCGGCATCAAAATGACCACAGAACCACCAAAGGTAAAACAATCAAAAGTCTTGGGTGGGGAGGGGCAATAAATAGAGATGATTACAGAACCACCAAATGTAAAGCAATCAAAACTCTAAAGAGGGGAGGGGCAATACAATTTTAATAAAGAGGATTGCAAAACCACAAAAGGTCAAGCAATCAAAAGTTTAGGAAGGGGAGGGGCAAACAAAAACCACTGATGGTAGGGCAATGAAAAGTCTTGGGGAAGACTGTCAATCAAAATTGATCAGGCAAGAAAGATTAGTGGGTGTGTGATAATTTCTCGGCAAGCTGATCTAAGTCTAAATATTTGTCTTACAAAAATTTTCATAGTTGGATAGACAAATAATGAATGTTGGCTTAAAAATACAATTATAATGTATGCCATGTACAAAAATTAGAAAAAATCAAGTAAATGTTTTTGTTACAGGGACTGAAGGCCAACATGAAGCGTCTGTACAACCTGATCACGGAGCCTCAGTTCCAGCGCTGCACCAAACAGGACAAGTACAGGAAGCTGCTCTTCTCGCTCTGCTTCTTCCACTCTGTGCTGCTCGAGCGACGTAAGTTCCTGATGCTTGGATGGAACATCGCCTACGAGTTCAACGATTCAGACTTTGAGGTATAGAAAAGGGACCACCTTTCTGAATTGTTTTATAACTCCAAATATTTTCTTGTCTCTGTATTTGTTGCCATTTTTGTTGGATTTGACAAAATTAACAAAGGTCCTATACTAACTACTGATTGTTGACAATATTCCCCAGGTATCAGAGAGCATTCTGAGTATTTACCTGGACGAGTATGAGGAAACCCCATGGGAGGCCCTGAAATACCTGATTGCTGGAATCAGCTACGGTGGTCACGTCACGGATGACTGGGATCGACGACTGTTGATGACTTACGTCTCCGATTTGTTCCAAGACCAAGTCCTCAGTGTGCCTTTCTACAAGTAGGTTATATCTACTTTAAGACTGCTCTGATACTAGTATTAATGGATCTTTATCTCTGTATGTTAATTCTAGAAAAATATTTTCGCTTTTTGTATGAAATAATAAGATGAAGATAGATTTCAATTTTATTTAGTTAATATTAAGATTTTTGATGGAACAGGACTAAAAATTAAAAGAATTTTCCCAGTGTTACTTCTTTAAAAAAAAAGAAGTAAAACTGTTGAATAATTTAAGAATTTCTTAAGTAATATATAATTAAACCAAAGTACTGGTAAAAAGTCATTTATTTGTTTATTTATTCTTATCCAGAGTGTCCTCTGTGCCGACGTACTACGTGCCCAAGGACGGCCCCCTGTCCTCCTACAAGGAGTATGTCAGCATGCTGCCCAATGTGGACCCCCCAGAGGCGTTCGGTCAGCACCCCAACGCCGACATCCAGTCCCAGATCCAGGAGACCAGGATGTTGTTCAACACGCTGCTGTCCCTACAGCCCCAGATCTCTGCTGCCAGCGGGGGCGAGAGTCGCGAGGACAAGGTCAGTTTTAGATTTGAGGAAAAAATGCAAGGATAAGGCCATTGTCGGACTCTAACCTACACTATATATGTTAAATCAGTGACACTGTTTGACGTGTATATCTGATTGCTTCCTATGTATTACTACAGGTCCTAGATCTAGCAGCCAACATCTTCAAACAGATCCCAGAGAACATCGACTATGACAACACCGCTAAAATCCTGTCTGTCGATCCGTCACCATTGAATGTGGTGCTGCTTCAAGAGGTGGGTGTTACACATATGACGTCTGTCTGTCTGTCCATCTGTCAATCTATTTGTGTTTCTTTTGATATCTTACTGTCTCTCTAGCTCCATCGCTCTCTCTTAAGTTTCTCTCACTTTCTCTGTATCTCTCTCTCTCTCTCTCTCTCTCTCTCTCTCTCTCTCCTTATTGCTGTGAGTAAACTAACTGACTGTTCAGATTTAATAGAACAATGCCCTGATTGAGGAGAGTCTCTCTCAATCCTTAAATCTATAACTGACTCTGTTTAATACATATATACTTATATAGCGATAAAATGCCCTGATGGAGATTCTCTCTCTCTCTCTCTCTCTCTCTCTCTCAGTAAGTTAACTGACTGTGACTTTGTTTTATATACAGATTCAGCGGTACAATGCCCTGATGGAGGAGATTCGTCGCTCGCTGACCGACCTGGAGAAAGGTATCCAGGGTCTGGTGGTGATGACTGTGGAACTGGAGAACATATTCCAGTGTATCTTTGATGGCAATGTCCCCCCGTCCTGGTTAAGGGTATGTCTCTCTACAACATTCAGTGTTACATTTACACTGTCAAGTAGTGAGTCAATTATAAAGACTTCTTGGATGTTGAATAAAACTATTCCCAGGCTTGTTAGTTGATACCCCCTAATGTTATTGTTTGAAGGCGTACATGTACCCTTTACAGAATACTCTGTTCATCATGTTTTTAGCCTCACTCACAATCAACAGCATTAAGTCCCTTTTTATCATTATCACATGTTTTGTAGGCGTACCCCTCACTGAAGCCCCTGGCCGCCTGGACCAGAGACCTGGTACAGAGAGTGGAGCAGTTTGAGAAGTGGGCCCTGACCGCCCACCCCCCAACCATTTTCTGGATGTCTGGGTTCACATTCCCCACGGGATTCCTGACGGCCGTCCTTCAAACCTCGGCTCGTATGAACAGCGTAAGTTGTACATTTCTATGTCACTGTTGTAGGAATCAATGAAAGCTAAGTTTTAAATACTGGTAAATAACATTATCTGATTATTCATTTGTCATTGTGTGTTTTATAGGTATCCGTGGACTCGTTGTCATGGGAATTCAGTGTGATGACGGTGGATGACTCCAACATTACTGGACCACCCAAGGTAACCCCCAATGTTTATATATACAACATTTATTTAATTTAATTTTGTACATTTACAGTATTCGTTATATGCTGTGCTTACACTACAATTATACAGTATTTGTCATAAAGGGCTTGTTTGACTTTCAGGACGGTGTGTACATCAAAGGCCTGTTCCTGCAGGGAGCGGGTTGGGAGAAGAAGAACTCGATCTTGGTGGAGGCTAACCCCATGCAGCTGGTGTGTCTGATGCCCACCATCCACTTCAAGCCCGTTGAAAACAAGAAGAAAGTTGCTAAAGGTTTGTCTCTCCAATGATTAAATACTGTAAATTCCTTATTAAATGCGAGGAATTAATATTTGCCTAAAATTGCAGGAAACAGTCCTCAAATATTACAAAGTCGATGTTATTATTTTTCAAACAGTGTTGAATTACAGGTGTATATGAAATTAAAACAAAAAAATAAGTGTTTGCAATTTAATATTCTCGCAATTTGATGCGAAACAGCAGAATCACGGAATTAAGTACACGCGTACTTGTGTGAAATAAGGAATTTACAGTATGCCAAAATTGATAATACATGTATCTGTAAAAATCAATCCATATACAGATTGACTATATCATTCTGTAGAGTCGTAGTGACCAATGTTTTTTTGTGTCAACAGGAATGTACATGGCCCCCTGCTACTACTACCCCAACCGTGCGGGAGGCATGGGCAGACCCTCCTTTGTGGTGGCCGTGGAGCTGAAGGCGGGAGAGAAATCACCGGACCACTGGGTCAAGAGGGGAACCGCCCTGCTGATGAGTCTGGACTACTAACTCTGACAATAACATCTCCCTGTTATGAAATGGAGAGATCTTCCTTTCTGTGAAATATGTCTTCTATTTTTGTGTGGGAAAAATAAATCTGAAAACATTGAACCCCTGAAGACTTCATACTTCTGTGATCTTGAACTATATGTGTGTAAAAATTCATCTCTGAATGATTCTGTGTACATACATGTGTAACCCATGTAAGGATATTTCTGTGATATCAAAGATAGTTTAGAAGGATCCAAATACGAATACTATATTGTCAAGACAAGAATCTTGTGTGACTTTTGATAGATCTGTGAATTGACTTGTACACCACACACACTCAGCTGAGAAACCAGTGCTCTTATTTTTGTGATATCAATTATATTGATAATTGTGCAACTTGTTCTATGAATATTTATAGTTTTTT
This sequence comes from Magallana gigas, assembly GCF_902806645.1. Classification (NCBI taxonomy): domain Eukaryota; kingdom Metazoa; phylum Mollusca; class Bivalvia; order Ostreida; family Ostreidae; genus Magallana; species Magallana gigas. Next base: position 4,048,529 of record NC_047562.1, on the reverse strand, counting down.
TTGTGTGTATAAAACTTACCTCTATGTGTTGTTTCATCTATCATGGTATTAACATTCCATTGTTTTATTTTTGAACATTAATTTATTGAGTCTATTAAACTTGTTGAATTATAAAGAATCTCATGCTTTTGTTTCGTTTTTCTGGAGAAGGTGACAATGTAATGACCTGATTTCTGAACAATCGTATGATTTATGTGACAGCGTTTCTGACCATACTGGTGACAGCTAGTAACAAATGTTGTATAAATATAACAGGTTGTGAAAAGTCAAGTCTCAACCAGGACTCGAACCCAGGGCCTCTGGCATACCGTGCCAGTGCTCTAACCACTGAGCTGTTGAGACCCGATTATTGATTGAAAGTCACACACCTATTAACCCTGTCACATTCTCTCTGGTAGAAATTCATCCTCGAATGGGTCACTGGTGCATGACTGTTATAACAAATTATTAATAGCATAAAAATATCATAGCACTGCATAGAAATTTTTTAGCATTGCATTTTATGCTATTATTTCATAAACTTAAATGAAATGCTTTGATATGATGATATGAAATTACATGATATGCTATGCTAAGCCAGGTTTTGTTATGCTATCAATGATGAGTGAGAATCAAATGATATGCTCTAAGAATTCAATTCTATGCGATGTAATGCCAATGATATGTTATTCAAACATAGCATAGCATTGGAATTACATTATAATCATTGGAATCTTATAGCATATCATTTGATTCTCATTCATCATAGCAGCATACCACATCATTAAGCAATTCATTCCAATAACATTGCATAGAATCGAAATATCATAGCATATCATTTGATTCTCTTTCTTCATAGCATAACAGAATATCAAATCATATCATCATAAAGCATTTCATTTCAATTTTTCAAAGAATAGCATAAAAGTGCAATGCTATTAGATATTTATGCAATGCTATAATATTTTCAATGTGTTAATGTCATGAGATACCATTGCTATGATATTTGACCGTCATTTTTGTGCATATCTATTACAATCTTATGCAATGCTGTACGTGCTATAAGATTACAAATAATGCTTTGAGATTGATAAGCAATGATATGAGATTCCTATGCAATTTTGTAAGAATGCTATGCTATTTTAAATTGAAATGAAATGCTTAATGATGACGTGGTACGCTATGCTATGATTAATGAGAATCATATGATAATATAATATAGGATTTCAATGCTATATAAATAATGTAAATCAATGCTACGCTCTAGCTAGCTATGAAATTTAAATAATATATTACATAACATTGGAATCTTACAGCATATCACTTGATTACCATTCACCATAGCATAACATAATACCTGGCGCAGCATACCAAATCATGTAGTTACTGTATCATCATAATTAAAGCATTTCATTTCAATTTACCAAAAAATAGCATAAAAATGCAATGCAATGAGATTTCTACGCAATGCTATGATATCTCTATGCTATTATTACTTTGTTAAAACAAAATATTAGTTTGTTATAACAAATTGATTACTTGTTATAACAAATTATTAATAATTAATTTATATGAAATTACTCATTATTTGTTATAACAAATTGATATTTTTTTTGTTATGAGTTTATTAGGTGCCGAATTAACCGAGTGACGAATTTACCCGTCTACACGTTTGTACCGCAGCAAACGACCATTGGTGGGAATGAGCTTCAGACCAGGAAGTAATATCATACCTGCGGTTGCCATGTAAGAGGGGTTTGTACAAGCACAAGTAAATAAGAAATGAATATGATAATATCGGATTACATTTCATCACCTTAGTTACGTGTATGACATAAGGCATCAATAATATCGGTACACACACATAATTCAATAATAATAGTGTGGGTGAAACTTGAGGGATCTTGTGTATATACATATGAGGACCAAAAATGTACATATTTCTTGAATTGACTTGTTTATTCTTAAAACTGACCAAATCTGCTGTTAAATATGTTAAAAGGTATTAAAAAAAAAACCAATCGATAAAAGGGTTTTTTGTTCCAATTGTACATACATGTAAGTACCGAAGAATGCTTTTTAAAAATCATTTTGAACTGCCACCGGCCTCTGAATTTCTCTCAATGAGTCGATCGCTAATATAAATTACGGTGGCTGCCATAGGACATATGCTTGAGATATTTTTTTTTTTTTTAAGTCCGTGGCCACGAAATAAAAGTTGTGGCCACAAAATCAAAGTCGTTCCCACGAAATAAAATTTCGTTTCCACGTAATAGATAGTTTCAAATGAAACTACAATTGAAGAAGCTTTTCAAATAATATGTCAAAAAGTTCATCTTTAATATTTTTTAATTCCTTCAAAATAAATATTGTATCTATATAGGCAACACATTTTTGTAACAAAAACAGAACCTTTTAATTTTCCAAGGAATTAACAGTTACTGTAGATACTATATAGCCAATATATACTAGTATATAAATAGTGCCCGTTTAGGAGAGTAAGAGTTGAAATTGACACCCCGAGAAAACCATTGTCAACCGACGCAAAGAAAATTTTAATTTTAAAGAAAACTTTTATATATGAATGACGTGAATTCTTTGGTGAACCGTATGAGCATAGTTTACGCGCATGTAACAATTCGTTTTGTTATACTTTCATGTTAAATACTGAAATCTGATTGGTTAAGACGCAGTTAATAATATTTTCTATTACCCTCAGCGTTAGCAACGCACTTAGCAACGGGTAACATTAAAAAATGTTACATGCGCGAAAATTATGCGCGTACGGTTCGCTGTAGAATTCACGTTATTCCTATATAAAAGCAGTAAAATTTTCTTAAAAATTAAGACATTCAGTATAACAAAATAAATTGTGCTTGTTTGGGAGGATAACAGTTGAAATTGACACCCCTCGAAAACCATTCGCGTCGGTTGACAATGGTTTTCTCGGGGTGTCAATTTCAACTGTTACCCTCCCAAACAGGCACTATTTATATAGTGTTACCAGTTGCTAAGTGTGTTGCTAATGCTGAGGGTTATAGAACGGATTATATATTTAATGCACATATTAAGTACTGACATATGACCATGATGAATCATTGTTTTAAAAAATAAAACAAACCCATATTTTCAATCTGATCTTTTCCAGTGTTTTTATTGATTGGATACTTTCATAACATAATTAAATTTCTGAACTCGATCATCTTCAAATTGTAATAAAGTCAGGAAGCTAAGTTACGTTGTATAATTCATTGGCAAAAATGATCTAAGAATTGCTGTTCTCTTAATTTCAGAATTGTCCACAGTTGTGAAGAAATCGTTTGACCATGGACCCTGAGTACAGCCTCCAGGATGTGGTACGGTGTCATCTCTGTGAGACCCCGGTCCCCCCTCTACACTGTGTCATTTGTAACATACATCTGTGTGAAGAATGTGAGGGGAAACATCTCTCTGATAAATCCAAACAACACAAAGTGGTGCCATTCAAATATCGGGGATCTTTTCCTAAATGTCAAAAACTTTGCACAAAAATATGTGACCAATACTGTGAGCAATGCAACATTCCTATTTGTGAACTCTGTGTTTCCTCTCAGGAACACCAAACTCATGATGTAGTGGACATTTTGGAAAGATTAAAACGCAAAACACAATTCTTACAGAAAGATTTACAAGATTTTGAAAAATTAATTCATCCTAAATATCAAGAGATTCTATCTAGCATTTCAGAGCAAAAGGCTGATCTGAGAGAAAACTCCCAGAAATTGACAACAGCAATCAACAAACATGGAGAAGACTTGCACAGAGAAATAGACACCATTATACAGGAACTGAAATCGGATCTTGATGAAATGGACACCAAACACCTGGTTGTCCTAAATCAACAGGAAAATGAAATCAAACACACCATATCTGGAATCACACAGAGCATTGCTGATCTGAAGAAGTTACTGGACTCCAATGATGTCAGCCGTGTCTCTGCCTACAAATCCAGGAATGATGAATTCAGAAGATTGCCTCCTAAACTCACAGTGGCCTTACCAAGTTTTACCCCTCAGATCAACAAAGAACAGCTTTATCAACAGTTTGGTTCTCTGTCAGCATCATCTATCAAAACAGAAGAACATGGCTACACAATGGATTCTCCCCCGGACAGACTGCTCATTGATGTACCACGGATCATCACACAGATAAACACTGTGTATGGATTAAACAGTGTGTCCTGTGTGAGTGATGAAGAACTGTGGACGTGTAGCTTTTATGACAACGAGATGAGACTCTACAATGCGCAGAGGGAACTAATGAAGTCAGTCCAAACCAAGTCAGGGAACTATCCATACGACATAGCAGTGACAAGGAGTGGGGATCTAGTTTATACTGATTACAAAGATAGAACTGTGAACATAGTGAAGAATACACAGATACAGACACAGATACAGACAGTGATCAGATTACGGGGGTGGAGACCTCGCGGTGTCTGTAGTACTTCCTCTGGTGACCTCCTGGTTGTCATGGTCAGTGATGATAATAAACATACAAAAGTTGTGTGTTACTCTGGCTCCACAGAGAAACAAAGTATTCAGTACGATGACAAAGGACGACCTCTCTATTCATCTGGTGGCATTAAATACATCAGTGAGAACAGGAACCTAGATATCTGTGTGTCAGACTGGGGAGCCCGTGCAGTAGTGGTGGTCAATCAGGCCGGGAAACTCCGGTTTACCTACACTGGTCCTCCGTCCACTACCAAAGGATTATTTATACCATACGGCATCACAACAGACAGCCAGGGTCAGATCCTGACCGCAGACTGTTACAACCACCGTATCCACATCCTGGACCAGGACGGACAGTTCCTCCGTTACATTGACAACTGTGATTTACAGAATCCATGGGGTCTATGTGTGGACACCAGAGACAACCTCTTTGTGGCTGAGCACTACACAGGTAAAGTGAAGAAAATACAATATAACATGTAAATAAACAATACATGTGACAAAACACAAACCATAGGTGATGTGTTATTACATTTAGATAGACTCCGTATATGTATTCATGAAGCACTGTTATTGAATGAAACTGTTTGTTTGTCATGTAAGCAAATTACATATGGACATTTTGTGTACATGTTTATTGATTCCACGTAAAGAATTGTTCTACATAGGGATGTTTTTTAGTTTAAATAAGTCCAGAGGGCTCTAATACAACACAGTTCAGTTTTATATAAGATGAATTTTACTAACAAAACATTGATGCATAATGTGCATGATGGCTTCATTTGTTATTGACTTCATATTGAGTAGTCGACAAAGAAAACTCGTGTTGACATCCATTGTTCTACGTTTAATGTATCCTTTTATGATTTTGCATGATTACCGTATTTAGATATTACTGGTAAATTATGTTGATGCACTACTCATAACATATTGAGTTTAATAAAACAACCACTGTACATTTGTTTATCTGAATTATGTCCTTTATGTTCAATTGTTTGATTTTATGGATGACAGAATGTCGGATCAATAGTTGTGAATTTTTGCAATTTTCAAATTTTCAAATTGATTTTGATTAATGCATATCTTGATGTGAAAGGTGAAGCAGATGGCTCAGCAGTGATATTTGTCTCACCTGACTCTGTACTTTGCTTGGTTCCTTAGTTTTTAATGCAAAAAAAGAAAATATATGCTAAGTGGTCATAAGTATTAGGTCAGTCTCTCAAAGGTCACTGGTTCAAGCCCTGCTGTGGTCACTCGATTTAGTGGGACCATGTGTCCTTATATAGACAAGGAACTTTATCTTTATTGTCAACACCCACACAACTGTAATGGGTTCCGGATTAAAAAATATGCCAGGGAATAACCTCTAATTGGACCGATGTCATATCCAAGGGGAGTCGAGGTTTTTCATCTGCTTAGCAAACACCTGTGGAATTAGCACCAAACATACACACCTTAAGATTTGGAGAACCTGGGGTCAAAGATCATGGAGCCACCTGTCCTTGACATGCAGCAGGTGGTGGAGGACTCAACAACCAGGACCCCCCTCATATTTGTCCTGTCCCAAGGAGTGGTTAGTATCTGTGGTCTCTTTGATTGTATTCTTCCAAATTTTGAAACAGTGTTTTAAAAAGACTTAGAATATGTAGAAGTGTAATGAATTTATTATATAATCATTTTGATATTTTTCATTGATCTGCGAAAATGCTGCTACTTGAAACTGTTTATTTGTGGTTGTAGATCAGAAGCGGTTGTACTGGCAGGTGGGCGTAGACAACAAGACAACCGTGTTCATCTTCAATGACACCCAGGTTGTAGAGGAAGGATTCCTTGAGGACATCAACAACGTCCTGAGCAGTGGGGAGGTTCCCAACCTGTACAAGCCAGACGAGTTCGAGGAGGTATTATACACACCACTGGCTCTCAATTAGGCACCGCTGTGTGAGTTTCAAATAGCACCACCTGGTGGATGAGTTTGCAACCAAGGGTCCATTCACGTCCACCATCTCCACGGGGGAGGCCCTGGAGAACATCAACAACATCCGTGCTCAGATAGAGGCTCTCAAGAAACAGGAGCAGGAGATCAGGAAGGGACTCAACATCTTCAAGATCGACCAGCCGCCCTCCAAGGAGATCACAAACCTGGAGAAGGTGGGTGAAACTATCTTCTTGTTACAAAAGAGCTCCCTTAAGGGGAGATGATAGACATGGATATGATAAGTAAGCTAGCTAAAGTAATGCTTCTTGACCAATGGAAATGAATATTCTGTTTCATGCTATAGTTTTATCATTATACCTTGAACTCCAGTTTGTGTTGAATTTCATTGCTGAGCTATTCAAATCGATCAATTGTTCATTGAAGGATGAACCATAACAATAATATGCCCTGGAATATCAATGATAACACAATAAACAAGATTCCTCCTCAGTTAACTGCCAGGTCTTACTTTGTAGAGTGCTGTGTTTTAGTCTGGTACATCCATTGTACATGTCTATTCTATATTATGTGTACATATTTAACCAATTGTTATTTCCAATTTTGTTGTAGGATCTGGAGGTGATCGAGACAATCTGGAACCTGAACAAGGACTGGGAGGGACTGTGGGGCGACTGGAAGGGGAACCAGTTTACCGAGCTTCAGACCGAGAACATGGAGAACTCGTCTCAGTCGATCTTCAAGAAGCTCAACAGGATGAGCAAGGAACTCAAGGTGAGAGGAACACCTGACAGCGGGTTAATCAGTTCAGTTGGGGGAATCTGTAATGTTTTATTTAGTAGCTAGTTCATCAGTTCAGTCGGGGAATGTGTAATGTTGTAGTTTTAATCAATAATGAACTAACTGGACTGAAAGATGATCAACTAAAAAACATGTTTATCAGTGCAGAATCTATAATATGGAAATCAATAAACTATTATGTTGATTATGGCAGATGAGCAAAGAACTCAGTTTAAGCTAAGGATCTACCAGTAATAAAATTGTCAATCAATATTTAAACCATTATATGATGGTTTTTGTAGCGAAACTGAATTGAAGAGAAAAGAAGGATCAGAATGTTAATCAGTTAAAGAAATATCTATAATGCTGAAATTATGGAAAGAGAAAAGGTGTCTAACGGTTTTGGTTGTTGACCTGGATTTAAGACAAGAATTGGGAGGTGGTTGATACCAGTAAGAACCGTGTGGACCAGTTCAAGAGGACCATGCCGCTGATCACGGATCTGAAGAATAAGGCCATGAGACCGCGTCACTGGGACAAAATCCAGGTAAGTCGTGAGACCGTATCACTGGAACAAAATCCATTGGCAGGTGAGTCGTAAGACCACGCCACTAGGACAAAATCCAGGTAAGAAAAACTGATGGGAGGCGTCATGGCTGTGGTAGTCAGACATTTTTTGGACACTAATATTTAAGTAAAATCTTGATGATCAATGTCGTTGATACTATTCTGAATATCGGTACTCTGTTATAAAAACTGTGATTGTGGGAATGATAATTGTTCATCAAATTATCTGGCAGTGACTGTAATGATTGCAACTGCCTTATCTTTATCTCTCTTCACAACAACTGGACATCATTAAAGAACATTTTTTCAAACAGACGGAGATGCAGCGACAGTTTGACCACAAATCTGTGGACTTTACCCTGGAGAAGATCATTGAGTTTGGATTCGATCAGTATGCTGAGACTATCGGCGACATCTCTGGTGCTGCCACCAAGGAATTGGCCATTGAACAGGTCAGAAATTTAGTTTTTCCTAATATCTCTTTGTTACCCAGTGTTAAAAATTCACATTTCTTCTTATAATCTTGGTAATCTCCTTTTACAGGGTATTGAGGCCATTGCCAAAACCTGGGAGAGCACGGAACTGGACATCACGACCTACAAGGACAGAGGTCATTACAAAGTCAGGTGAGTTCCCAGTATCATGACCTTGACCTTTAAGACTTTAACATTTGGATAGGTGGATGTATAAACATAAACCTGCAAAACACTTATAAGTCAAATTTGTTGATACCACTTCACAGTTTTGATTTGATCTGTAAAAATCAGTCTTTGGTTTTATCTTCTGACTACCAATAATTAATTGTCCCTAGTTAAATATTTTGGTGCTATTATGGTACTGTTAATTAATTAGCATGACTTTATAATTACAGGAGCACAGACGATGTGTTCCAGGCCTTGGAAGACAATCAGGTTCAGCTGTCGACGATGAAGGTGTCCCGATTCGTGAAGGCGTTCGAACAGGAAGTGGATAAATGGGAGAGAACTCTGTCACACATTCTGGAGGTGGTGGAGATGCTGCTAACAGTGCAGAGACAGTGGATGTACCTGGAGGTGGGTGGGGAGGCAGATACAGCTACATACTAATGCCTGCCAGTTATGGAATTACATACTTCAAAAATTTGATAACAACAGGCACAATTCTTGTTTTTGTCATCAGTTTTAATAAGTCATATGAAAGATTTCTTTTCTTTTATTTACCAAAAACAAACTTCTTGTTCAAAGTTGTACTTTGGTCAAAAATTATTGTTACTAGATCAAGTGAAGTTAGTTTTTGCTTCATGAACATATTTGTTAACAGATTGAATCACCTTTAAAAATTGTATTTACAAAAAATTCACTTACCCATTAAACATAAGGACATAACGTGCTTAGCTCTGCTACAGATGTCATCATTAGTTGAGTTAACAAATTTTACTTTAACATGTCTGTAATTTAATTTGTTGTGTACATTTTGCTTGCAGAACATTTTCTTGGGTGAGGACATTAGGAAACAGCTGCCCCGCGAGTCGGCAGATTTTGACGACGTGAACGCCAAGTGGAAGGTCATCATGACGCGACTCAACAAGGACAGGAACGCCCTCAGAGGAACCCATCACGAAGGTACGGGGCTGGATCACCCTGTATTTAACTGGATAAACTAGGCCTGTAAAATCAACAGATTAGAGCAGATTTATGGATGTTTGTCAATGTTCATCTCCAACTACAAATTGTACTGCAAACCATATTTTATTTTGCTAGATCCTTGTCATCCTGAATATTTCTTCCTGCGAGTCAGTTCTAAAACGACTCTGGTACCGATATATTGTTACTGTAATATCTTAATCACAAAAATTAGTCTCCGCAAAGAATTTATCTCCTGCAAATTGCTAAATAAAGTGGTCACAAATAAAAGTTAGTTTGCATGTTTTCAGGTTTATTGGAAGAACTGAGATACCAGTACACTACGTGGTAGCTAAATAAGAACTGACTTTTCTGTGTCAATAGGTTTACTGGAAGAACTGAAGGACATGAACGTCAAACTGGAGGAGATCCAGAAATCCCTGGACATGTACCTGGAGACCAAGCGACAGATCTTCCCACGATTCTACTTCCTGTCCAACGATGACCTGCTGGAGATCCTGGGTCAGTCTAAAAACCCCAAAGCCGTGCAGCCCCACCTCAAGAAATGCCTCGACAATATCAAGAGCCTGGAGATGAACAAGGTTGGTAAATAAGGAAACACTTAGATACAAACACTTATTATAATATTAGGATGATTTTGGTTTCAGACTCAATGATTTTTTTGAGAAAACATTATTTTATGATATAACCTTAAGGTATTGCAGATGACATATTTGGGCAAAAATGGACTTAACATGCTTGCCAAAAAGTTAGTTTTCATAGAAACTGGTTGGCACTAAAATGTTGTTCGTTAAATCTAAAGCCTGAATAAAATCTTGAGATAAAATATAATTATGATTGCAGAAGGATTTTATTTTCCATACAGAACTAAAAATAATTTACAGTACATATCGATAAATCAAATTAATGATGTTAAAAATAATATTTTGTTACAGCCAGGACTGAAGTGGGAGGCGAACGCCATGGTGTCATCTGACGGAGAGGTCGTTCCGTATGAGAGACCCGTCTACTTGGACGGACCTGTGGAGGTAAATTAAAACTAAATACTACAGAAATCTTTTTGTGTGTGTGTGTGTGGGGGGGGGGTATTAAGGGGGGATAATGGAGCTCTTGATAAATAGATGCATTTTGTCATGGATCTTGCAACTTTCAAAGCGACAAGAAATATTGAATTCATTTATAAGAGGGGGTGTGAGGAGATGATTTAGTCAGCATTTCTAAGGAGCGATTTGTAGAAAAGTCTGTCATGACATGCTAACAGACACTAACCCCTTTCTTGTTGTTTAAGCTCAATGTTTTTGATTTAGGATTTAATATGTTAACTTATAGTGTAGGATTGAATACTTTCTGTGTGTACTGATATTATCTGTGTGTCTGTCTGTTCCAGTCGTGGCTGTGTGACGTGGAGAAGACAATGAGATGGACGCTACAGGATGAGCTGAAGAAATGTAAAGGGAACCTGAAACAGAAACACGGCATGACCAAGCGAGACAAGTGGATCAAGGACCATCCCGGCCAGCTGTGTATCACCGCCAGTCAGATCCAGTGGACGGCCGACGTGGAGAAAGCCCTCCAACTGACCAAGGACCGCGGCGACAAGAAGGCCCTCAAAACCATGAAGAAGAAACAGGTGGCCATGCTCAATAAACTGTCGGAGGCCATCTGGGGGAAACTGGAAAAGATGCAGCGACTCAAGATCGTGGCTCTCGTGACTATTGAGATCCACGCTAGAGACATTATAGAAAAGCTGATTAAGGGGGGGCGTGTCCGACGAGAACGCGTTCGAGTGGCTGAGTCAGCTTAGGCTTTACTGGGAAAAGGTGAGGAACTCTGGGAAATCCTAATGGATATCTAATACCATAAACAGAATTCGTACCTCTCTGAAGGAACTTTAACCTACAAATTAAAAATTGACCAATGACTGTGGTTTTAACACTTGTGATTAGAATTGATTTTTGTTGGATTTCATATTTCTTCATCATTTGATAGAGAACTAGTATAATGAGTGTTTCAACCTTGTCATCACTCTTACTAGAGTTCTAAAACTTTTCATTTATTGTATGAGTTATATGACGTTTATTGTCTTAATCCTACTTTGTTGTAGCCTCCTATTGATAACTGCGTAGTGAAGCAGACCAACACCCAGTTCCCGTACGGTTACGAATATCTGGGTAATTCAGGACGTCTGGTCATCACCCCCCTCACTGACCGCTGTTACATCACCCTGACCACTGCCCTCCACCTACACCGCGGGGGAAGCCCCAAGGGTCCCGCCGGGACAGGCAAGACAGAGACCGTCAAGGATCTTGGAAAATCCCTTGGAATGTATGTCATCGTCGTCAACTGCTCTGAGGGTCTGGACTACAAGTCCATGGGCAAAATGTTCTCCGGTCTGGCTCAGGTACGTCAAAAGATGAGTATTAAGGCTGTATGTTTACCTTTACCTGAGCATTGTCTACACTGTTAGTTGTTCTTTGTATATTATATATGAAAGTTTACAATTAACTGACAGTGTATAACAACTTAGATAAAATGAGAGGCTGCATTTCAAATTGTTGACTCTCAAAGTTTTTACTTTAAGTTAATAATATGATACATTGATTAAAGACTGGAGCTTGGGGCTGCTTTGACGAATTCAACAGAATCAACATTGAAGTGTTGTCGGTGGTCGCCCAGCAGATCCTGGCCATTCTGTTGGCTCTCTCCACCGGTCAGGCACGGTTCGTGTTTGAGGGGCGCGAGATTGACCTGGTCTGGTCCTGTGGAATCTTCATCACCATGAACCCTGGTATGTATTGCTTTTATTGATTTATAAATGTCATATTGCTGTTAACAGTGAAAGTTTTGAGCATATTATATTTCTACAAAATATGCAAGATGAAAGTTTGCCCGAAAATATACAGCCCTTTATTACAAACCTCCACCTCATATCTTTGAAAAACAACTAATATTGAACAATTATGAATAGGGCAGTTTTTGTTGTCTCTGTTTTATTACATTGTTACATAAGTAATGTACTTGTGTGATATCTGTGTCTGTGTTGTCAAGGTTACGCGGGTAGAACGGAGTTACCGGACAACTTGAAGTCCATGTTCCGACCCATCGCTATGGTCGTCCCAGACTCGGGCATGATTTCTGAGATCATTCTGTTCGGAGAAGGCTTCGGCAACACTAGGGTGAGTAATAAACTCTGTGTATTTATAGTCTTTGATGTAGATTCTGATTAGATACTGGTTTCATCAACTATTGATTAGCCACTGTTGTGTAGGCTAATTAACATTTATAATCTTCTCTAATATATATATATTAATACATGTATACATGGATAATTATCAAAATAATATGAAATAAGCAAAGTGTACAGACACTGTAGTGACATCTAATAATGTCATGGTTTTTACGTTTGACAGGTCCTGGCCAAGGTGTACAGACACTGTAGGGACATCTAATAATGTCATGGTTTATTCGTTTGACAGGTCCTGGCCAAGAAGGTGTACAGACACTGTAGGGACATCTAATAATGTCATGGTTTATTCGTTTGACAGCTCCTGGCCAAGGTGTACAGACACTGTAGGGACCTCTAATAATGTCATGGTTTTTTCGTTTGACAGCTCCTGGCCAAGGTGTACAGACACTGTAGTGACATCTAATAATGTCATGGTTTATTCGTTTGACAGCTCCTGGCCAAGGTGTACAGACACTGTAGTGACATCTAATAATGTCATGGTTTTTTCGTTTGACAGGTCCTGGCCAAGAAGGTGTACAGACACTGTAGGGACATCTAATAATGTCATGGTTTTTTCGTTTGACAGGTCCTGGCCAAGAAAGTGTACACGCTATACTCCCTGGCCGAGCAGCAGCTGTCAAAACAGGACCACTACGACTTCGGACTCCGAGCCCTGGTGTCCGTGCTCCGCTATGCCGGCTCAAAGAAGAGGTCCAACCCCACCATGCCAGACGAGGAGGTCTGTAACAAAATGACACTTGGCAGTGAACAAATTTTGCAGTTCTTTTGAAAAAATAAATCAAGTCCAGACCAGTGCATAGAAATGACATCAGACAAGCTATTCACTGAAATTGACTTCATGACCTGACTGTTGTTGTTAATGCATGTTAACCCTCGCATGAGGATGGTATATTTTTTAGTATTTATTGATTAACATGTTATTGTTTGTTTGTAGGTATTTACTGTATTTATGAATTATTGTTAGTAGGTATTTATTGTATTTATGAGTGTATTGTTGATTGTAGGTATTTATTGTATTTATGAATTATCGTTTGAAGGTATTTATTGTATTTATGAGTGTATTGTTGATTGTAGGTATTTATTGTATTTATGAGTGTATTGTTGATTGTAGGTATTTATTGTATTTATGAGTGTATTGTTGATTGTAGATTCTGCTCCTGTCTATGAAGGACATGAACGTAGCCAAGCTGACGTCCACGGATCTACCGCTGTTTAACGGCATCATGTCCGATCTGTTCCCCGGGGTGGAGACACCCACCATTGACTACTCAGAGGTACTCATTTACAGAATAATTAGGGTTTATGGCCTATTGATGATTATTAAATATATTGAAATGAGAAGTAAGCAATTTTAACAAATTTTTTTAGTGACATTATATGATTGGGACTACACGTACTAGAACCATACACTGGGTAATATTCGTAAATTAATGCATTTCTTTGTTGTTTGTAGATGAAGAAAGCGATCACAGAGGAGCTGAAGGCCAACTGTCTGCAGGTTAACAACTACACACTGACCAAGATCATCCAGCTCTACGAGACCAAGAGTTCCCGCCACTCCGTCATGATCGTTGGAAACACCCAGTCCGGGAAGACCGTCTGCTGGAGGATGTTACAGGCGTCCATGACACGCCTCAACAAAGAGGGCGCCGCCTATCAGGCAGTCAAGGTCAGTTTTTTTTCTTTTTCTTGATTGGAGTAGAAGCTGATCAGTTTCATAATTTGATTAACAAGATTATTGGTGTCCTAGCCTATAGAAAGTGAATGAACAATTTGTCAATGAAGAGATAAAAAAGAGAAGAGTTTCCCAAATAATTGAAATATGATCAGTTTTATAAGTATTTAGTTATGTTTATGTGTCCAAACTAGAACTGTTCATTATATTTTGTTTAAAGTAATGTTAAAAAAGCCAGATAACTTTTTATTTTATATTTATGATGTTTGCTTATTTCCAGGACTTCCCTCTGAATCCCAAATCTCTGTCTCTAGGGGAGCTGTATGGAGAGTTTGACATCAACACCAACGAGTGGACGGACGGGGTCCTCTCCAGCGTGATGAGGCAGACCTGTGCAGGTCCGTGTCAGAATCCAGCACTACCATTATGTTAATTCATTTCTATATCATATCTGGCTTTGATATTACAGTATTAAATATTGGATTAGTAAATCACTTATTCAACCATTTAAAATCTAGATGACTTCAAAGGATTTAAATTTTTATTTGTTAGATTTTGATAAAGATTTTTTTTTTTAATTCATAAAAATTAAGAGCCTCCTTTATCTTCAAAAATGCAGGACAGAATGATACATATCAAAACTAATGCTGTAAAACATAATGGTCAATAGTTATATTTGGAATGAGTATAGAGTTATTGTTCCCTGTTGAATAGATGAGAAGCCGGACGAGAAGTGGCTGGTGTTTGACGGGCCAGTGGACACACTGTGGATCGAGAGCATGAACTCTGTGATGGATGATAACAAGATCCTGACGCTGATTAACGGTGAACGTATCGCGATGCCCGAGCAGGTGTCCCTGTTGTTTGAGGTGGAGGATCTGGCAGTGGCTTCGCCTGCCACCGTGTCACGGTGTGGGATGGTGTTCGCGGACTATGCGGACATCGGCTGGCAGCCGTATGTGGAGTCCTGGCTGGAGAAGAAGAAGGACAACAAGGTAGTTAAACATTGACACTTATACACATCAGGCCTAGTACAGTAAAACATTGACACTTATACACATCAGGCCTAGTACAGTAAAACATTGACACTTATAGACATCAGGCCTTGTACAGTAAAACATTGACACTTATAGACATCAGGCCTTGTACAGTAAAACATTGACACTTATAGACATCAGGCCTAGTACAGTAAAACATTGACACTTATAGACATCAGGCCTAGTACAGTAAAACATTGACACTTATAGACATCAGGCCTAGTACAGTAAAACATTGACACTTATACACATCAGGCCTAGTACAGTAAAACATTGACACTTATAGACATCAGGCCTAGTACAGTAAAACATTGACACTTATAGACATCAGGCCTAGTACAGTAAAACATTGACACTTATAGACATCAGGCCTAGTACAGTAAAACATTGACACTTATAGACATCAGGCCTAGTACAGTAAAACATTGACACTTATAGACATCAGGCCTAGTTCAGTAAAACATTGACACTTATACACATCAGGCCTAGTACAGTAAAACATTGACACTTATAGACATCAGGCCTAGTACAGTAAAACATTGACACTTATACACATCAGGCCTAGTACAGTAAAACATTGACACTTATAGACATCAGGCCTAGTTCAGTAAAACATTGACACTTATAGACATCAGGCCTTGTACAGTAAAACATTGACACTTATAGACATCAGGCCTAGTACAGTAAAACATTGACACTTATAGACATCAGGCCTTGTACAGTAAAACATTGACACTTATAGACATCAGGCCTAGTACAGTAAAACATTGACACTTATAGACATCAGGCCTAGTACAGTAAAACATTGACACTTATAGACATCAGGCCTAGTTCAGTAAAACATTGACACTTATAGACATCAGGCCTTGTACAGTAAAACATTGACACTTATAGACATCAGGCCTAGTACAGTAAAACATTGACACTTATAGACATCAGGCCTAGTACAGTTAAACATTGACACTTATACACATCAGGCCTAGTACAGTAAAACATTGACACTTATAGACATCAGGCCTAGTACAGTAAAACATTGACACTTATAGACATCAGGCCTAGTACAGTAAAACATTGACACTTATACACATCAGGCCTAGTACAGTAAAACATTGACACTTATACACATCAGGCCTAGTACAGTAAAACATTGACACTTATACACATCAGGCCTAGTACAGTAAAACATTGACACTTATAGACAACAGGCCTAGTACAGTAAAACATTGACACTTATACACATCAGGCCTAGTACACTAAAACATTGACACTTATACACATCTGGCCTAGTACAGTAAAACATTGACACTTATACACATCAGGCCTAGTACAGTAAAACATTGACACTTATACACATCAGGCCTAGTACAGTAAAACATTGACACTTATACACATCAGGCCTAGTACAGTAAAACATTGACACTTATAGACAACAGGCCTAGTACAGTAAAACATTGACACTTATACACATCAGGCCTTGTACAGTAAAACATTGACACTTATAGACATCAGGCCTAGTACAGTAAAACATTGACACTTAAAGACTTCTGGCCTAGTACAGTAAAACATTGACACTTATACACATCAGGCCTAGTACAGTAAAACATTGACACTTATACACATCAGGCCTAGTACAGTAAAACATTGACACTTATACACATCAGGCCTAGTACAGTAAAACATTGACACTTATACACATCAGGCCTAGTACACTAAAACATTGACACTTATAGACATCAGGCCTCGTACAGTAAAACATTGACACTTATAGACTTCAGGCCTAGTACAGTAAAACATTGACACTTATAGACATCAGGCCTAGTACAGTAAAACATTGACACTTATACACATCAGGCCTAGTACAGTAAAACATTGACACTTATAGACATCAGGCCTTGTACAGTAAAACATTGACACTTATAGACATCAGGCCTAGTACACTAAAACATTGACACTTATAGACATCAGGCCTAGTACACTAAAACATTGACACTTATACACATCTGGCCTAGTACAGTAAAACATTGACACTTATAGACATCTGGCCTAGTACAGTAAAACATTGACACTTATACACATCAGGCCTAGTACAGTAAAACATTGACACTTATACACATCAGGCCTAGTACAGTAAAACATTGACACTTATACACATCAGGCCTAGTACAGTAAAACATTGACACTTAAAGACTTCAGGCCTAGTACACATGTACTTAAGAAGGATAATGAGATAGAAATTTCCTTTTTGTTTAAAACAAAATTTAGGCACCAAAATGTCATAAAGAAATTAAACACAATGATGTTCTAATTAAATTTATAAGTAAATTATAAATAGGTGATCTAACATTACAAGTTGACTTTGGCCAAAATACTAATCAAACAGATTCATCAGAGACAAATATGTATTGTTTGTGTTTGTTTCATATACATATATTCATATGTTAGACTCTTTTCAAGATTTTAATTTTAAATTTCATTTGATTGCATGTTGTGACATCCAGATGTTTTCTTTTTATCAGCCCCTTGTGGAAGAGCTTCGCCGACTGTTTGAGAAATATCTGGTGAAGATTCTAGACTTCAAACAGCAGAACTGCAAGGAGCTGATTTCCATCGCTCAGCTGAACGGGGTGTCTTCTCTCTGTAAACTCTTTGATTCCTTGGGAACTGTAGAAAATGGGGTAAGTCTACTGATTCTAAGAACAGGATAACATTAAATGTATATACCTGTAATTTAATTCTGGTTGTAAACTCGTATAACCTCGGTTGGAGCAATTTACACTTTTTTAGTGTAAACTGCCCCAACCCAGGTTACACTCGCATAACTTGGGTAGACATTGAGTTCTTTTCTTAAATAAACAAGTTTTTGTGTAGATGAAAAAATGAAAACCTTGATTAGTGTAGATTGCTATTATTAAGTATGCTATCAGTTTGAAAAAAAATTGTGTCAATATATTAAGTAGAGAATTTAATTAAGAGTTCTCTCTTGTGAAGATAGGTTGTTAGTTATGTTTAGAAAACTCATTTCGGAGAACCTGTACTTTCCTTGTTTTAGTACTATTTTCCTTGTCAGTACATTCAGTACTTTGATTGTAGGTGGATCCTCATGACAGCGAGAACTTCACACGGATGGTGGAGCTGTGGTTCCAGTTCTGTATGATCTGGTCGATCTGTGCCTCTGTCGACGAGGACGGACGGAAGAAGATTGACAACTACATCCGCGAGATGGAGGGAACCTTCCCCAACAAAGACATGATATACGAGTATTACGTCGACCCCAAGGGCAAGACCTGGGTCCACTGGGAGGAAAAACTCAAGACGGGCTGGAAGTACCAACAAAAGTAAGACATAGCTGCCTCCATATACTGTTGTGATTCTGTTGTTGTCATACAAAATCAGCAATAATTTACTCTGAATCAACATAATTTGTTGAGGACCAAGATATACACTTTTTATAAATATGTAATTCCTGCCCTCTTCCTTTCAGTGTGCCGTTCTTCAAGCTGATCGTCCCCACCGTGGACACGGTCCGCTACCAGTATCTAGTGACCGCCCTCGTCCGATCCTTTAATCCGGTGATGGTGGTCGGTCCCGTGGGAACCGGGAAAACCTCCATGGTGGAGAACACACTGACCAAGCTGGACCCCAAGGTCTACAGCTTCCTGACCGTCAACATGTCTGCTCAGGTACGTCAACATGTCTGCTCAGGTATGTCAACATGTCAGCTCAGGTATGTTAACATGTCTGTTAAGGTATGTCAACATGTCTGTTAAGATACATTAACATGTCTGCTCAGGTATGTATAAAATGTCTGCTCAGGTATGTCAGCATGTCGTATCAGGTAATTGTCAACATGTCAGGTACGTCAAAATGTACTGTCATGTAATGCAAAATATCTGCTCAGGAATGTCAAAATATCTGCTCTGGTAAGTCAAATGTTTGCTTAGGGACGTAAAATGTTCGCTTAGGTATGTGCCTGTACAGTTGCATGTCAGGTGGTTAATCACAAAATGATGTAAGTGGGATAAGATTTAAACAGATGAGCCAGAAAATAGTCCATTTTGAATTTTCTATGAGCATTGGAGCATTGGGTTGAATTGATGTGATTAAAGAAGCAGGGAATAAACTGTGGTATTTTCTATTGTAGACTTCCTCCAACAATGTACAGGACATCATAGAGAGTCGCGTGGAGAAGAGAACCAAGGGCGTGTACGTCCCGATCGGGGGTAAGAAGCTCCTGACCTTCATGGACGACTTCAACATGCCGGCCAAGGACACGTTCGGCTCGCAGCCGCCGCTGGAACTGATGAAGCTGTGGCTGGACTACGGCTTCTGGTACGACCGCGAGAAACAGACTCAGAAGTACATCAAGGTCAGTGGACTTTTATCTTCTCTTGAACTAAACATCAATGTAGAACCTGACTACCAATAGTCCCTCTGTACCGTCTCCCACCCAATTATATTAATGTCTGCGAATGATAAAATAATTATATTTAATTTTTTCTACTGTTTTGGTGTTTGTAGGACATGTTCCTGTTGGCGGGTATGGGACCGCCCGGTGGTGGCAGAATGGTCATCTCCAGACGATTACAGAGCCGCTTTAACCTCATTAACATGACCTTCCCACACGTAAGTTCTCTTCTTACTGTACCATTAAATAAGGAATAAGGAATCATTCTTTTAGTATTATGAGGTGATAATTTCGGTCGGGGTGTGATCAAATCCAATAAAGCCCGAAGGGCTTTATGATAGATTTGATCACACCCCGACCGAAATTATCATCTCATAATATTCAAAGAATGATTCCTTATTACTTATATTTATATAATTTTAAGCCATCGTACCATTATATAATTATTTAAATGATAGATAAGCAAACCCCGCTGGCGCCTCGATTTGGCGTCATTTGTATTATGGGTTATATAGTACAAAATCAATACGTAGTGTTATCACAGGCAAAGACACTGGAAAATGTAAATAATATACATGTGTCACATCCTAAATGTACAAGGTTACCCGTAGTAAATGCTCAATTATGTTGTGTGCAAGGTTTGGAAAATCTTCAGGTTTTATAAACAAGATCTTTTATTCTCTGTGTGTGCATTAATAATAAAATTCCAGAAATGTTTTATCTCTATGTGTATAACAGGAGTCCCAGATCAAGCGAATCTTTGGCAGCATGATCAACCAGAAGCTTCAGGACTTTGAGGAGGAGGTGAAGCCGATCGGAGACATCATGACCCAGGCCACCATCGAGATGTACGAGGCGGTTGTCCAGAAGTTCCTGCCCACACCCACCAAGATACACTACCTCTTCAACCTCAGGGACATCTCCAAGGTACGCTTAATAGGCCTCCATCTGTGTTCACTCAACGACTTTTATTGTTAGGCTTTGTGAAGGAAAGATTTATATTTTATTTTACAGATATTCCAAGGTTTACTGAGAGCTCACAAAGACTTCCACGATACAAAGCACGCCATGACTCGACTCTGGATCCATGAATGCTTCAGGTAATTGTGCACCCAACACACAGACCCCCCTCCCCTTACAGCCGAGATGTTGTCTTTATTGCTCACAGTGCTTGCTGGCCTGGCGCTTCCACTAAGTGCTGACCCTAGACCCATTTTGTACTGATAAACTTTAACAAACATAGAGCCATCAACATCACCATTCCCCCCCCCCCCCCCCCCCCCCCCCACTAAAAAAAAAATATTTGCGCATGGTAACTATCTTAATTGAAATAGTGAAATTTGTGCCAGGGTTTGAATTAAACTGTGATAGAGGGCAAAGCTTGCTCTGAATTAAAAAAATATGTTAATTACAGTAAAACGCACTTATAACGAAGTGCCAGAAATGAGCAATTTTACTTCTTTATAAGCATAATTCGTTGTATCAGTCAAGTTTACAATATGTAAGAAAGTCATAGGGAATGAAAAACACTCAAATTGCTGTAAGCGTCAATTCATTATAAGTGTGTTCGTTATAACCGTGCTTTACTGTATATTAAATAACAAAAATTGAGTTACACAACCAAAAGCTGAACTGTGCATGTATATTATTAGCTGGGGAAATAATCTGGAAGGGAATACGGTAGATGAATCTATAGATGATGTTTTTATGTTTTTGAGTTTAAGTTCAGTTTATTCTCAGGGTGTTTTCTGACCGTCTGGTCGAGGAGAAAGACACAGAGACATTTATCAACATCATGACAGAGAAGCTGGGAACTCTGTTTGATCAGACGTACCACAACATCTGTCCCAACAAACAGCCACCCATATTTGGTGAGTAATCAACGTACTGAAAGTACTTACAAACTATCTACCACAACATCTGTCCCAACAAACAGCCACCCATATTTGGTGAGTAATCAACGTACTGAAAGTACTGACATACTATCTACCACAACATCTGTCCCAACAAACAGCCACCTATATTTGGTGAGTAATCAACGTACTGAAAGTACTGACAAACTATCTACCACAACATCTGTCCCTACAAACAGCCACACATATTTGGTGAGTAATCAACGTACTGAAAGTACTGACATACTATCTACCACAACATCTGTCCCAACAAACAGCCACCTATATTTGGTGAGTAATCAACGTACTGAGAGTACTGACAAACTATCTACCACAACATCTGTCCCAACAAACAGCCACCCATATTTGGTGAGTAATCAACGTACTGAAAGTACTGACATACTATCTACCACAACATCTGTCCCAACAAACAGCCACCTATATTTGGTTAGTAATCAACGTACTGAAAGTACTGACATACTATCTACCACAACATCTGTCCCAACAAACAGCCACCCATATTTGGTGAGTAATCAACGTACTGAAAGTACTGACATACTATCTACCACAACATCTGTCCCAACAAACAGCCACCCATATTTGGTGAGTAATCAACGTACTGAGAGTACTGACAAACTATCTACCACAACATCTGTCCCAACAAACAGCCACCTATATTTGGTTAGTAATCAACGTACTGAAAGTACTGACATACTATCTACCACAACATCTGTCCCAACAAACAGCCACCCATATTTGGTGAGTAATCAACGTACTGAAAGTACTGACATACTATCTACCACAACATCTGTCCCAACAAACAGCCACCTATATTTGGTTAGTAATCAACGTACTGAAAGTACTGACATACTATCTACCACAACATCTGTCCCTACAAACAGCCACACATATTTGGTGAGTAATCAACGTA
Source organism: Magallana gigas (assembly GCF_902806645.1). NCBI lineage: Eukaryota > Metazoa > Mollusca > Bivalvia > Ostreida > Ostreidae > Magallana > Magallana gigas. The sequence goes on along the minus strand of NC_047562.1, from coordinate 4,025,965 downwards.
CTGAGAGTACTGACAAACTATCTGCCACAACATCTGTCCCAACAAACAGCCACCTATATTTGGTTAGTAATCAACGTACTGAAAGTACTGACATACTAATGTCCCAACAAGCAGCCACCCGTATTTGGTGAGTAATCAACGTACTAAGAGTACTGAAAAACCACAACATCTGTTCTAAATAGCAGCTCCCTATTTTGCGAGTAATCAAGATACTGAGGGTACTGACAAACGCTTTCTAATATTACATGTCCAAACACTTTTATAAAGAAGTTATGATGTTTTTTGTACACAGGTGACTACATGAACCCTGACAACGTGTACGAGGACATTCAGGACATCAGCCAGCTGAAGAAGCAGATGACGGACTTCCTGGAGGAGTACAACAGTACCCCGGGGGTCATCAACATGGACCTCGTACTCTTCAGGGACGCCATCGAACACGGTACACGCCCATCTCAGTAACTTACTTAATGACATATTCAGGAGGCTATTAACAATATTTTAACCAAAAAATCTGCATTCCAACTTTAATAATGTTGAATATAAAATATTTTGAGAAGAGTTGTAAAGTGAAAGGAATTTGATCCAGAAGATTTGCAATGATTTTGTTTGATGGTTTTATTGTTTAATTATGGTAAACTTATAATAAATGATGACTCTTTGAATAAGGAGTACAATTAAGTACAAAATGATTGACACTTATTCTAATACTAACAAAGAATAGCTTACCTCTTCTGCTTGTAATGTATTTCTTGAGGTCTTTTCAACACATTGTCGAATGATTTGATTTGTTGTCTCTATTAGTGTCCAAGATTGTCCGAGTGATCAGACAGCCGCGGGGGAACATGTTGCTGATCGGTATTGGAGGCAGTGGACGTCAGAGTTTGACCCGACTCTCTGCCTACATCTGTGAATACACAACCTTCCAGATCGAGGTCACCAAACACTACCGCAAAAACGAGTTCAGAGACGGTGAGTATTAAGAACACCAAAACTACCGCAAAAATGAGTTCAGAGACGGTGAGTATTGAGGACAGTGATCACAGCCACAAACAAAATTTCCAGAGATGATAAGTTTCATGGTTACTTGAACTTAACCAGCAAAAACAAATTCAGAGAGGGTATATATCATAGTAAACAAATAATAGCATTTAGTTGTTGATGTCACAGATCCACCATTATTTGTGGTTGTAGATCTAAAGCGGTTGTACTGGCAGGCAGGCGTAGACAACAAGACATCCGTGTTCATCTTCAATGACACCCAGGTCGTAGAGGAAGGGTTCCTTGAGGACATCAACAACGTCCTAAGCAGTGGGGAGGTTCCCAACCTGTACAAGCCAGACGAGTTTGAGGAGGTATTATACACACCACTGTGTGGGTCTCACATAGGCACAGCTGTGTTGGGTCCTACATAGGCACTGCCATATGGGTATCACATAGGCACCACCTGTGTGGGTTCCCCATAGACACCACCTGTATGGTTCCCCTTTAGGCACCATTGTGTGGTTCCACTCTAGGCACCACTGTGTAGGTCCCACATAAGCACCACTTGTGTGGGTCTCACCGCTTCATAAGACACTAACCTACCATTTCTAATGATTCAGTTGGAAACATGTTTAACAACAATGATTATGATAAACAACCAACACAATAATTTCTTATATGTGATACTTATCTGAAGGAAATTGTTTCTTAAGTTTATTGATTGATTAATTAATAAATTAATTGATAAGTTAATCAATTTACTCTCACTAAAGATATAAAAAATTGCTAAACATGGTAGGTTTAGTGTCTTCTTGTATTGAACACACACAAGGAGACTCAGAATCACTGGTCCCACACTCAGAATGTTTAATTTAATAATATTCACTCATCAAAAGACTAGAAATATATATGAAATTGCAAAAAATTTGATTTGATTCAATTTATCATTCAGCAATAATTTATTATGTTTATTCAAGTTAATATTAAAAAAAAACCCAGACAAAATTGGATTGATGGCTTTTTGTGTTTTAATGCACATGTGTTGTGAAGCAATTAATAGCTGTGTTTTGATATGCAGAGATTGACATTTGAACTGTTTGTTAATCAGTGTTAATTGATGGAGAATGATTAATCTATTGACACAGTAGTTTAGCGTGTACATCTATTTACTCGGATTTGATTGGTGGTCAGGTGGACAAGTCTGATCACCGACGGATACTGTAAACTTGTTTATTTCCACTAATTGATAATATTATGCAGAAAAAAAAATGCAAAAACTTAAAGTGGTGAATGTAAATTCTCTTAAAAGTAATGTCAAGCTGATTTGACTGCAAATGAATATTTTGAGTAAAATGTTTTTTCCCCATGAATTTTGAGTTAATTATTGCGTACATCGGCGTGGAAATATCCCCATTTACAGTATCCATGTGTGACACTGTGGTTGTTGTGGCATTGTGTAGTGCAGAAACCAATAATACACGGACCAAATTTCTTTCTCTTTGCTCAGGCACTTTGTACAATGGTACAGCGTTTACGTTATGTAAATAAAGAACTTGTGTTTTAATTCAAATTTATTGAAGATATAATTTTTCAAATAAAATATAAATGAAAGAGTTTTACTTTCTACAAAGAAAAAAAATAATTTTAATTAATTAAAATGAAGGAAAGACACATAATTTTAAATGAATTTTGTAATTAAGTTTGGATAAATATGCACTAACACATTAATTTAAGAGCAAAGAGAAAGTAAGCAGCCTGACAACGATATACTATGAGCAACCACATGATGTACAATGTTTAGCAGTGAGTAGCCAGACACATAGCAGGTCTGGCTATAGAGACTTGCTATCAATCATTTTATCTTGTGCATCTTGTGTTTGACAATCCCAGGTGCGAAATGCTCTGAGTGACATCGCAAAGAAAGAAGGAGTAGACGACAGCCCTCAGAGCATCTTTGCATACTTGATCGAGCGAGTGCGAGCCAATATGCACATTGTGCTGTGTATGAGTCCAGTGGGAGAGCCCTTCAGGTGAGCTGAGAACCTCACGTATACTTTTTCAAAATAAGTTTAAATCTACCGGTAGTTTTTATGCACAAAAATAACAAAACAAAAGGGTATGACTAAATTTTAATTTGGGAAAAGGTAATAGCTCATTTTTTTTCCTTTTTCATTTTTAAAATGAAAAAAAAAACCCATAGATATTCCTTTTTCAATGAAATTAATTATTGTGTCAGCATTCCTTGATATATTTGAGGCAGCTTGAATCTTGGAATCTAGACATTGAATTTATTGGGATCGATATCTTGGAAAGTAATATCTTAGTTTAACAGCTATTATATCTACCTTTGATCTCTCCAGGAACCGTATCCGTATGTACCCGGCGTTTGTGAACTGTACGACCATTGACTGGTTCAGTGAGTGGCCGGCCGACGCCCTTCTGGAGGTGGCAGACAAGTACCTGAGTGAGATCTCTCTGGGGTCAGAGGAGGAGGTAATGCTTAGTGACAAGTTTCTCTCAGGGGTCAGAGGAGGGGTTAAATCTAATGACCCCAAAATAAGATCTTGCCAAAATCTTCTCTTTGTAGTCAAAGGAAAGAGTAAAGTAATTGTCAAGGTCTCGGCCCCACTGTGCAATAAGATCATGCTAATCTGAGGATGAGGTTATGTCTCCCCCAAAACAGGATCCTGCCAAGATGTCAAAATTCTATCAGCATATTATCTTTTTATCAATACCGCGTAGAAGAGAGACTAGTTTTTAATTTTTATACTAATATTAATGACAACTTTTTTTCATTACCAAAAATGCTCCTTAATCTATATTTCTGTTTCTATTATTTACAATGCTTTAGAAATGCATTTCTAAATAAATGATCAATTGAAATTTGAGAGTCATCCGTGGAGTTATAACCAAGATACAGGGCTGACAATTCGTTGTCAAGTAAACAATTAGGCTCGTGCCCCGTTTTTGTTTACATGGGTTCAATATACCAGTAAAAAATCTTTTTCAACCTGATTTGTCCATCTTTTTATTTATTTTAAGCATAATAAAAGAGTTTCTAACGTTTAACACATTCATTTTAGGTCTACAACTGGAATTTTCAACTTTAACATTTAAAATATAAACAAAAGCCTTGTTTGCATAGCAAAGAATTTCAAGCTCTGTAACTCGCTTATAACTCAACGAATGACACTGTCTCAAATTTTGGTTGCCTATTGAAAATGTCTTACTGAAGCATTGCAAATATTAAAATCGGAAGGAAAAAAATGACCAAAATCGTGACCATGCCCCTTTGATATAAAAAATTATTCATTTAATGATGTGTCTTATCCTACAAAATATTTCATATACATAATAAAAAACTGGACTAATTGAGAGTTCGTTCAATTTCAGGACAAACTGAAGCCATCGTTAGCCAAGATGTTCTCTGTGATGCACAAGTCTGTATCTGAGTACTCCAAGAGGATGTTGGCGGAGCTCCGCAGACATAACTACGTCACTCCGACCAACTATCTGGAACTGGTGTCTGGATACAAGAAGTATACAATTTATTCTCGCCATAAATCTCATATTGAATTTCGGAAAAGTGTGCAGTTGTGAAGTAATTGACAAAATATAGTGAAACTGTAGATTTCCATTGACAGGGATCAGTAGACGTGAAGTTTTCTCTTTGATACTGAAATTATATTTGGTTCAGTAAAATATGTGTATTGCCTGTAAAATGAATAAAAGTCCTGCCAATCTTTTTGTAACTAAAAAAATTACAGAATCATTTTACAAAAAGGTTTATGTTTTGTTATGATGTGATTTCTTAGACTGCTGTTTGACAAAAAGAACGAGTTGGGAGGAGCAGCTGACAAACTGAGGAAAGGTCTGAGTAAGATAGACGACACGAGACAGAAAGTGGAGAAGATGTCGATCGAGCTGGAGGACGCGAAGACGAAGGTGGCCCAGTTCCAGAAGCAGTGTGACGAGTACCTGGTGATCATTGTACAGCAGAAACGAGAGGCCGACGAACAACAGAAGGTAACGGGGGCTAAATAACTGTCTGGTGTCATAGTGTAGATTTTGAAGAAAAAGGCTTCAACATTCAAAGAAAGAAATTTAATTTAACTAGTAAATCAATACATTCATAAATATTCACGTCAGTAATTTCCTCTCTGCATTTATTGTGGAGGCACCTCTCCACCAAAAAATGACTAATATGTGAACAGTATGATTTTAAGTAGGAAATACAAAAAGAATAAATAAGTCCCTCTTAAAGATTATGTCAACAACTTGATAAACAAATCTTTTGATTTTGTCAACAACTTGATAAACAAGTCTTTTGAATTTGTCTTTCAGTCTGTGGCTCAGAAGGGAGAAAGGATTGCAGAGGAAGAGACCAAGTGTCAACACATGGCCGATCTGGCTCAGCACGATCTGGACGAAGCCCTGCCCGCCCTACAGGAAGCCATCGCTGTAAGGAACAGTCTCTATTTTGACTTGTTTAGTTTAAGTGAATCGCTCTTTTCTGAGGTGAACAAAGAGGTTATATAAGCAGTTTGTTGTTCAATTTTCCAGTCTCTAGAGCATGCAAGGAACAGTCTTTGTGTTAAATACACCCATTAACTTCTCTTTCTCTGAAGTGTATTAAGATCACTTACTCTAGTGAATAAAGAACTGAATCAATAATGTTTTCAGGCTCTTGAGTCATTGAACAAGAAGGACATGACAGAGATTAAGTCGTACGGACGTCCGCCCTTGCTGGTAGAGAAGGTGATGGAGGCCGTGATGATTCTGAGGGGCAGCGAGCCGACCTGGGCTGAGGCCAAGAGACAGCTTGGTCAGTACTCAACAAAGCTATACACAAATAATTCTATACAATAAATATAATATATTCTTATGTATAGGGAAGCAAAAAGACAGCTTGGTCAGTGAATGAATTAACTCACAGCCCCCAAAATGCTTGTAATACAATGGTTGTAATGTATAGAAAGGCCAAGAGACAGCTTAATTAGTCAGTGCTCAAACAATTTATTACAACGCCAGACTGAACAGATTACCTTAGATAGATTTTTTCTGTCAGTTATTAAAATCTATTCAGTAAACGTCTTTCTTAACCTAATGAACAACTTGAAGGTGTTGTTATTTCAATAAATGTTGTAATGTTGTCATATCCTTCTCTATTTTCTTTCTATCATGTGACCTATCTCCAGCCAATAGAATTCTTCATACCATACGGAGAATGATGAAACAGATTTTAATATCCAGTTTATTCAAAAGGTGCAATGATTGATTTTCTTTTTTATAATTATACAGGAGAGTCTACCTTCATCAAGCAGTTGATGAACTTTGACAAGGACAACATTTCGGACCGTGTCCTGAAGAAGATCGGGAGTTACTGCTCCCAGTCAGACTTCCAGCCGGACATCATTGGGCGCGTGTCTGGGGCAGCTAAATCCCTGTGTATGTGGGTCAGGGCCATGGAGGTGTATGGACGTGTTTACAGAGTAGTGGAGCCCAAGAAACAGAGACTGAACGCTGCCATGTCACAGCTCAAGGAGAAACAGGACGCACTGGCTGACGCTAAAGCCAAGCTCGCTGAGGTAAAGTGAAAGTGTGTGTCAGAAGTGTGGTGTATGTTGTCGTAGAAACAGGAAGACAGTATATTGCTTGGGATTTAGAATGACTATTATTGCGTACTATTACAAACTGCATGGCATGCATGTGGCTGAACCGACTATCTATGTCAAATCTATATATTTAATTAAAGGAATTTAAATTATTAACAGGTTGAAGCCAAGATGGCTGAGTTGAAGCAGCAGTATGACGAGAAGCTGGCTCAGAAGGAGGAGCTCAAGAGGAAGGCCGAGTACACTGAGCTCATGTTGGAGCGAGCCACCAAACTCATGTCTGGACTCGCCGGCGAGAAGGAGCGCTGGCAGGAGACTGTCAAGGTAATGGCACTAGTAGTCTGTCTACCATTCTGTCAACCACTGCCTACCATTTTGTCTACCATTCTGTCAACCACTGCCTACCATTTTGTCTACCATTCTGTATACTCTATCTACCATATTGTCAACCACTGCCTACCATTTTGTCTACCATGGTCTTCCATTCTGTCTACTACTCCTACTCCGTCTACCATTCTGTGTACCACTGTATACCACTCTATCTACTGGTGGATCTAGTACCATTATCAACCATTGTTTCCACCAATGTAACGACTGATCTGATACTAACTATATGTATCAGTTTATCAATCAATCTACCAGTCTATCTATCTACCATTGTATTAACTGGTCTGCTTTACTATATACCACTGTCTTCTTTAAGCTTATGTCATTTGTAGGTTTGATTCAAGAGGGTTATGTTGATATATTTTGTACCTTAACTAATCTGGAATTTGTATAACTCTTTAGGATCTGGAGGAGAGAATGGGCTACCTCTCTGGAGACTGCCTAATGGCAGCTGCCTTCATGTCCTACATGGGGCCCTTCTTGTCAAATTACAGAGACGAACTGGTCCAGAAGAAATGGATTGAGGAGGTACTGTGTGAAAATTGTAAACAGTAAATTCAAGATCTGGATGAACTGATTGGAGGACATTTTTGTTAACAGCTATGGAAATTTGACTTAAAATTTTGTGTTAAGTGTTTATTAATGATAATTGTTTTCATATGAAGGTTGTAATTAGGTGCATTGAACTTTGAGGCAGGTTTAACCTGGTTTTGCTTGTTTTTCTTGAGCCTGCTAGTCCTATATTTTGCATTTTATAATGACAGAATTGTTGTCATTGACAGGTTCGTAAGCTGGGAATTCCCTGTGCACCAAACTTCAATTTCTGTGAGTTCATGGCCAAGCCGACCCAGGTCAGGGACTGGAACATCCAGGGGTTGCCTAGCGATGCCTTCTCCACGGAGAATGGAGTCATCGTGACCTCATCTAATCGGTGGCCCCTGATGGTGGACCCTCAAGGTCAGGCCATCAAGTGGATCAAGAACATGGAGGCCTCACGAGTAAGTCAGCTCTGAAAATCTTATCAGTATTTGAAACATTCCTGGTATGCTTTTGTGTATCATGACATTTCTGTGTTTACTTTCAATTTGTTTTCTTGTTCATATGATTATTAAGACTCTTCATAATGATTACATGACTAGTGTAAACATTCTGATTTTAGTCTGTGGTCTGTTCACCTGATCATAATATTTAACTTTTCTTTCAATAACTAATTTGTTTGATCCACTGTGCTGATCACTTGCTATTCTGTGTCTGTCTAGGGCCTCAAAGTGATAGACTTGCAGCAGTCTGATTACATGAGGACTCTGGAGTCCGCCATCCAGTTTGGTCTGCCAGTCGTCTTGCAGAACGTACAGGAAAAGCTGGATCCTTCCCTGGATCCAGTGCTGAACAAGTCTCTGATGAGAATAGGTAGGACCTCAAAAACTTATCAAACAAGTCACTGATGAGAATAGGTAGGGAACTCTAAAACTTATCAAACAAGTCTCTGATGAAAATAAGTAGGGACCTTAATAACTAATAAAACAGGTCTCTGATGAGGATAGGTAGGGACCTTAATAACTTATCACACGAGTCTCTGATGAGATTAGGTAGGGACCTCAATAACTAGTTAAACAAGTCACTGATGAAAATAGGTAGGGGCCCCAAAACCTTGTTAAGCAAGTCACTAATTAGAATAGGTAAGGACCTTAAAAAGTAATTAGACAAGTCACTAAAGAGAATAGCGAGGGACCTCAAGAACTAGTTAAACAAGTCCCTGATGAAAATAGATAGGGAACTCAAAAACTTATCAAACAAGTCTCTGATGAAAAAAGTAGGACCCTTAAAAAGTAATTGAACAAGTCACTGATGAGAATAGGTAGGGACCTCAATAATTAGTTAAACAAGTCTCTGATGAAAATAGGTAGGGACCTCCTTATACAAGTCACTGTTTAGAAAAGATACTAGATAGGGACCTCAAAAACTTATCAAACAATTCACTGATGTAAATAGGGTGGGACCTCATTATGCAAGTCACTGAATAGAAAAGATACGAGGTAGGGCCTCAGAAACTTATCAAACAAATCTGATGAAAATAGGTAGGGGCCTCCTTATACAAGTCACTGAATATAACAGATACGAGATAAGGACTTCAAAAACTTATCAAACAAGTTACTGATGAGAATAGGTAGGGAACTCAATAGTTAGTTAAACAAGTCTGAAAATAAGTAGAAATCTCCTTATACAAGTCACTGAATAGAAAAGATATGAACCTCCTTCTACAAGTCTCTGATAAGTAGGGTCCTCTATAGCTTACTCAAGTCAGTGATGGAAATAGATAAGGACCCCCTCAAACCAGTCAGTGGTGAATAAAGGTTAGGACCTTCCTATACAAGTCACATAGGAATAGGTAGGGACATCATACAAGTTAGTGGTGAATAAAGGTTAGGACCTTCCTATACAAGTCACATAGGAATAGGTAGGGACATCATACAAGATAGTGGTGAATAAAGGTTAGGACCTTCCTATACAAGTCACATAGGAATAGGTAGGCACATCATACAAGTCAGTATTGAGAAAAGGTTTGGACCTCCTTAACTTGTACAAGTGTCTGATGAATATTTGAAGGGACATTTTGAACTTAATCAAATTACTGAACAGATTAAAATAAGTAGGGACCTCATTGTACAAGTCACAAAATATGTTGGAACCTCCATGAACAAGTCACCAACGAGTAAATATATTGACCTCCCCATTCAAGTCACTGATGAAGATGGGTAAGGACCTTCCGATATGAGTCACTGATAAAATAGTTAGGAACCTCCTTATAGGAGTCACTGGACAAAATAATTAGAGACTTCAATAGTTTTAGAAGGTTATTCTGTACTTACGGCACTTACTGTGGAATCATTAATTTTCGTGGGGGTCAATTTTCGTGGATTGCTAGAATTTTACAGGTTCGTGGGGACGTAATTTCGTGTATTCTCTTATATCTACAAAACGAAACATGACTTTATTACTTAAATTTATTAATTCGTGGAGGATGTTAATTCGTGGATAAGAGGTACCCACGAATTCCACGAAAATTGAGCCACCACGAAATCTAATGATTCCACAGTATTAATAAGCAGATTTAAACTGTTAAGATGAGAATTTTCCTACCATGGGAACTATTTCTATTCTATTTGAACTTTTTTTGAGTTGAGAATTTGTTTGTTTGTATGTTTGTAGGTGGAGCTTACATGATAAAGCTGGGAGACAAAGAGATTGAGTACAACCCAGAGTTCCGATTCTACATCACCACTAAGCTGAGTAACCCCCACTACACGCCCGAGATCTCCACCAAGTCCACCATTGTCAACTTTGCTGTCAAAGAGCAAGGTACGGTCTCTGTCTGTGTATTTAATATTTAGATGGTGTAATATTGTCTGTGTTTTGATTGATTGTACAATAAGGAATACAGATGGTATAAAGTACTGCATCTCCTTGTAGGTCTGGAGGCCCAACTGTTGGGAATCGTGGTCAGGAAGGAACGTCCGGATCTGGAGGAACAGAAGGACAGCCTGGTCCGGAGCATCGCGGCCGGGAAAAAGAAACTTGTCGAGTTAGAGGACGAGATTCTCAGGTCTGTGTCTTTGTCTATATCTACAGATCTTTATATATGATATGTAGTATCTAGTATTGTTAAATGTACATGAAAAAATGACTTACGAAGCTAGAGGATGAGATTCTCAGGTCTGTCCAAAGGGGTAGCACCGTCAGAATCATAACTGATATCTGTGGATAAAATCTTGTACCACTAAGGGATCTCAATTTTTTTGTCAGGATCGGCTCCACTCTTTGCAATAAAGGCACAATATATATTCAAACTATTGACATTTTCTACTATCCCCCCCCCATTCCAAAGCAAAAAAAGTTGATCAGTTACTCTTTGGGGAAATGATGCTTCAAAAGTAAAGAGGAATTCAATGTACATGTAATGATTTGTAGAGGGATACTATAAAATAATACAAGACAAACTTCAACTAATTATCAGTATTTGACATCCACTGATTCTGATTGTAGGCTGCTGAATGAGACCAAGGGCTCACTGCTGGACGATGAACAGCTGGTCAACACACTGCAGACGTCCAAGATCACCTCACAGGAAGTGACGGAGCAGCTACAGATCTCCGAGACGACCGAGGTCAAGATTGACGCTGCCAGAGAGGTGAGTGACAAGGACATTATTATCCATGAGATAAAGTGTACATAATTTATCCATGAGATAATGCGTACATACATGTAATTTATCCATGAGATAATGCGTACATACATGTAATTTATCCATGAGATAAAGTGTACGTAGTGATTTTATGCACTGAAAATTGGATTTTATAAGATGTATGATGAAAAAAAATCTGTACATTTCTAATTATACCCCCGCTCCGAAGGAGAGGGGGTATACTGTTTTACCCTTGTGTGTCTGTCTGTCCGTCCGTCTGTCCGTCTGTCTGTCTGTCTGTCCGTCTGTCTGTCCGTCCGTAACAAAAATTTCTGTCGCATTTATCTCAGCAACTATTTATCGCAGATGCTTGAAATTTTAACACAGTGTTTGGTAAGGCATGCCATATCGTTGGATATATTTTTGTACCAATCGGACGTCAACTTCCTGTTATATGACGACTTTCCTTATTTTTTAACCAAAATTTTCAAACAAATTTTCGTCAAAGAATTCTCAGCAACTGTGTATCGGAGATGCTTGAAATTTTTACACAGTATATGTATAGGCATGCCATATCGTGGGATATATTTTTGTACCAATCAGACATCAACTTCCTGTTATATGACGACTTTGTTTATTTTTAGCAAAACTTTTCAAACAAATTTCCGTCAAAGAATTCTCAGCAACTGTTTATCACAGATGCTTGAAATTTTTACACAGTATTTGTATAGGCATGTTAAATCGTGGGATGTATTTTTGTACCAATCAGACGTCAACTTCCTGTTAAATGACGACTTTGTTTATTTTTAGCCAAAATTTTCGAACAAATTTTCGTCAAAGATTTCTCAGCACCTATTTATCGCAGATGCTTGAAATTTTAACACACTATTTGTTATGGCATGCCATATTGTGGGATATATTTTTAGTTCAATCGGATGTCAACTTCCTGTTAAATAATGACTTTGTTTATTTTTTGCCAAAATTTTCAAACAAATTTTCGTCAAAGATTTCTCAGCAGCTATTTATTGGAGATGCTTGAAATTTTTGCACAGTGTTTGTTAAGGCATGCCATATCGTGGGATATATTTTTGTACCAATCGAACATCATCTTCCTGTTAAATGAGTATTTTGTTTATTTTAGCCAAAATTTTCAAACAAATTTTCCTCAAAGATTTCTTAGCAGCTATTTATCGCAGATGCTTGAAATTTTAACACACTATTTGTTTAGGCATGCCATATTGTGGGATATATTTCTGTACCAATCGGATGCCAGCTTTCTGTTAAATGTAGACTTTGCTTATTTTGCATATTCACATCAGAGCGGGGGTATCACTAGTGAGCATTGGCTCACAGATATCTTGTTGTCTTTAGATGTGATTTCAATTTAATTTGATAGAGATTCTGTAGCATTAATTTTGTTTTCTGCCTGCAGGGCTACAGACCGTCTGCCCAGAGAGCTTCCATCTTGTTCTTTGTCTTGAATGACATGGGCCGCATAGATCCCATGTACCAGTTCTCTCTGGATGCCTACATAGAACTGTTCATCATGTCCATTGAGAAGAGTCAGAGGAGTTCCAAACTGGAGGAGAGAATTCAGAACCTGAATGAGTACCACACCTACGCTGTTTACGGGTAACGCTACATGTCTCTACCCATGATGCCATGTTTTTTTTCCCATGATGCCATGTTTGTCTACCCATGATGTCATGTTTCTCTTCCCATCATGCCATGTTTCTCTTCCCATCATGCAATGTTTCTCTACCCATCATGCAATGTTTCATTACCCATCATACCATGTTTCTCTTCTTATTAGGGCCCCGCAAGGATTTGCGGGTGCCCTATAGTAATCACTCTGTCCGTCCATCCTTCTGTCCGTCCGTCTGTCACTCTTCCGTCCACAAATTTTCTGTTTTTTTCTAATAACTTTTTTTATGGTGGCCCAATCAAGTTCAAATTTGGTATGGTAGTTCAGTAGACAGAAATACATATTTTGATGCTAAGTGTGGTTATCTATGTCTTTTGGTTTGGAGCTGGGGTGTTGGGGTAGATTCCTTAAAGCTGAACACCGCTCGTAAATAGGCACTGTCCGCCATATTTCTCTTTAATCACTGCTGTCTCTACAACCCTTATATAAGGGACAGACCTCTAAACAGTTCAAAGTACTTCGCTGTAGAGGTCTCACCTGTGTGGACGTACATTTTGCCTCGCCGTGTTACTCGGTCGCGATGAAATTATCAAATTTTACGCACCTTTTTGAAGCCAGGAGAATACTAACATCAAATAAATTGGTCAATGCATTATTTACGAACAGAAAATGAACATAAGATAAGAAAAAATGCATAAAATCTAAAGACCACGAAAGGAATACTACATGTCGGCCACGAGGTTCAGGTGTGCAATCGGGTGTAACGAAATCGAAGGGTTTATATACCAGGTATCTGTGTGACGGTGCCTATTTACGAGCGGTGTTCAGCTTTAACTATGCATAAGAATGAATGGGCAAAGAGAGATAACTGCTGAGAATGTTACCATTGTATACTTGGAAGGCTGTGCAATATTTGTCCTTTGGGATTAATTAACCTTCCACAGAAAGAAAATCCTAAGCTTTATCTTTATCTGTCACATTGAGATTAATTACTGCACTGCCTGTGTCTGCAAAGGAACTTTGTTTTGAAGTTAAGGTCAATTTTGAATGATGTGTAGTATTGTGTACATTCTTTGAAATATGGATTTAAAATATAATATTCATACTTTATTTCGGTTAAAATACCGTACACAATGATTTATGATAATTTTATTGAATTCTAAAATCAAGATATATATTAAGATATCCTTTTTCACTATTTTATTTTTTAATTATTTATTTTATTTTTTTGTGCCTTAATGCTGTTAATTTTAACAGGTAATCAGATAATAACCACATTCTGTCATTTCTGAAAAAAAATCTTATTGTAAATTTAGAAGAAAAGGATGAGAGAGCAGAATAATTACCCCCCTGGGATTAATTATCTTGCCTGCTGCAGAAAATTTAGAGGCTTATCTCTATCTGTCATATGAAGATTAATGAACACCTTTGTATGCAACTGATGTTTGTTTTGAAGTTGAGGTCAACCCTGGGTGATACAATGTATTTGCATTCACTGAAGGCTTGCATTTTATAAAACACCTGTTCAAATCTTTTTTAAATACACATTTAATTTAGGTTTTTTTTATAAGACATGAGGTTATCCCTGTTTTATGCAGATACAAGGTTACCATTTAGAGTTTTTGGACATTCAGGAATTATCTTGAAATTTTAAAAATACAGTTGTTACTTATAATTTTCAATTTTTTTTTTAATATAAAGAGGATGGATTCAAAGTTTTTTTCACTTCTCTATATTAATTGCCCTTCCTGACTGGTCAGTTTTCTAGTTAGTTATGTTTCTTTACACATTAAGTCACACATCTTTTACCCATCGTGCCTAATGCTTTACTTTAACTTTTTTCCCATGGAAGCTTTTTTTATATACCGGTAATAGCTTATTTGATTTGCTATCTGTCAATGATGGTGCCAAATTTTAGAATTAGTCTTAAAAAGTGACAAGTATTTTTTGGTACGTTTATTGTTACAACAAAATTTAAGATATTTTTTCCTATTTATTGCTTCATAATGAATTAGAATTAAAAAAAAACATTGGACAATAAATTGTGATAATTGTGTGATGTAGGTACACCTGTCGCGGTCTGTTTGAGCGACACAAGCTGCTCTTCTCCTTCCAAATGTGCGCCAAGATCCTGGAGGCAGCCAGCAAAATCAACATGGACGAGTACAACTTCTTCCTGCGTGGAGGAGTGGTCAGTATCTAAGAGTATTATTGAAAAATGTGTTTGTTGTAAAATAATTTTGGGAACTTCAAGAGAAATTTTCGTGGGTTCGGTATTAAGCATTTTGGTCATATGATGTTAATGCAGTGTTTCAAGGTCACTGTTTGATCCCTGACCTCTGACTCTGTCCCCAGGTACTGGACCGTGAGAACCAGATGGACAACCCGTGCTCGGGATGGCTGGGAGACGTGGCCTGGGACAACATCACAGAGCTGGAGAAGCTGACCAACTTCCACGGCATCATCACCTCCTTTGAGCAGTACCCCCGTGACTGGAACATCTGGTACACTGCGGCCCAGCCAGAGACCGCCCCCCTACCAGGTCTGTACTGTTTGTAGTCACTGTTTGGAATAGTAGGTACTGGTTCTATATAAAATAGTTTCTGTAACAGCCTTATACAGGGATGACATTTGAAAAGCAATTTATATTCTCTGCATAAGCAGTTTACAAGGCATATACGAAAACTTAAAGTTGTATATGATATATCTTGCATAAGTGTGAGATCTCAATAATCCTTGCACCTGGAAGTAAGAATATTATTATTGTACAAGTGGCACTGTGATCCTCTAGATTCAATTTCTAGATATGGAAGTTAGAGAAATTAAGGCTCTCCTCTATGAATGTTCATTAAGTAACAGGTGATGTAATTAGTCTCTTTACCTCTGTCTTTAATCACAGGTGAATGGGACAATGCGTGTAACGAGCTACAGAGGATGTTACTGGTCCGTTCCCTGCGTCCTGACAGAGTCTCCTTCTGTGCCACCTCCTTCATCATTAACAACCTGGGGTCAAAGTTCACAGAGCCACCTGTCCTTGACATGCAGCAGGTGGTGGAGGACTCCACAACTAGGACACCCCTCATATTTGTCCTGTCCCCAGGAGTGGTCAGTATTTGTCCTGGGCTGTAGGATATTCTTGTAACAAAGTGTTACATTGAAAGTATAAGGGATTTTACAAAATTAACAATTCTATACTCAATAACCTGGTTATTTCTTTGTATTTGTACAGGACCCTACAAGTTCCCTGATCCAGCTGTCTGAGTCCAGTGGGATGGTCCAGAGGTTCTATTCCCTCTCCCTGGGGCAAGGACAGGCTCCCATAGCAACCAGGATGATCAAACAGGGCGTGAGAGAGGTAGGACCATTTTGTGTGTCATTTTTCCAAAACCTTTTTTGGGTCGCAACATCTGGGTAATTTTGGCCATCTGTCATATGACTGTTAGTTCAATATGGGTTACTGTTTCACTTGTCTGATTGTTTCAGGGTAACTGGGTGTTCCTGGCCAACTGTCATCTGTCGCTGAGTTGGATGCCCCAGCTGGACAAGTTGGTGGAGCAGCTACAGGTGGAGGACCCCCACCCAGAGTTCCGCCTGTGGCTTAGTAGCAGCCCCCACCCTGACTTCCCCATCTCCATCCTACAGACCGGCATCAAAATGACCACAGAACCACCAAAGGTAAAACAATCAAAAGTCTTGGGTGGGGAGGGGCAATAAATAGAGATGATTACAGAACCACCAAATGTAAAGCAATCAAAACTCTAAAGAGGGGAGGGGCAATACAATTTTAATAAAGAGGATTGCAAAACCACAAAAGGTCAAGCAATCAAAAGTTTAGGAAGGGGAGGGGCCAACAAAAACCACTGATGGTAGGGCAATGAAAAGTCTTGGGGAAGACTGTCAATCAAAATTGATCAGGCAAGAAAGATTGTTTTGCCTCGGACTAGAATGTCGCGACGTCATTGGATGAAACGCGTCACGTGGCTGCCTTACACATTTCTTTAAAAGGCAAGCGTCAAAATTTATAGCGCAACATGGCGGACGTAACGTTATTTGAACTGATTTTCTACACAAACGTTTGTTTACATATCAAACTTTAGGTCCTCGACAAAACAAAACACTTATTAGGTTTGTTACTGACTGTTTAAAGAAATTTGTGGGATCGGTAAAGTCCATAGAAGGCTCGGCTCCGCCTCGCCTTCTATGGACTTTACCGACCCCACAAATTTCATTAAACAGTCAGTAACTAACCTAATAAGTAATATTAGTGGGTGTGTGATAATTTCTCGGCAAGCTGATCTAAGTCTAAATATTTGTCTTACAAAAATTTTCATAGTTGGATAGACAAATAATGAATGTTGGCTTAAAAATACAATTATAATGTATGCCATGTACACAAATTATAAAAAATCAAGTAAATGTTTTTGTTACAGGGACTGAAGGCCAACATGAAGCGTCTGTACAACCTGATCACGGAGCCTCAGTTCCAGCGCTGCACCAAACAGGACAAGTACAGGAAGCTGCTCTTCTCGCTCTACTTCTTCCACTCTGTGCTGCTCGAGCGACGTAAGTTCCTGATGCTTGGATGGAACATCGCCTACGAGTTCAACGATTCAGACTTTGAGGTATAGAAAAGGGACCACCTTTCTGAATTGTTTTATAACTCCAAATATTTTCTTGTGTCTGTATTTGTTGCCATTTTTGTTGGATTTGACAAAATTAACAAAGGTCCTATACTAACTACTGATTGTTGACAATATTCCCCAGGTATCGGAGAGCATTCTGAGTATTTACCTGGACGAGTATGAGGAAACCCCATGGGAGGCCCTGAAATACCTGATCGCTGGAATCAGCTACGGTGGTCATGTCACGGATGACTGGGATCGACGACTGTTGATGACTTACGTCTCTGATTTGTTCCAAGACCAAGTCCTCAGTGTGCCTTTCTACAAGTAGGTTATATCTACTTTAAGACTGCTCTGATACTAGTATTAATGGATCTTTATCTCTGTATGTTAATTCTAGATATTTTCGCTTTTTGTATGAAATAATAAGATGAAGATAGATTTCAATTTTATTTAGTTAATATTAAGATTTTTGATGGAACAGGACTAAAAATTAAAAGAATTTTCCCAGTGTTACTTCTTAAAAAAAAGAAGTAAAACTGTTGAATAATTTAAGAATTTCTTAAGTAATATATAATTAAACCAAAGTACTGGTAAAAGGTCATTTATTTGTTTTATTTATTCTTATCCAGAGTGTCCTCTGTGCCGACGTACTACGTGCCCAAGGACGGCCCCCTGTCCTCCTACAAGGAGTATGTCAGCATGCTGCCCAATGTGGACCCCCCAGAGGCATTCGGTCAGCACCCCAATGCGGACATCCAGTCCCAGATCCAGGAGACCAGGATGTTGTTCAACACGCTGCTGTCCCTACAGCCCCAGATCTCTGCTGCCAGCGGGGGCGAGAGTCGCGAGGACAAGGTCAGTTTTAGATTTGAGGAAAAAATGCAAGGATAAGGCCATTGTCCGACTCTAACCTACACAATATGTTTAATCAGTGACACTGTTTGACATGTATATCTGATTGCTCTCTATGTATTACTACAGGTCCTAGATCTAGCAGCCAACATCTTCAAACAGATCCCAGAGAACATCGACTACGACAACACGGCTAAAATCCTGTCTGTCGATCCGTCACCATTGAATGTGGTGCTGCTTCAAGAGGTGGGTGTTACACATGTGACATCTGTCTGTCTGTCCATCTGACTGTCTGTCAATCTATTTGTGTTTCTTTTGATATCTTACTGTCTCTCTAGCTCCATCGCTCTCTCTTAAGTTTCTCTCACTTTCTCTGTATCTCTCTCTCTCTCTCTCTCGCTCTCTCTCACTCCTTATTGCTGTGAGTAAACTAACTGACTGTTCAGATTTAATAGAACAATGCCCTGATTGAGGAGATTCTCTCTCAATCCTTAAATCTATAACTGACTGTTTAATACATATATACTTATATAACGATAAAATGCCCTCAGGCTGATGGAGATTCTCTCTCTCTCTCTCTCTCTCTTTCTCTCTCTCTCTCTGTAAGTTAACTGACTGTGACTTTGTTTTATATACAGATACAGCGGTACAATGCTCTGATGGAGGAGATTTGTCGCTCGCTGACCGACCTGGAGAAAGGTATCCAGGGTCTGGTGGTGATGACTGTGGAACTGGAGAACATATTCCAGTGTATCTTTGATGGCAATGTCCCCCCGTCCTGGTTAAGGGTACGTCTCTCTACAACATTCAGTATTAAATTTACACTGTCAAACAGTTCAAAGTGAGACAATTATAAAGACTTCTTTTATGTTGAATAGAATAATTCCCAGGTTTGTCAGTTAATACCCCTCCCCCCTTCCCCATTTTATTGTTTGTAGGCATACATGTACCGGTACCCCTTACAGACGACCCTGTTTGTTAGGTTTTTAGCCTTCCATAATTTCATTTTTTGTAGACACAGCCCTCACAATCAACAGCATTGAGTCCCTATTTGGGTATATCCCTCTAACTATTTTTAGAATCGGTAGGACAACAAAGAAGTGCCTTTAAGCAAAATAGTCCCTATACTTGCAGAGTGTATATACATTTATTGGGACATTTTAGATCAGAATGCTTGACACATGTCAGAAAAGAGGATTTGCAATTTTTAAAACAAGTGTCAAAATTGAATTATCATTTGAAGAAAAGAATTGAAATTGTTTGATGTACACCCTTTCCAAAACTGAGAAATTCCCTACTTTTACTTTCATTTTCAGAGTTTTTCAATACAGACGCATTTTGCCGGAAAACGAATCTGACTTCAAACCACGAAATTTTAACAGGAAAGAGACAATTTGATGAGCTTTCATTCAAGAGGTCCCTCGTTGCTGAACGAAAATTAGGGCCGGAGCTATGAACCATAACGTTAACATTACCGCCTATGGAAAATGCATTAGTGGACTATACCCATATTGAGCTCCATGCTGGTAAGACATATTTCTTGTTTATTTGCAATTATTATGATAAACGTGCATTTTTCTTTTGTATATCTTCTCATTTATGTGAATATACTAAATTTCCAACAAGTTCAACAAGTTTAATCATTTAAATAGCATATTTTCCAAAAAAATATCCATCACAACACCCCCCCCCTGGGATTTTCAAAAAACCAATTTAAATTAAAGAAATTGTGATTTTAACTTGAATGTAATTTATTTTGAGTTTTTACATAAAAAAAAATGAAAATGTAGGTGTGATTCTAATTATATATGAGTTTAGAAGACATTTTTATAAATTTTGAGACCAAATATCTTTTCGGGTTTTTAGTGCGATCATTTCAAGCGAGCAAAAGTGAAAGTAGAAAAGCAGAAAGTTTCCGGTGAGGAAAAATACTTCATTCTAGCAGTGTCCAGCTATCTAAGATTAGTTTGCATTGTAAGGGAATTGTATTAGTGTCCGGTAGGTTCCAATTCTATATTTATGATGATAGATTTGCATTAAATTGGAGTAAATTAATTTGTCATGCATGTGACATGACTATGTACCGAAGATGTAGGTATGCACTCTTTAACATGTAGAAGCCTACCATGTTGGTTAGTACTTAATCCACAAAATCTATCTTTGTTTATCATAATCAAAATTGAATGAAATTATCAGTAATCATTTTAAGTAGATATTTACTAGTATTTATACTATTGAAAAAATAGATCAATATGTTGGGGTGGGGGTTGATATTGAATGTTATTGGGGGGGGGGGGGGGGGGGTGTTGGTCTTTAGGCTGTATAGATGTGTTGTGCATGAAGATGTAGTTATTGTTGCCTATCTGTTCTCTCTTTCTGTATCTTTCCCCCTCTCTCTAATTCTCTCTGTCTCTCTCTGTCTGTCTCTCTGTCTGTCTGTCTGTCTGTCTCTCTCTCTCTCTCTCTCCCTCTCTCTCTCTCTCTCTCTCTCTCTCTCTCTCTCTCTCTCTCAAAACATATGGCTGCTTTTGATATGGAATTACAAATGTTGGGAATAGTGTTGGATAATGTAGAATTTAATTCAAAACATTTCATTTTAGATAACATGTAAATGCAAATGGAAGTCTTCTTCAAAGAATAGAACACAACAATGAGCCACACTTGATGTAAGTAAAATTTATTTTTGTAACTTCACTCGTCCAAGTTTAAAAGAAGGAACCTATAAAAACTATATACCATGCATGGCCAGTATTTTACATGCAGATAATTTAGAATATTATAGATACTGGGAAACTTTACAAAATATTGATTATACATATTTCACAGACTTTGTGGGTATTTCTTGTTCTTCTGGATTTTGAACTTTA
The DNA here is from genome assembly GCF_902806645.1 of Magallana gigas. Classification (NCBI taxonomy): domain Eukaryota; kingdom Metazoa; phylum Mollusca; class Bivalvia; order Ostreida; family Ostreidae; genus Magallana; species Magallana gigas. Next base: position 4,004,807 of record NC_047562.1, on the reverse strand, counting down.
GTTAAATGTAGACTCTCTAATTCCACAGGATATGTCTTTTGATAATTTTTGTTAAATTTGTTACCATGGTAACAATATACAACAGTAAAAGAAAACATCCTTATTAGCAAGTTTCTTTTCCCTATGACATATATTTAATGAGTTAAGTCATGGTGCATTTGTTCCGAAATTAGGCTTAAATAAAAGTTCAGCAAATATTACACTTATATGAGTAAAAACAACTCATCACTATGACGTCATTATGATGTCATAGGTGAGGTAATCTCAAGCTAGCATCAAAATGGAGCAAAAACTGAATTGAGGTCCTCACATTATAGAGTCATATAACTTTATTATTTATAAACCAATACCTACGTGTAATACCTTGATGGATAGGGAAATTCCTATACTAGCTTTTCTATTTTACCTTTTTCGTGGTGTTTGAAAACAATTCTTTTTTGTAACTAAAGAAAAACTCATGATTTTTACGACAACAATTTTATAAAATCAGACATAATTGAGCTTTTTCATCAGAATATGAACAAAATAAATTGGTAAAATATTGAATGTTTATGTTTTACATGTATTTTAATCCTTGAGATTAAAGTTTCCTCAATTTATGCAATTTGAAGAGCATCGAGTGCCAATGAGCTATATGTTGTTTAGGTAAATTATGACTGGACTGTTTCTTCAAATTTCATGCATGTGTATCAATGCTGCAAAATCCATAGTTATGTATTGAATTTTTCCAAATTTGGAATCATGGTTCTTTATAGTGTCTAGAGTGAATATATAAGCTAAGAATTGTAAATAACCACAATGACTGTTTTATATTGGGTATATCCCTCTAACTATTTTTAGAATCGGTAGGACAACAAAGAAGTGCCTTTAAGCAAAATAGTCCCTATACTTGCAGAGTGTATATACATTTATTGGGACATTTTAGATCAGAATGCTTGACACATGTCAGAAAAGAGGATTTGCAATTTTTAAAACAAGTGTCAAAATTGAATTATCATTTGAAGAAAAGAATTGAAATTGTTTGATGTACACCCTTTCCAAAACTGAGAAATTCCCTACTTTTACTTTCATTTTCAGAGTTTTTCAATACAGACGCATTTTGCCGGAAAACGAATCTGACTTCAAACCACGAAATTTTAACAGGAAAGAGACAATTTGATGAGCTTTCATTCAAGAGGTCCCTCGTTGCTGAACGAAAATTAGGGCCGGAGCTATGAACCATAACGTTAACATTACCGCCTATGGAAAATGCATTAGTGGACTATACCCATTTGTCCCATATTTGATGTATTATCACATGTTTTGTAGGCGTACCCCTCACTGAAGCCCCTGGCCGCCTGGACCAGAGACCTGGTACAGAGAGTGGAGCAGTTTGAGAAGTGGGCCCTGACCGCCCACCCCCCAACCATCTTCTGGATGTCTGGATTCACATTCCCCACGGGATTCCTGACCGCTGTCCTTCAGACCTCTGCTCGTATGAACAGCGTAAGTTGTACATTACTATGTCACTGTTGTAGGAATCAATGAAATCTACGGTAAGTTTTAAATAATTTTTATAAATAACATAATCTGATTATTAATTTGTCATTGTGTGTTTTGTAGGTATCCGTGGACTCGTTGTCGTGGGAATTCAGTGTGATGACGGTGGATGACTCCAACATTACTGGACCACCCAAGGTAACTCCCAATGTTTATTTATATAGCATTAATTTAATTTAATTTTGTACATTTACAGTATTCATTATATGCTGTGCTTACACTACAATTATACAGTATTCGTCATAAAGGGCTTGTTTGACTTTCAGGACGGTGTGTACATCAAAGGCCTGTTCCTGCAGGGAGCGGGTTGGGAGAAGAAGAACTCTATCTTGGTGGAGGCTAACCCCATGCAGCTGGTGTGTCTGATGCCCACCATCCACTTCAAGCCCGTTGAAAACAAGAAGAAAGTCGCTAAAGGTTCGTCTCTCCAATGATTAAATACTGTAAATTCCTTATTTAACGTGAGGAATTAATATTTGCCTAAAATTGCAGGAAACATGAGTCCTCAAATATTACAAAGTCGATGTTATTATTTTTCAAACAGTGTTGAACTACAGGTGTATATGAAATTAAAACAAAAAAATAAGTGTTTGCAATTTAATATTCTCGCAATTTGATGAGAAACAGCAGAATCACGGAATTAAGTACACGCGTACTTGTGTGAAATAAGGAATTGACAGTATGCAAAAAATTGATAATACTTGTATCTGTAAAAATCAATCCATATACAGATTGACTATATCAAGCTGTAGAGTCGTAATGACCAATGTTTTTTTGTGTCAACAGGAATGTACATGGCCCCCTGCTACTACTACCCCAACCGTGCGGGAGGCATGGGCAGACCCTCCTTTGTGGTGGCCGTGGAGCTGAAGGCGGGAGAAAAATCACCGGACCACTGGGTCAAGAGGGGAACCGCCCTGCTGATGAGTCTGGACTACTAACTCTGACAATAAAATCTCCCTGTTATGAAATGGAGAGATCTTCCTTTTTGTGAAATATGTCTTCTATTTTTGTGTGGGAAAAATATATCTGAAAACATTGAATCCCTGAAGACTACCTAGTTCTGTGATCTCTAACTATCTGTGTGTAAAAATTCATCTCCAAGTGATTCTGTGTACATACATGTATAACCCATGTAATGAGATTTCTGTAAAATCCAAGATAGTTTAGAACAATCCAAATACGAATATAATACTATATTGTCAAGACAAGAATCTTTTGTGACATTTGATAGATCTGTGAATTGACTTGTACACCACACACACTCAGCTGAGAAACCAGTGCTCTTATTTTTGTGATATCAATTATAATGACGAATGATTGTGCAAATACTTCTATAATTATTTATATTGGTTTTCTGCGAGTTTGTACACCACACACAGCTGACAAAGCAGTGCTCTTATTTTTGTAATATCAATTATATTGATAATTGTGCAACTTGTTCTATGAATATTTATAGTTTTTTTTTGTGTGCATAAAACTCACCTCTATGTGTTGTTTCATCTATCATGGTATTAACATTCCATTGTTTTATTTTTGAACATTTATTTATTGAATCTATTAAACTTGTTGAATTATAAAGAATCTCATACTTTTGTTTCATTTTTCTGTAGAAGGTGACAATGTAATGACCTGGTTTCTGACCAATCGTATGATTTATGTGACAGTGTTTCTGACCACATCTGGTGACACTTAGTAACCAATGTTGTATATATGTAACAGGTTGTGAAAAGTCAAGTCTCACCGGGACTCGAACCCAGGGCCTCTGGCATACCGTGCCAGCGCTCTAACCACTGAGATGTAGAGACCCGATTATTGATTGAAAGTCACACACCTGTCAACCCTGTCACATACTCTCTGGTAGAAATTCGTCCTCGAATTTACGAGTAGAATTCTACGAGTTCGGGAAAAGTTGTGAAACGTGTTCCTAGGGAGTGACCTTGGGAATTGTACCTTGGGCGATATTTGTTACAGATTGTGGAAAGTCAAGTCTCAACTGCGACTCGAACCTCTGGCGTACCGTGCCATATATTTACATCTTTTTTAACAAAGAAATAAATTGATCATTAAAAAAATAAAATTAACTACATCATTTTTAATGTACATGTCATAAGTACATTAGATAAAAGAAACAGAAAAATTATGACATATCGTCAATATTTTTGTGTGCATTCCGTGATATTAAGCTCACCGAGCTGAAAGCTCAAGTGAGCTATTCTGATCACATTTTGTCTGTCGTCCGTCTGTCTGTAAACTTTTCACATTTTCAACATCTTCTCAAGAACCACTGGGCCAATTTCAACCAAACTTGGCCCAAAGCATCCTTAGCCTAAGGGGATTCAAAGTTGTGAAAATTAAGGACCACGCCTATTTGTAAAGGGAGATAATTAGGAATTTATGAAAATTTTCGAGAAATTTTCAAAAATCTTCTTCGCATGAACCATAAGACCAGGAAAGCTGAAACTTGTGTGAAAGCAACTTCAGGTAGTGTAGATTCAAAGTTGTGAAAATCATGATCCCCCGGGGTAGGGTGGGGCCACAATGGGGGGTCAAAGTTTAACATAGGAATATGTAGAGTAAATCTTTAAAAATCTTCTTCTCAGAAACTAATCAGCCAGGAAAGCTGAAACTTGTGTGGAAGCATCCTCAGGTCGTGTAGATTCAAAGTTGTGAAAATCATGATCAGATAGTTTGTATTATGACTCCATTAAGCTGATTTTATCATACCTATTGTTCCTCAGGTGAGCGATGTGGCCCATGGGCCTCTTGTTCCAGAGCTATGGACTACAATCAATTTCTGTAAGAAATGGAAGGAATCATACTCGATGGGGGTAAATATATGAGGAGTTATATATTTTCTCTGCAATTTTGCTACCTATATCATATCCATCATCACCAAATAAAAACCCCCCAAAAAACAACATTTTATAGATTTTTTAAAATATACCGAAGACAACATACTATAGAATACCGGAGAAACGTATCCAGGAGAAAACGTGTCTCCAGCTCCACGAAAAACGTACAGGCACACTTCATCTTGGAGCAAACGTACCCTCTAGAAATCGTAAATAAGATTTGAAAGAGTTTAAAAATTATTCAATGATACAATAAAATAAATTATATAAATATATTGTTATACAAATTAATAAAAAAGAAAAATACTGCTGCGGCCCTAATACGATTCCGTAGGTTCATTATTATTTATATATCATTGACGAGTTTATTGGGTGCCGAATTAACCAAGTGACGAATTGACCACCTACACGTTTGTACCGCAGCAAACGACCATTGATGGACGGTAACCTTCAGGTTGCACAACACTATTAATTTTTACTATATATTCTTACCAAAATTACGCAACTTTAGATACGGGTAGCAAGTTTAAAACAAACTTCTGGGTAAATTCCTCTTTACAACTTTTAAAACAATAGTTCCTAACCAATTTAGTAGCAAAAAACACACAGCCATCCACAAAGGCACGAGAGTTTGTTTACCTCAAAGTTACACATGTGCTTAAAAATCATGTCCGAGCCCTTTCACACCCCTGCCTAAACAACTGGCATCAAAAATTCAAGTGACCTCGTATTTTTACAAAGGTGGGAAAATCAGGCATTTTACACGTTGTTTTTTATCTCATAAAAAAGTACAGTCCCTGTCGCTGGCGGAAAACTCCTAAAAACGAAGGGGAATTTGGGAATTATTTTCACTCAGCCATGTTTTGAAAAAATAGTGTTGTGATACCTGCAGACCAGGAAGTAATATCATACCTGCGGCTTCCATGTTAGAGGGGTTTGTAATTATAGCACATTCTATTTACAAAGCACAGGTAAATAAGAAATAAATATGATAATATTGGATTACATATAATCACCATAGTTATGTCACATAAGGCATCAATAATATCGGTACACACACATAATATATAATATTAGTTTGGGGGGAAACTTGTGGGATCTTGTACATATGAGGAAAAAAAGTACGTATTTCTTGAACTGACTTGTTTATTCATTAAACTGAACATAACTGCTGTTAAATATATTAAAATATATATTTAAAAAAAATCAACCAGTAGGCCTAGATATAAGCAAGGGACCTTGCGTTTAAATTGTACACTCGCTCAGTAAGTCGATATACCCTATCTTTATCCCACCCTAACCCCGATGACACACAATTTAGCTTTTTTGGCCGAAGGTTTTTGAGAAAAGTTTTTTTTCGATATAAATAGGGTATATGTCTCGATCTCTCTTCCCATACATTTAACGGCTTGTTGATAGAAATTCAGAGGCCTGCGAAACTGCACAGCTGCAGACTTTGATTGAAAATTTTGTAATATGAAAGGAGGTCTCTTGCTGTACAATGTACATTTGCTGAGAAAAAGGTTGAACCTTTCACATTTAAATTAGTTTGTAGCTTTGTCTCAAAATAGGGTACACTAGCTAACATCCCTCTTGGTGCAGAAACAGGTGCTTGTGGGCTTCATGCACGGATTTAGAGGGGTACTCTGGGAGGGTGGGGTCTGGAGCCCTCTTGGAAATTATAACTTCTTAAATTTACACACAGAGGTTAAAAGTTATGAAAAATGACTTGTGTAGCGCCGCACCGAGCGGTCTTACAACACATTTCATGATTTCAGTTTCTATGATCTTAGTTCCTCACATTTTGAAAATAGACATCAAATTTCTAGTCTACAGATTATTACACATCACAAATATAAACATTCCGAACAAATAATCCACAATATAAAATCCAAGTAAACACAATCACATATACACGTAAATCCAAAACATCGACGGAATTAATGATCCAAGTGCTAAGTAAATTCTGCGTCTAAGTACATGTAAGTTTTACTATCTTCTCAGTAAGTTCTGATACATCTATACTAGCTATTGTCACACTTTATATACCCAAGATCCGCTCCTGACGATCAGGAGCACATTTTAGGATCCTGACTATCAGGAGTCAATACACTGTATAATTATATAATTAAGGGTCAGTGTGGAGTCAGCAGGGGGTGAGATTAGAGAGGCGAATAAGATTTATAGCCTAAGTGGAGATAATGTGTGAACAATTAATCAAAGAAGAATTATATTAATGGAGATAACATATTAAACAGTTACACTTGGACCCCTCCCCCTTCCCTTAGTAAATAGAATTATCCATCATCCCCGCCCCCTCACAGGAAATATTTTTGGATCCACACATACATACTTCATCCAGTCAAAGGTTACAGAAAAGGTTGTAAATAGAGGTCGCTCATTTAGTCATATATCAGAGCAAGAATCGGCAGTTAACTTTTTGAAGTGAAAATAAACGGAGAATGGCTAAAAATCCTCATATAACGATCGAGATTTGAGCCTAACATCAACGAAATGTTAAAAATTAGGCTGTCTAACGTTTATTCTATATTTATTATGCACATATTAGATACCAATATATAAACATGATGAATCATTGTTTTAAAAAATAAAACAAACCCATATTTTTAATCTTATTTTTTCCAGTATTTTTAATTACTGGATACATTCATAACATAATAAAATGTTTTGAACTCATCTTCAAATTATAGTCAAGATATGAATTAAGCTAAATTATATGTTGTATAATAAATTGGCAATAAAGATCTAAGAATTGCTGTTCTCTTAATTTCAGAATTGTCCACAGTTGTGAAGAAATGGTTTGACCATGGACCCTGAGTACAAACTCCAGGATGTGGTACGGTGTCATCTCTGTGAGACCCCGGTCCCCCCTCTACACTGTGTCATTTGTAACATACATCTGTGTAAAGACTGTGAGGGGAAACATCTCTCTGATAAATCCAAACAACACAAAGTGGTGTCATTCAAATATCGGGGATCTTTCCCTAAATGTCAAAAACATTCCACAGAAATATGTGACCAGTACTGTGAACAATGCTACATTCCTATTTGTGAACTCTGTGTTTCCTCTGAGGAACACCAAACTCATGATGTAGTGGACATTTTGGAAAGTTTAAAACGCAAAACACAATTCTTACAGAAAGATTTACAAGATTTTGAAAAAAAAATTCATCCTAAATATCAAGAGATTCTATCTAGCATTTCAGAGGAAAAGGCTGATCTGAGAGAAAACTCCCAGAAATTGACAACAGCAATCAACAAACATGGAGAAGATTTGCACAGAGAAATAAACACCATTATACAGAAACTGAAATCTGATCTTGATGAAATGGACACCAAACACCTGGCTGTCTTAAACAAGCAGGAAGTTGAAATCACACACACCATTTCTGAAATCACACAGAGCATTGCTGAACTGAAGACGTTACTGGACTCCAATGATGTCAGCCGTGTCTTTGCCTACAAATCCAGGAATGATAAATTCAGAAGATTGCCTCCTAAACTTATAGTTTCCTTACCAAGTTTTACCCCTCAGAAGATCAACAAAGAACAGCTTTATCAGCAGTTTGGTTCTCTGTCAGCATCATCTATCAAAACAGAAGAACATGGCTACACAATAGATTCATACTGGGACAGACCGCTCATTGATGTACCACGGATCATCACACAGATAGACACTGAGTATGGAGGATTCTTACATCAATTATGCAGTGTGTCCTGTGTGAGTGATGAAGAACTGTGGACATGTGGTTCTAATGACAACAAGATGAGTCTCTACAACGTGCAGGGGGGACTAGTGAAGTCAGTCCCAACCAAGTCAGGGAGGAATCCATCAGACATAGCAATGACAAGGAGTGGGGATCTAGTTTATACTGATAGAGGTGATAGAACTGTGAACATAGTGAAGAATACCCAGATACAGACAGTGATCAGACTACGGGGGTGGAGACCTGACGGTGTCTGTAGTACCTCCTCTGGTGACCTCCTGGTTGTCATGGAAAGTGATGATAAACAAACAAAAGTTGTGTGTTACTCTGGCTCCACAGAGAAACAAAGTATTCAGTACAATGACAAAGGACAACCTCTCTATTCATATGGTGGATTATTTAACACTAAATACATCAGTGAGAACAGGAACCTAGATATATGTGTGTCAGACAATGGAGCCGGTGCAGTAGTGGTGGTCAATCAGGCCGGGAAACTCTGGTTTACCTACACTGGTCCTCCCTCTACTACCAAGGGATCATTCTATCCACGCGGCATCACAACAGACAGCCAGGGTCGGATCCTGACAGCAGACCGTGACAACCACCGTATCCACATCCTGGATCAGGACGGACAGTTCCTCCGCTACATTGACAACTGTCAATTACACGGTCCATGGGGTTTATGTGTGGACACCAGAGACAACCTCTTTGTGGCTGAGTACATAGGTAAAGTGAAGAAAATACAATATAACATGTAAATATACAATACATGTGACAATACACAAACATAAGATGATCTGTAATTACATTTAGATAGACTCAGTATATGTATTCATGTAGCACTGTTATTGAATGAAACTGTTTGTTTGTCATGTAAACAAATAACATATGGACATTTTGTGTACATGTTTATTGATTCCACGTAAAGAATTGTTCTACATAGGGATGTCTTTTAGTTTAAATAAGATCAGAGGGCTCACATGTTTTATACAACACAGTTCAGTTTTATATAAGATGAATTTTACTATTATAACAAAACATTGATGCATAATGTGCATGATGGCTTCATTTGTTATTGACTTCATATTGAGTAGTCGACAAAGAAAACTCGTGTTGACATCATTTGTTCTACATTTGATGTATCCTTTTATGATTGTGCATGATTACCGTATTTAGATATTACTGGTAAATTATGTTGATGCACTACTCATAACATATTGAGTTTAATAAAACAACCACTGTACATTTGTTTATCTGAATTATGTCCTTTATGTCCAATTATTTAATTTTATGGATGACAGCATGTCGGATCAATAGTTGTAAATTTTCAAATTGATTTTGATTAATGCATATCTTGATGGGGAAGGTGAAGCACATGGCTCAGCAGTGATATTGTTCTCACCTAACTCTGTACTGTGCTTGGTTCCTTAGTTTTTAATGCCAAAAGAAAATATATGCTAAGTAGTCATAAGTATTAGGTCAGTCACCCAAAGGTCACTGGTTCAAGCCCTGCTGTGGTCACTCGATTTAGTGGGACCATGTGTCCTTATATAGACAATGAACTTTATCTTTATTGTCAACACCCACACAACTGTAATGGGTTCCGGATTAAAAAAATGCCAAGGTCTGGGGAATAACCTCTAATTGGACCGATGTACTTTCTAAGGGGAGTCAAGGTTTTTCATCTGCTTAGCAAACACCTGTGGAATTAGCACCAAACATAAACACCTTAAGGTTTGGAGAACCTGGGGTCAAAGTTCACCAAGCCACCTGTACTTGACATGCAGCAGGTGAAGGACTCCACAACTAGGATACCCCTCATATTTGTCCTGTCCCCAGGAGTGGTCAGTATCTTTAGACTGTGACTTCTAACAAGTAAATAATTACTTTGAAATGAATTACTTTGATATGATATTTTTTTAATCATTGTGATATTTTTATCAATTACTAAAATTTTGCAACATGAAATATTGTAGCATACTTATCTATTAATTGTTCATTAATGCGATGAGTTCCAATTGTAATGACATGTACCTCTCAGTTAGTGATGGATCATTAACCTGCCCAGCGTTTGGTTTATCTGTGTGTTTGTACAGGTCCCCTCAAGTTCCCTGACCCAGAGTTTTATTCCATCTCCCTGGGGCAAAGACAGGATCCCATAGCAAGTAGGATGATCAAACAGGACACGAGACACCTTAAGATTCGAAGAAATTATCAGTGGGTTCAAAGTTCACCAAGTCACATGTCCTTGACATGCAGCAGGTGGTGAAGGACTCAACAACCAGGACCCCCTCATATTTGTCCTGTCCCCAGGAATGGTCAGTATCTGTCCTGGGCTGTAGGATATTCTTGTAAAAAAGTGTTACATTGAAAATATTAGAGATTTTTAGATTTTTAGATTATAATTTATGCTCAATAACCTGGTTATTTCTTTGTGTTTGTACAGGACCCCACAAGTTCCCTGATCCAGCTGTCTGAGTCCAGTGGGATGGCCCAGAGGTTCTATTCCCTCTCCCTGGGGCAGGCTCCCATAGCAATCAGGACCCCCTCATATTTGTCCTGTTCCCAGGAGTGGTCAGTACCTGTGGACTCTTTGATTGTCTTCTTCCTAATTTTAAAACAATGTTTAAATACTTAGAATATGTAGAAGTGTAATGAATTTATTATATAATCATTTTGATATTTTTCATTGATGCGCGAAAATGCTGCTACTTGAAACTATTTATTTGTGGTCACCGTTGTCGATCAGAAGCAGTTGTACTGGCAGGCGGAAGTGGACAACAAGACAACCTTGTTCATCTTCAATGACACCCAGGTCGTGGAGGAGGGGTTCCTTGAGGACATCAACAACTTCCTGAGCAGTGGGGAGGTTCCCAACCTGTACAAACCAGATGAGTTCGAGGAGGTATTATACACACCACTGGCTCTCAATTAGGCACCGCTTTGTGAGTCTCACATAGCACCACCTGGTGGATGAGTTTGCGACCAAGGGCCCTTTCACATTGACCATCTCCACGGGGGAGGCCCTGGAGAACATCAACAACATCCGATGGAGGCTCTTAAAAAGCTGGAGCAGGAGATCAGGAAGGGACTCAACATCTTCAAGATCGACCAGCCCCCCTCCAAGGAGATCGCAAACCTGGAGAAGGTGGGTCAAATTAACTTCTTGTTACAAAAGAGCTCCCTTAAGGGGAGATGATAGACGCAAATATGACAAGTAAGAGTAATGATTCTTGACTCAATTGAAATGAATATGCTGTTCTATGCTATAGTTTTATCATTATACTTTGAGCTCCATTTTCTGTTGAATTTCATTGTTGAGCTTCTCAGTTCCAACAATTGTTCAATGGATTATGAACCATATCAATAATGGAATGTTAATGGAAACGCAGAAAACAGTTAAGATTTCTCCTAAATTTACTGCAGGATCTTATTTTTTTAAAGTGTTAATTGTGGTTTAGTCTGGTACTTTGTATATTCTTTTGTACATATTCAACCAACTGTTATAACCAATTTTGTTATAGGACCTGGAGGTGATCGAGACGATTGGGATATGTTATACATCTCTCTCTTTGTGACCTTTTTCTGGTTTTGTTGTAGGACCTGGAGGTGATCGAGACAATCTGGAACCTGAATAAAGACTGGCTGGGAGGGACTGTGGGGCAACTGGAAGGGGAACCAGTTTAATGAGCTCCAGACCAAAACGTGGAAAACTCGCCTCAGTCAATCTTCAAGAAGCTCAACAGGATGAGCAAGGAACTCAAGGTGAGGGGAACACCTGGCAGCGGGTTTTAATATCAGTTCATTCTGGAAATATAATGTAATGTTTTATTTATTAACTAAAGCTGTTTTATCAGTTCAGACTGGGAATGTGTTATATTGTAGTTTTAATCAATAATTAACTGACTGGACTGAAAGATCATCAACTAAAAAACATGTTTATCAGTGCAGAATTGGAATCTATAATTTTATTATGTTGCAATCATTAAACTATCATTTTGATTATGGCAGATGAGCAAAGAAGTGATTGATCAGTTTAAGCTAAGGATCTATCAGTAATTATATTGTTGCACAATGTTTTAATCATTGAATAATGACGTACTTGGTGAAAGTGAATTAAAGAGAAAGATAAGAGACTGTTGATGAGGTAAAGCTAGAAATATCTGAAATGTTGAGATTATCAAGGAAAGTGAAAAGATGTCTAATGGTTTTGGTTGTTGATCTGGATTTAGGACAAGAATTGAGAGGTGGTTGAGACCAGTAAGAACCGCGTGGACCAGTTCAAGAGGACCATGCCGCTGATCACGGATCTGAAGAATAAGGCCATGAGACCGCGTCACTGGGACAAAATCCAGGTAAGTCGTGAGACCGTATCACTGGAACAAAATCCATTGGCAGTTGAGTCGTAAGACCATGCCACTAGGACAAAATCCAGGTAAGTCGTGAAACCGCGTCACTGGGACAAAATCCTGGAAGTCATGAGACCACGTCACTGGGACAAAATCCTGGAAGTCATGAGACCGCGTCGCTGGGACGAAATCCAGGTAATTTGTAAGACACATCACTAGGACAAAATACAATTAAGTCGTAAGACGCATCACTGGGTTAAAATCCAGGTAAGTTTTGAGGCTGCGTCACTGGGACAAAATGGAGGCATCGATCATTGTTGTAGGGTAAGACAATTTTTATATACTAGTGTTTAAGTAAAATCTTGATGATCAATGTCGTTAATGCTCTTTTGTGAGAAAAAAGAAGTGGGCAGTAATATTTAAGTGAATTCCGAATATTGGTACAGTAAAATTCATTTAGTACGAACACGGATTTAGCGAATTCTCGGATATAGCGAAGTCTTGTTGAGTCCCCGGTAAAATTCTTAACAAATCTTTGCAAAATTTTACGGTTAGAACGAATTCGGATATAACGATTTTACGGATATAGCGAACTGATTTTGAGTCCCGTAGAGGTGAATTATAACGAAATTTAACATTTTTATAACGAATGTCTTTACAGTTTAAAAAAGTTTGCACAACCCTTTAACATAATAGTTTGAATGAATTTATTTTCATATAATTTGTTCGAATTACAATGCAATTATTAAAGGTATCAGAGTAATGTATTTTCATTCTAAGCCTCAATTAGCAAAAATTATAGTCCTGGATCCGGTTGCACGAACGTTAGTTAAATTTAACTAGCCGTTAACTTGACGTTAACGTGACGTTAAAATTAACGGCGAGTTAAATGGGTTGCACGATCGTTAACTAACAGTTAAAGCTTAGTTTATTATCTAATTTAACTTAAAGATTTAACTCAGGTTACCTAGGTACATTAAATATTTAATTAAACATTAAAATCAAAATGGCGGATCTGTTGTTATTTGGAAACGTGTTTGTGGAGAAGAAAAAAAGAAACTACAGAGAGAGAATAGAAATGACAGGCTTGAGCGACACGAAAATCCGATCCCGATTTCGATTTCGACGAGATTCGATTACGTATATTTCGGACATTGTGCGTTATGATCTGCAAAGAGCAACAAAACGAAGTCTGTCCATATCGGTGGAAATGCAGGTACTTGTTTTCAGAATACACATTCATGAAATTAAAACAACATCATCACAAAATAATCATTATACTACCATATATATATAAACACATACTGGACCAATTATTAAAATGCTAAGTTACATGCAAAGTGAGGTTTTATGCTTTATATATTGCATACCTATAAATTTGACGCATCGGGCCGAGAAATGCATATCTCTTTTTATCCTTGGTAAACTGTTTATTAAATTGTTTATGAAATGAAAATTGTCGATCTTAAATTATACATATTATCAATGCAAACATCTAGAAAAAAAAAATGAAAACGTTAGCAAATATGAACGCTGTAAAATGACGTCATTTTTGATACTTTGATTATGACATCAGTACTTTATAAATACAAGGATTGCTAACATCGATGATAGTACCATGTGCCCCCTCTGAACCTATTCAAAAACACATGAAAAAATACATGTTACATAAAATTATATCAAACCTTGCAGGTTATGCTGGCTCTACGTTTTTATGCCTCTGGAAGCTTTTTGGAAGTTATCGGAGATACCATGGGGTTTGATAAAAGTACAGTCAGCTGGGCTATCGACGATGTTACTAATGCACTCATTGCAAAGAAAGATAGATTTATAAAATGGCCTAATCATGTGGAAATTTTGAAATCCAAGCAAAATTTCTTTTCACGGGGTGGATTTCCAGGAGTAATTGGCTGTATAGATGGGATCCATGTCCGAATACAAGCACCTTTTGAAGATGAGGCCGTGTATGTGAACAGGAAGGGGTTTCATTCCATCAATGTACAGGCAATTTGTGACCATGAAGGTACTTACTATAATATAGTCTACATATATTATCTCATTACAAATTGGTTAAATAGAGAGTATATTAAACCCAGAAAGAAAACCTATCATAATTTTTCATAACACCTTCAACAGGGAAATTCATTAACATTGATGCTCAGTGGCCTGGCAGTACCCACGATAGTCACGTATTTCGGACATCCGTGGTGTGTACCTTCTTTGAACACCGTGGTGTCGAAGATGGCTACCTCATTGGTGACAGTGGCTATGCGTGTTCTATGTTTTTAATTACGCCTTATCTACATCCTGCAAACCTGTCAGAGGAAGCATTTAATACGGCTCATTGCCGTACACGCAACGCTGTAGAGAGAGTCTTTGGTTGGTGGAAAAGAAGGTTCCACGTCTTGCATAGCGAAATCAAGATGAAGCCTGCAAAAGTCTGTAAAATAATTGGTGCCTGTGCCATTCTGCACAACATCGCCATATCTCTTAAGGAAGAGATGGATGATGAGGACGAAGATGACGTCAACGCCGCTGTTCATTTGGCTTATCGGGGACCTGAGGACGGAAGGGCAATCAGGAACTTTATAACCAGGACCTACTTCTAAAATGAATGCATAACAAAAATAAATTTTGAGAACCCTTCATATTATTTATGTAATGATTTAAAACTGCAACTGTTTTATAAGTAGTACATGCATGCTTTTTTTTATTCGTCAGTTATGGCTTGTAGTGCTAGCAAAGCATTTTCATTCTGAGTTACAGTCTGCTTCAGGCATTCGATCTGCAGCGCCAGCTTCGAATTCTGTAATTCCATATTCTGCTTCTCGAGGTCCGCCCGTTCGAGGTCCTTCTGTAGCTTCATGTTCTGCAGTTCGATGTTTTTTCTCTGACAGCATAGAACCTTGAGAATGATCATTTTCTATATAAAATACCACATTGTAGTATTTGTCGTTTACTGCTGATCTCTTTTAAGTGTTAATAAATATATCATTTCTTATCCAGCAAATAAAAATCAGTAAACTACATGTGAGAAGTACAATTTCCAACGACAGTATGAAACCAGGATAAATGCACAATGCTTATTATTTTACCTCATACTGCATCTTCTGAAGCTGTTCAAATGAGATCTTTCTTCTTTAGATCTGCACATGAGAAGTAGTTTTATCTCCTTCGCTATAAGTTAAAAAAGCAAACAAAAAAGTAAGTGAATTAGCTATTAATATATATACATGCATATGTATAAAAATATGTATCATCAACCGATTGCATGGTTACTCAATTCACTTACTGATTAACCTATTAGGAATTTACATGACAAGACAACAGATTCTAATTAAAGTTGGAATTGTAAAACCGCTCCTCTACAAATGTATATATACAATATGCTATATATAAGCGTACGAGTGGTTTTCTAAATCTAATCTTAATTAGACTGTGTTAACGTAGTCTTATAAAATTATGTACATACACATGTAAATGAACTATATACAGCAGCATTCAAGTTGCACAATACCTTTTAATGTTTGGTTCACTCGTGCATGCAGACTCAACTGCCTGTTCCGCTACTTCCTCCATGCTAGGTGTCGTTGCCTTTAGACTGAAATCGAGGGTAGAACAAGTGGACTCGAAGGTAGAACTGCTGGTCGAAGCGGATTTGGGAGAGGAGGGCATCTTTGCTATAGCAAACACATTAGATTAAAATCAACACATATATAATTATATCTTATTCGATTGTGTGTTTACCTCACTTTTTTTTTGTTCATGATAAACTTTGCCTATCTAGACCGATTCAGAAAACAGTCCAATTAGAGAGAGAGAGAGAGAGAGAGAGAGAGAGAGAGAGAGAGAGAGAGAGAGTGTGTGTAGTTCTCATTACTCAAAAACAAAAACAAAAAGCGGGAGCCTATAATTTGGTCTACTACCGAAGGCCGAGTACATGTATAATTGAAGTGCGTGCAACTTTGCAGACCTTTTCTTTCCATGCTGCCGTTTGTGCAAAGTAAAATTTCATTAGACTAAGTACTGTGTTTTTAATCAAAATAAACATCATCGGTACCATACATGTCTTATATTTTTTTTAAAGACATAAATCGGGTGAAATCAAAAGAAGCACCCACTTTATATATTTTGTTTTATCCGGAGTTAATAAAAAATAAGAGATGAAGAGGGATGGGGCGCTGAAAAATTACATTTATATGCAATGTTAATTCTAGAACAAAATTTTAAACATTTTTTTCTAAAATTCCATGCATCTGGTGACTTTTTACAGTAGTTTTCATGCATGTTAAAGAACAAACAGAACCTTTGGACAGAAATGCAAAAAATAGTAATTTATTTGGAGATGATTGTATACTTATTCGACTGAGTTCGAGTTGAGAAATTGTATTGAAGACTTTAGTGTACCCCCCCCCCCAAGAAAAAGAAAACTCCTGATACTCCTTTCTTCACATTTTCTGTCTTCTTCCTCAGAGCATTTCCAACTTCCAACAGACATTCTGTATTGAAACTGATTTTTTAAAAGTTTGTTAAATTGGTTTGTTAAATTGCACACCGCTCATCGACGGTCATCGTCAACACTTTTACATGGATGTTTATTACCGCACGGACTTTATTTCTTAGCCATTTTTGGTCACAAATGAATGCATTCAAACAACATATATTGTTTGTACAGGCACAAATACAGCGATAGATGAAATAAAGAGTTCAAGGAGTGCAATATACATTATAAAATACCTTTTATTCCTTGAGTTGTGTGTATAATTTTATTAATAAATAGTATTTAATAATACCAATGTTTTAATCACCCAATTTTATCATATATAATTATAGTTTAGACAGCTCAGTTTAGCAATACCCCCACCCGCTTTTTACTCTTTATACTATCGAAAAGGTTAATAGGTATACGCAAATTGAATACGGCTAGCATCCGCACAAGTATAGAAAAAAATCTTGACATATGAACGCATGTAAATAGATAAAAATAAAGAAAATTGGTAAATTCAAATGCGTGTCTTAATAAATGTCTCAAAATTTCTTACACTTGGGTTAATTTTGCGAAAGGAATTTGATATATCTTTTGATTGTCATTATAGTCAAATTTTATGACAATCGATAAATTTCATTGTTCTATACAAATTTGATAGTTTTGTGAAATCCAGCTCTGATTGATTAAGAATTTGACTTCAGAAATACTATGCTTATGTCCTTTCCGATATATTTCATTTTATCAAATAAAATATACAACATGACTACTTTATGGTTGGCATTGATGACTCGAACCCCCCAGCAATTCCGCTGAAATTAGGTCTATCCTTCATAAGGTCAATTATCTTCTCCTCAGCGGCAGTTGGGGGTTTTAGCGGAGGACCTCCGCCCGTTTTTCTCGCATGTTTGCGGGCCTCGGTGTAGGTCTTTTTCGCCCCCTGCTGCAGGTTCCCCTACTTGAACTTAACCTGCTCTACTGATCTGCGTTGAACGCCCACCGCATTCACTAAATCGGTAACCTCTGCCCATTTGCTGTTCTTTTTTGCATTTGTAATTATATTACTCTGCTTCGCCTTGAGTACTTCCTCATTTTTTTCAACGAAATCGGTTAGAATTGTGATTTCCGCCAAGGACCAGTTACTGCTTCGTTCTCGTTTGACTGCGACAGCCATTTTCATTACTGTAGATAAGGTAACACGCGCGTGCAGACGATTTTAACACAGGGTTAACTAATAAACATCAATTAAATCTAAGTTAGCTAATTTATTTTTAATTTATTTTCGAACAACAAAAATTTAACTGACAGTTAGCTAACTAGCCGTTAAGTATTTAACGGCAAGTTACGGCACTAACTAGCCGTTAGTTTAACTAACGTTCGTGCAACCGGATACATGTATATAGTGAGTTCGCTATAGTTATTATTACGAATTCGTTATACGAATATAGCGAATTACGGATATAACGAAGTAAATCCTTCGGTCCCTAGGACTTCGCTATAACCGAGTTTTACTGTACTCATTTATAAAAACTGTGATTGTGGGAATGATAATTGTTCATAGAATTATCTGTCAGTGGCTATAATGATTGCAACTGCCCTATCTTTATATCTCTTCACAACAACTGGACATCATGAAAGCACTTTTTTTTCAAACAGACGGAGATGCAGCGACAGTTTGACCACAAATCTGTGGACTTTACCCTGGAGAAGATCATTGAGTTTGGATTCGATCAGTATGCTGAGACTATCGGCGACATCTCTGGTGCTGCCACCAAGGAATTGGCCATTGAACAGGTCAGAAATTTAGTTTTGTCTAATATCTCTTTGTTACCCAGTGTTAAAAATTGTTCACATTTCTTCTTATAATCTTGGTAATCTCCTTTTACAGGGTATTGAGGCCATTGCTAAAACCTGGGAGAGCACAGAACTGGACATCACGACCTACAAGGACAGAGGTCATTACAAAGTCAGGTGAGTCTGCAGTATCATGACCTTGACGATTGGATATTTGGAATGTATTAACATAAACCTAGAAAACACTAATAAGCCAAATTCGTTGATACCACTTCACACAGTTTGGATTTATCTATGGAAATCACAGTCTCTGGTTTTATCTTTCAACTAACTGTCTCATAGGTATTTTGGTGCTACTATGGTACAGTTAATTAGCATGGCTTTTTAATTACAGGAGCACAGACGATGTGTTCCAGGCCTTGGAAGACAATCAGGTTCAGCTGTCAACGATGAAAGCGTCCTGATTTGTCAAGGCGTTCGAACAGGACGTGGATAAATGGGAGAGAACTCTGTCACACATTCTGGAGTGGTGGAGATGCTGCTAACAGTGCAGAGACAGTGGATGTATCTCGAGGTGGGTGGGGAGGCAGATGCAGCTACATACTTATGCCTGCCTGATATGGAATTACATTCTTTTAAAATTTGATTATCAACAGGCACAATTTTTGTTAACTTTTTGTCATCAGTTTTAATCAGTCATATGAAAGATTTCCTTTTCTTTTATTTACCAAAAGCAAACTTCTTGTTCAAAGTTGTACTTTGGTCAAAAATTCTTGTTACTAGATTAAATGAAGTTAGTTTTTGCTTCATGAACATATTTGTTTACAGATTGAATCACCTTTAAAAATTGTATTTACCGTTACGAAAAATTCACTTACCCATTAAACATAAGGACATGAGGTGCTTTGCTCTGCTACAGATGTCATCATTAGTTGAGTTAACAAATTTTACTTTAACTTGTCTGTAATTTAATTTGTTGTGTACATTTTGCCTGCAGAACATTTTCTTGGGTGAGGACATTAGGAAACAGCTGCCCCGCGAGTTGGCAGATTTTGACAACGTGAACGCCAAGTGGAAGGTCATCATGACGCGACTCAACAAGGACAGAAACGCCCTCAGAGGATTTACCCATCATGAAGGTACGGGGCTAGATCACACTGTATTTAACTGGATAATCTAGGCCTGTAAAATCAACAGATAAGAGCAGATTTGTGGATGTCTGTCAATGTTCATTTCCAACTACAAATTGTACTGCAAACCATATTTTATTTTGCTAGATCCTTGTCATCCTGAATATTTCTTCCTGCGAGTCAGTTCTAAAACGACTCTGGTACCGGTATATTGTTACTGTAATATCTTAATCACAAAAATTAGTCTCCACAAAGAATTTATCTCCTGCAAATTGCTAAATAAAGTGGTCACAAATAAAAGTTAGTTTGCATGTTTTCAGGTTTATTGGAAGAACTGAGATACCAGTACACTACGTGGTAGCTTAATAAGAACTGACTTTTCTGTGTCAACAGGTTTACTGGAAGAACTGAACGACATGAACGTCAAACTGGAGGAGATCCAGAAATCCCTGGACATGTACCTGGAGACCAAGCGACAGATCTTCCCACGATTCTACTTCCTGTCCAACGATGACCTGCTGGAGATCCTGGGTCAGTCTAAAAACCCCAAAGCCGTGCAGCCTCACCTCAAGAAATGCTTCGACAATATCAAGAGCCTGGAGATGAACAAGGTTGGTAAATAAGGAGACACTTAGATACAAACACTTGTTATAATATTAGGATGATTTTGGTTTCAGACTCAATGATTTTTTTGAGAAAACATTATTTTATAATATAACCTTAAGGTATTGCTGATGACATATTTGGGCAAAAATGGACTTGACATGCTTGCAAAAAAGTTAGTTTTCATAGAAACTGGTTGGCACTTAAATGTTTTAATAAATCTAAAGCCTGAATAAAATCTTAAAATAAAATATAGTTATGATTGCAGAAGGATTTTATTTTCCATATAGAACTAAGAATAATTTACAGTACATATCGATAAATCAAATTAATGATGTTAAAAATAATATTTTGTTACAGCCAGGACTGAAGTGGGAGGCGAACGCCATGGTGTTGTCTGACGGAGAGACCCGTCTACCTGGACGGACCTGTGGAGGTAAACCAAAACTAATTATTACAGAAGTCTGTATGTGTGTGTTTGTGTGTGTGTGTGTGAGGGGGGTATTAAGGGGGGATAATGGAGCTCTTGATAAATAGATGCATTTTGTCATGGATCTTGCAACTTTCAAAGCAACAGGAAATATTGAATTAATTTATGAGAGGAGGTGTGTGGAGAAGATTTAGTCAGCATTTCTAAGGAGCGATTTGTAAAAAAGTCTGTCATGACATAATGCATACAGACACTAACACCTTTCTTGTTGTTTAAGCTCAATGTTTTTGATTTAGAATTTAATATGTTAACTTTGTAGTGTAGGATTGAATACTTTCTGTGTGTACTGATATTATCTGGGTGTCTGTCTGTTCCAGTCGTGGCTGTGTGACGTGGAGAAGACCATGAGATGGACGCTACAGGACGAGCTGAAGAAATGTAAAGGGAACCTAAAACAGAAACACGGCATGACCAAGCGAGACAAGTGGATCAAGGACCATCCCGGCCAGCTGTGTATCACCGCCAGTCAGATCCAGTGGACGGCCGACGTGGAGAAAGCCCTCCGACTGACCAAGGACCGCGGCGACAAGAAAGCCCTCAAAACCATAAAGAAGAAACAGGTGGCCATGCTCAATAAACTGTCGGAGGCCATCCGGGGGAAACTGGAAAAGATGCAGCGACTCAAGATCGTGGCTCTTGTGACTATTGAGATTCATGCTAGAGACATTATAGAGAAGCTGATTAAGGGGGGCGTGTGCGACGAGAATGCATTCGAGTGGCTGAGTCAGCTTAGGCTTTACTGGAAAAAGGTGAGGAACTCTGGGAAATCCTAATGGATATCTAATACCATAAACAGAATTCCTACCTCTCTGAAGGAACTTTAACCTACAAATTAAAAATTGACCAATGATTTCATATTTCTTCATCATTTGATAGAGAACTAGTATAATGAGTGTTTCAACCTTGTCATCACTCTTACTAGAGTTCTAAAACTTTTCATTTATTGTATGAGTTATATGACGTTTATTGTCCTAACCCTATTCTTTTGTAGCCTCCTATTGATAACTGTGTAGTGAAGCAGACCAACTCCCAGTTCCCATACGGTTATGAGTACCTGGGTAATTCAGGTCGTCTGGTCATCACCCCACTCACTGACCGCTGTTACATCACCCTGACCACTGCCCTTCACCTACACCGCGGGGGAAGCCCCAAGGGTCCCGCCGGGACAGGCAAGACAGAGACCGTCAAGGATCTCGGAAAATCCCTTGGAATGTATGTCATCGTCGTCAACTGCTCTGAGGGTCTGGACTACAAGTCCATGGGCAAAATGTTCTCCGGTCTGGCTCAGGTATGTCACAAGATGAGTATTAAGGTTGTTTGTTTACCTGAGCTAGGGGGTTCAGTTTACCTGGCGTGACGTCGTAATTTTCGGCTCAGTTGGAGTAAAATTGACGATTTTGAACTCGCTTTAACTTTTTCTTTCACTTTTATAGAGTCTGAATTTTTTCATAAATGCAACGTAAATAAGTTTCTCTTTTAAATGGTACTAATTTTTAAACGTCATCTTTTATATCTAGTTATATTTCCCCGTAGTCAAAAATGCTCGTTTTTTCGTCTTTAGCATTTGTAATACAGAGGGTTCCACTTAATCTGATCGCGGTTAATGTGATAATTCGGTTAATCTGATATAAAATCAAAACACCGATCCATTTGCTATATAAGCCTTTGTAATTTCTACTGATAATCTGATTGAAAAAAATGTCATTTTCGGTTAATATGATACGATTTCTGTCGGCCGATCAAATATCAGTTAACATTTTCACACCTCTTCCCCCATGTCCACTTCGTGTATAACCTCTCACTGTGTAAACAGCTTGGCACGTGCCTAAAACTTGCAAATAAGGGTGCTTCAGGGGATTAGTCACAGCTCAACGCACACAGATGGTCAGCTGGTCGATAGATGAAAGATACCGACATCGATAGTTCAGCCCACCCTCTAACACCTTTATATTCCTTTGTTTAATTAGTTGACACCCCTTTTGTGTACACAGTAACTCTTTACAGGGCATTAGTTTCACTTCAACACACACGGATGGCTCACTTCTTCGTAAGATGAAAGCTACCGACATCGATAGTTGTTCCGGATGACCGCACACAGGACTGACCTTACCTGTGTACACATTTTACTGTTTTTTCATGTACCAATTGCCAATTGCCTGTGTTAATTTCATGCTAGGCTTGCACCATTAAGAATTATTTTAACATGTAATTTCTGAATCAAAAGTGCTTGGGAACATGTGACATCGAGGAAATTCTGATTACTCTCAATTTTACATCGGGGTAGAAAACTTAATGAATAAAATTCAAATAATTTGTTATCATGCATAATTAATAATTTAAGAGCATTCTATATACCAGAAAAAGAATTAAAATAAATTGTCCAGGTGAAAAGAGGGAATGTTCAGACAAATAGCCATTTCCTCTTACTACTTCCTGTCAAAATGGCCGCCACATTGAAACCATCGTAATGAACGGTGATGAAGGGAAACATTTTCTTTTGAGCATATACAAACAAAATAACGGCTAAAATGCTATTTCATTGCTAATGCAAGGTAAATTATTTCATTTCAAACTATTGACAAACAGATTATATCTTTTTGTTGATAAATTATGTATTGAAACAAGTTGTATTTTATTCTTTACCAAAATTAAAGAGCACAAAAACGCTAAATTGGTTAATATAATAATCGGTTAATCTGATAATTTTTCTCTGACAAATTGACTATCAGATTAAGCGGAACCCTCTGTACAACTTGGATGCAAGTTTTGCTCGATTTTTGCACAAGTCGCGCAGTTTGATTGGATTTCCGCAAGCTATACGTAATGACAGCTAATATATCAGCCAATCAGGGAAAAGGTTACAAACTGCAGATTGATATAGACTGGAATTCCCCCTCTCCGATGTAAACACGAAGGCCCAAAGACACTGCGTTGTATGTTTCGTGAATTCCATATGGTAAGCGACGTTTCAATGAAAGGAATTCACACAGAATCTTAAATCTTA
Organism: Magallana gigas; assembly: GCF_902806645.1. Taxonomy (NCBI): domain Eukaryota; kingdom Metazoa; phylum Mollusca; class Bivalvia; order Ostreida; family Ostreidae; genus Magallana; species Magallana gigas. Next base: position 3,980,829 of record NC_047562.1, on the reverse strand, counting down.
TGATTGAAAAGAATGTCTATTTAGTTTCCTGCTATTATTATCAGGCCGCCGCGGAATCCCCAGTGAAACATGACCTTGATAACCTTACCGACGTCAACATCGGCGACATGGCAGAAGCGAACGTTATAACAGACATCAGAATAGGCAAGTCTTCACGTGCATTTTTAAATGCTGTATTGATATAAATGTTTCAAATTTATTAAGTAAAATTGTTATTAGTATTTTGCTAATCTAAGACCACTTAAAAGTTTTACTGTGCAATTCGAATTTTCTCATCGTCATGCCTATATACTTATACATCATACTCATAGTGTAGAGTTTCTTCAGTGGTATAAAAACAAAGGGTTTTTTAAAAACTAATATTTTATAATGAAACATTTTTGAATTGCAAGACTACTTGGAATTCCAAATCAATACTTTCAAAATTAAAAAGCTAAAAGTTTTTACTCCCCCCCCCCCTATAGAAATTAATAGTAAAATCACATAATTTATAATTATCATATACCACAAGAATTTTTGATTTTGTCACTCTTATAAAACTGTAAATGAATATTTTCAATTGAGCTCCAAAATTATATAGAGTACAATAATTCTTATTTTGTATGTTTGTATTTACATACTGTAACTTTGATATAATTATTATAGTTTGATTTTACTAGTACAGATATGTACATGTACCTATATGTATACACATGTATGTATATTAATTATATATGTACATGTATCTTATTGTGTAGTGTGGTTGTATACCAACATGTTTGGTGAACCAATAATTTAAAGTAAAGATACTTTGCTGCACCATATTTATTATATTTTCAGAAGTGTGTGCTGGTCATCCATCTTCATGAATGTCACTGCTGGTCGGTGTGAAAACTAAAAGATGTTTCTTAAAATCTGTTTTTGATATTTGCTGGCAAATATCAAGCAATCAAACTGTGTTAACTGCTGGACAGTGAACTGGTCAATTAAAAAAATATATGTCAAAAAATAATTTGGCAATGGTTTATTAAAAAATAAAAATTTGTTTTCTATTTTTATTTTTGGTTATCAAATTTTAGATTTGGAAAAAAAATGCCCAACAAATGGAGATATCATCAAATGTCTTGATGGAGAGAGAAGCTTTCCTGAAAACCTTGAATTTCTTAAAACCAAATACCCAACCTCAAAGTGGGAAAATTGCTCTGCGTGTTTTTCGCACAAAGATATTTAGATGAAAGAAAAAAATCAAGGATCTAAAGAAAAACAAAATCGCAGAAGGCTTAACAGAACTGCTCAGCCAAGAATTTGAATTTCCGGTTCCAAACATTGAGCTTCCAGTATTTGATGACAACATCAAAACTCAGAAGCTGAATTATCTTGTCAACAAAACAAAAGATGTTGTGTTTGAAAACCGCCAGCTAAAGAGAGAGCTTGTTGATGAACAAGAACAACTGAGCAATTTAAATTTACAAATATTCCATTATGAAAAAAAATTGATTTGTTATTGAGAGTGTTAGATTCTTGTACATTGAAACATCAAGAAACATTGTCAAAAACTAAAGATTTGAAAGTGTTAGAGAGAGAGTGTAAGCACTGGGAAAAAAAGTATGATGACTTGTCAAAAAAGCTAGATAAATCTTTAGAACATTTTGAACTTTTAAAAGAAAAAGTTAGAAAACTTGATGCCAGAAATTCAAACAAGAAGTTGAAACGTAGAGATCAGAGAATTGAAAATCAGAGAATTGAACTTGATAATAAGAATGAAGTGTTAAGAGAGAAAGAGAAAGAAATGCAAGAATTGAGAGAAGAGAGTGAAAGAAAGAATGCACAAGTAGAGAATCTCAAAAAAGAAAAGAGAAATCTACTGGTTAAGATTTGTAGATTAAACAAAAAAAGGGAAAATGAATTTGACAACTTTATTTCTGAAAATGTTGAACAAATCATGAATCTGAGACAGGAAATCAAAATTAAAGAGGAAAAGATAATAGAGCTTGAAGAAATCAACAATGTTCTATTAAATGAGTCTAATATAACTTCTTTCTGTGATGGGAAGTACACAAATGAAATTCGTGAAACAATAATGACACTAACAACTGAGTGCAGTGTTAGTTGCAAAAAAGTAAATCAAGTAATTCAAACCGTCTTAAAAAATATTACAGGCAAAACATTGTCGAGACTTCCAAGTGCTGGTGTTAGGTCTAGGTTGCTTATTGAAGCAAAACGTATTGCCCAGTGTCAGGTTGTAGATGCCATGGTTAATTCATGTGACATAGGTGATATGAAAGGTAACTGTCTGCATCAGGATGGAACTTCAAAGTTCCATAAACAATTTCAGTCATTTCAATTGACTACACCTGAACATAGGTCTTACTCAATTGGAATGACTGAAGTTGGCAGTGCAGATGCTGATAGTCTGATGAAAGCTTTTAAAGAAGACAAATCTTTCTCTAAACTTGTAGCAACTATTATTTCAACAATGTCAGACCAAGGTGCAACAAACCCAGTTTTTAATAGACAGTTAGAGGAATTGCGGCAAAGTCTTCTTCCTGATGTTCTAAAGAATTGGGATGAAATGCCAGAAATTAACAGAAAAGAAATGGGGAGGGTGGCATCATTTTTTTTGCAAAATGCATGTATTTGTAAACATGGCAAGTGAAGTTGACAAGTGTTTAAGTGTTTTTGAAAACAATGTTTGTTCAGGAAAGAATCCTTACAGTTTTGATTGGAAGGAAAGTGGTGCCTCAAGACTGACTAGAACAAATAGCAAAGCATTAACAATGCATGGCTGTGAAAAGTCAGGAGTGGGGTCCCACTTCTCCACCCACTTGCAAGATAAAGGTGTAAAAAATAAACTTATAACCTTTAGAGGACATAGGTTTAACCATCTTTTTTATGCAGCTGGGGCTACATATCACCATTTAGCAGATATTAAAACATTTCTTGAAAGTTGGTCAGATCCTAATGAATTATTGAAAAGCATTTCTTTTGATGTGAATGAAAAAGTTTACACTAGCAGTCTTAGAGCTTTAGGTATCATAGACAAAATAATTACAGGTCCCTTCTGGAGGGTTATTGAGAAAACAGAAAATATTTTGGATTTGAACCCTGTGCTTCTCAACATGAAGTTGAACTTACAAGACTTGTCACAAGATGCATCACCTCTTCTGGAAGGCCATTTAGTTTTTCTAGAGGAGAGTGTGCATAAAGATGAGGTGTATGATTCTCTCTTTGAGAACACAAATGATTCTATATTTGAAACATACACTCAAATGGCTTTAGAATTAGCTATAGGTGGCATGTTGTTGATACTAGAGAGGCAAGCAAAAGATCAACTTCCTGGTGGAATATATTATGAACCATCTGAAACTGATCAATTGAGAGCCGCTGCAGTACCAACAACAAACACATGTTCTGAAAGAGATTTTGCCCAACTAGATGTTTTAATGAGACTTAAACCATCAGCTTCTACAACTGCTTATGAGTCTGTAATCATGTGGACTAACAATAAAACATCTACTTGGTTAAATTCTCTTTCAAATAGTGAAAAAAATTCCATTATTAATGATGCAAGAAAATCTGCCCCTGAAATAATGGAGTTAATAAAAGAAAGACAAAGGTCTTTGTATGAAACAAAACTTGAAATTTTAAGAGCTAAACAAGAAAAAAGAGTCATGCAAGAAAATAAAATGTACAACCAAAAGGTAAAGCTCACAAATAAATTGACAGATATTGGTGGTTTATGGCAGAAAAAAGGTGACATCCAGGCTTACAAATTAAAGGTGTCTCAAGAATCTAACAAAGACCAGCTGTTAAGAGATGCATTAGTTGCACAATTGCAGTTTAGAAAAAATATTCTTTCAAGCAAAGGCCCTAAAAATATTTTTCAACAAAGCAGTAAAGGCGTTATGTATTCTATTGAAGATCTTGAACATAATTTGGTAAAAGTTATGCAAATTAATGAACATTTGGAAGAGGTGTCTGAAAATTCTAAACTCTCTTACCATCCTTTAAGTCAGGTTGAACAAAAATTTAATGAATCAAAAACAAATTTAGCTGAGAGACTAAAAGAAAATAGGAGAAAAATAACTGTCAAACAACAATCACTTCTTCTTCCAAGTTTTATTGAGTCTCCTTCCAAATTAGTTGGAAAGAAAATTCTTCATAAATTAAAGATCAAACTTCAAATGAAGTTTGTTGGTACATGGGGGACGTTTTGTGTGTAAAAAGATTGAATGGAAGGATGACAAAGTATGAATGCTTGTATGAAGGTGATATGGAAGCATGCAAATTCCCATTGTTAATTGATTTCCAAAAAGGTGAAATAATAATTCAAGATTAGACACACTGTAAAACATAATACATGTACTTTGCTTGCATGTAATATATCTAAGGCCCTAAGATGTAATGTATCTATAAATTATTAAATATATATACATGACTAAGATACTTGTTGGTTTTTTGTTTTGGTCATTATATTAGTTTCTAATAATATATCACTTTACACATATATGGTTATAATTGATATATACATGTATTATTAACAATTGATGGTAATTAATTTTATTAATTAAAGTTAATTCATAACAACAATTTATCTTAAGCATCAATATTTTAAATTCATAAATTACTTAACATATTTTATTGGAAATTTGAACTACTTGCGGGAATTATAATTAGATAAATCTTCATAATTTGTGTATAACTTACCTGATGACCATATTTGGAAATATGCAAATTTCCGCCATTTTGGCGGCCATTTTGAAATTATGCAAATTATGATGCAATTAAAATACAGCTTGAAACATGACAATTTTAGAAATATACAGTTTGCTAAGACTTAAAACAAGATTTATATTTAATTTTGAAATTTAAATAGCAAAAATGCAAAAAATTTTTACAATTTTGGTGCCATTTTTACCTACACATTGCATAGTATAAATCATTACAAAAAAACATACAATACTCAACTTTAAAATCTTATATCTTTGCTTGTAGATGGAATATTTCAATGAAATAAAGTTTTTTGGTTTTGTTAAAGATTCCTCTTTCAATATAAGTAAACATGAATCGAAAGTAAATAGCTGGAGATTTCACATGAACCCCCTACCTGAGCATTGTCTACACTGAAATTTGTTCTTTGTATATTATATATGAAAGTATACAATTTACTGACAGTGCATAACAACTTAGATAAAATGAGAGGCTGCATTTCAAATTGTTGACTCTTAAATTTTTTACTTTAAATTAATAATATAATGCAATGATTGTAGACTGGAGCTTGGGGCTGCTTAGACGAGTTCAACAGAATCAACATTGAGGTGTTGTTGGTGGTCGCCCAACAGATCTTGGCCATTCTGTTGGCTCTCTCCATCGGTCAGGCACGGTTCGTGTTTGAGGGGTGCGAGATTGACCTGGTCTGGTGCTGTGGAATCTTCATCACCATGATCCTGGTATGTATTGCTTTTATTGATTTATAAATGTCATATTGCTGTTAATAGTGAAAGTTTTGAGCATTATTATATTTCTACAAAATATGCAAGATGAAAGTTTGCCTGAAAATATACAGCCCTTTATTACAAACCTCCACCTCATATCTTTGAAAAACAACTAATATTGAACAATTATGAATAGGGCAGTTTTTGTTGTCTCTGTTTTATTACATTGTTACATAAGTAATGTACTTGTGTGATATCTGTGTCTGTGTTGTCAAGGTTACGCGGGTAGAACGGAGTTACCGGACAACTTGAAGTCCATGTTCCGACCCATCGCTATGGTCGTCCCAGACTCGGGCATGATTTCTGAGATCATTCTGTTCGGAGAAGGCTTCGGCAACACTAGGGTGAGTAATAAACTCTGTGTATTTATAGTCTTTGATGTAGATTCTGATTAGATACTGGTTTCATCAACTATTGATTAGTCACTGTTGTGTAGGCTAATTAACATTTATAATCTTCTCTAATATATATATATTAATACATGTATACATGGATAACTATCAAAATAATATGAAATAAGCAAGGTGTACAGACACTGTAGGGACATCTAATAATGTCATGGTTTTTTCGTTTGACAGCTCCTGGCCAAGGTGTACAGACACTGTAGGGACATCTAATAATGTCATGGTTTTTTCGTTTGACAGCTCCTGGCCAAGGTGTACAGACACTGTAGTGACATCTAATAATGTCATGGTTTTTTCGTTTGACAGCTCCTGGCCAAGGTGTACAGACACTGTAGGGACATCTAATAATGTCATGGTTTTTACGTTTGACAGGTCCTGGCCAAGGTGTACAGACACTGTAGGGACATCTAATAATGTCATGGTTTTTACGTTTGACAGGTCCTGGCCAAGGTGTACAGACACTGTAGTGACATCTAATAATGTCATGGTTTTTACGTTTGACAGGTCCTGGCCAAGGTGTACAGACACTGTAGGGACATCTAATAATGTCATGGTTTTTTCGTTTGACAGCTCCTGGCCAAGGTGTACAGACACTGTAGGGACATCTAATAATGTCATGGTTTTTTTGTTTGACAGGTCCTGGCCAAGAAGGTGTACAGACACTGTAGTGACATCTAATAATGTCATGGTTTTTTCGTTTGACAGGTCCTGGCCAAGAAGGTGTACAGACACTGTAGTGACATCTAATAATGTCATGGTTTTTACGTTTGACAGGTCCTGGCCAAGGTGTACAGACACTGTAGGGACATCTAATAATGTCATGGTTTTTTCGTTTGACAGGTCCTGGCCAAGAAGGTGTACACGCTATACTCCCTGGCCGAGCAGCAGCTGTCAAAACAGGACCACTACGACTTCGGACTCCGAGCCCTGGTGTCCGTGCTCCGCTATGCCGGCTCAAAGAAGAGGTCCAACCCCACCATGCCAGACGAGGAGGTCTGTAACAAAATGACACTTGGCAGTGAACAAATTTTGCAATTCTTTTGAAAAAATAAATCAAGTCCAGACCAGTGCATAGAAATGACATCAGACAAGCTATTCACTGAAATTGACTTCATGACCTGACTGTTGTTGTTAATGCATGTTAACCCTCGCATGAGGATGGTATATTTTTTAGTATTTATTGATTAACATGTTATTGTTGTTTGTAGTATTTATTGTATTTATGAATTATCGTTTGAAGGTATTTATTGTATTTATGAGTGTATTGTTGATTGTAGATTCTGCTCCTGTCTATGAAGGACATGAACGTAGCCAAGCTGACGTCCACGGATCTACCGCTGTTTAACGGCATCATGTCCGATCTGTTCCCCGGAGTGGAGACACCCACCATTGACTATTCAGAGGTACTCATTTACAGAATAATTAGGGTTTATGGCCTATTGATGATTATTAAATATATTGAAATGAGAAGTAAGCAATTTTAACAAATTTTTTTAGTGACATTATATGACTACACGTACTAGGACCATACACTGGGTAATATTTGTAAATTAATGCGTTTCTTTGTTGTTTGTAGATGAAGAAAGCGATCACAGAGGAGCTGAAGGCCAACTGTCTGCAGGTTAACAACTACACACTGACCAAGATCATCCAGCTCTATGAGACCAAGAGTTCCCGCCACTCCGTCATGATCGTCGGAAACACCCAGTCCGGGAAGACCGTCTGCTGGAGGATGTTACAGGCGTCCATGACACGCCTCAACAAAGAGGGCGCAGCCTATCAGGCAGTCAAGGTCAGTTTTGTTTTTTTTCTCGATTGGAGTAGAAGCTGATCAGTTTCATAATTTGATTAACAAGATTATTGGTGCCTAGCCTAAAGAAAGTGAATGAACAATTTGTCAATGAAGAGATAAAAAAGAGAAGAGTTTCCCCAATAATTGAAATATGATCAGTTTTATAAGTATTTAGTTACGTTTATGTGTCCAAACTAGAGCTGTTCATTTTTTGTTTAAAGTAATGTTAAAAAAGCCAGATAACTTTTTATTTTATGATGTTTGCTTATTTCCAGGACTTCCCTCTGAATCCCAAATCTCTGTCTCTAGGGGAGCTGTATGGAGAGTTTGACATCAACACCAACGAGTGGACGGACGGGGTCCTCTCCAGCGTGATGAGGCAGACCTGTGCAGGTCCGTGTCAGAATCCAGCACTACCATTATGTTAACTCATTTCTATATCATATCTGGCTTTGATATTACAGTATTAAATATTGGATTAGCAAATCACTTATTCAACCATTTAAAATCTAGATGACTTCAAAGGATTTAAATTTTTATTTGTTAGATTTTGATAAAGATTTTTTTTTTAATTCATAAAAATTAAGAGCCTCCTTAATCTTCAAAAATGCAGGACAGAATGATAAATATCAAAACTAATGCTGCAAAACATAATGGTCAATAGTTATATTTGGAATGAGTATAGAGTTATTGTTCCCTGTTGAATAGATGAGAAGCCGGACGAGAAGTGGCTGGTGTTTGACGGGCCAGTGGACACACTGTGGATCGAGAGCATGAACTCTGTGATGGACGATAACAAGATCCTGACCCTGATTAACGGTGAACGTATCGCGATGCCCGAGCAGGTGTCCCTGTTGTTTGAGGTGGAGGATCTGGCAGTGGCTTCGCCTGCCACCGTGTCCCGGTGTGGGATGGTGTTCGCGGACTATGCGGACATCGGCTGGCAGCCTTATGTGGAGTCCTGGCTGGAGAAGAAGAAGGACAACAAGGTAGTTAAACATTGACACTTATAGACATCAGGCCTAGTACAGTAAAACATTGACACTTATACACATCAGGCCTAGTACAGTAAAACATTGACACTTATACACATCAGGCCTAGTACAGTAAAACATTGACACTTATAGACATCAGGCCTAGTACAGTAAAACATTGACACTTATACACATCAGGCCTAGTAAAGTTAAACATTGACACTTATAGACATCAGGCCTAGTACAGTAAAACATTGACACTTAGACACATCAGGCCTAGTACAGTAAAACATTGACACTTATAGACATCAGGCCTAGTACAGTAAAACATTGACACTTATACACATCAGGCCTAGTACAGTAAAACATTGACACTTATACACATCAGGCCTAGTACAGTAAAACATTGACACTTATACACATCAGGCCTAGTAGTGTAAAACATTGACACTTATACACATCAGGCCTAGTACAGTAAAACATTGACACTTATACACATCAGGCCTAGTACAGTAAAACATTGACACTTATACACATCAGGCCTAGTACAGTAAAACATTGACACTTATAGACATCAGGCCTAGTACAGTAAAACATTGACACTTATACACATCAGGCCTAGTACAGTAAAACATTGACACTTATACACATCAGGCCTAGTACAGTAAAACATTGACACTTAGACACATCAGGCCTAGTACAGTAAAACATTGACACTTATAGACATCAGGCCTAGTACAGTAAAACATTGACACTTATAGACTTCAGGCCTAGTACAGTAAAACATTGACACTTATACACATCAGGCCTAGTACAGTTAAACATTGACACTTATACACATCAGGCCTAGTACAGTAAAACATTGACACTTATAGACTTCAGGCCTAGTACAGTAAAACATTGACACTTATACACATCAGGCCTAGTACAGTAAAACATTGACACTTATACACATCAGGCCTAGTACAGTAAAACATTGACACTTAGACACATCAGGCCTAGTACAGTAAAACATTGACACTTATAGACATCAGGCCTAGTACAGTAAAACATTGACACTTATAGACTTCAGGCCTAGTACAGTAAAACATTGACACTTATACACATCAGGCCTAGTACAGTAAAACATTGACACTTATTCACATCAGGCCTAGTACAGTAAAACATTGACACTTATACACATCAGGCCTAGTACAGTAAAACATTGACACTTATACACATCAGGCCTAGTACAGTAAAACATTGACACTTATACACATCAGGCCTAGTACAGTAAAACATTGACACTTATAGACATCAGGCCTAGTACAGTAAAACATTGACACTTATAGACATCAGGCCTAGTACAGTAAAACATTGACACTTATACACATCAGGCCTGGTACAGTTAAACATTGACACTTATAGACATCAGGCCTGGTACAGTAAAAGATTGACACTTATACACATCAGGCCTGGTACAGTAAAACATTGACACTTATACACATCAGGCCTGGTACAGTAAAACATTGACACTTATACACATCAGGCCTGGTACAGTAAAACATTGACACTTATAGACATCAGGCCTAGTACAGTAAAACATTGACACTTATACACATCAGGCCTAGTACAGTAAAACATTGACACTTATACACATCAGGCCTAGTACAGTAAAACATTGACACTTATAGACATCAGGCCTAGTACAGTAAAACATTGACACTTATACACATCAGGCCTAGTACAGTAAAACATTGACACTTATACACATCAGGCCTAGTACAGTAAAACATTGACACTTATAGACATCAGGCCTAGTACAGTAAAACATTGACACTTATACACATCAGACCTAGTACAGTAAAACATTGACACTTATACACATCAGGCCTAGTACAGTAAAACATTGACACTTATACACATCAGGCCTAGTGCAGTTAAACATTGACACTTATAGACATCAGGCCTAGTGCAGTTAAACATTGACACTTATACGCATCAGGCCTAGTACAGTAAAACATTGACACTTATAGACATCAGGCCTAGTACAGTAAAACATTGACACTTATACACATCAGGCCTAGTACAGTAAAACATTGACACTTATACACATCAGGCCTAGTACAGTAAAACATTGACACTTATACACATCAGGCCTAGTACAGTAAAACATTGACACTTATAGACATCAGGCCTAGTGCAGTTAAACATTGACACTTATACGCATCAGGCCTAGTACAGTAAAACATTGACACTTATAGACATCAGGCCTAGTACAGTAAAACATTGACACTTATACACATCAGGCCTAGTACAGTAAAACATTGACACTTATAGACATCAGGCCTAGTGCAGTTAAACATTGACACTTATACGCATCAGGCCTAGTACAGTAAAACATTGACACTTATACACATCAGGCCTAGTACAGTAAAACATTGACACTTATAGACATCAGGCCTAGTACAGTAAAACATTGACACTTATAGACTTCAGGCCTAGTACAGTAAAAGATTGACACTTATAGACATCAGGCCTAGTACAGTAAAACATTGACACTTATAGACATCAGGCCTAGTACAGTAAAACATTGACACTTATAGACTTCAGGCCTAGTATAGTAAAAGATTGACACTTATACACATCAGGCCTAGTACAGTAAAACATTGACACTTATACACATCAGGCCTAGTACAGTAAAACATTGACACTTATAGACATCAGGCCTAGTGCAGTTAAACATTGACACTTATACACATCAGGCCTAGTACAGTAAAACATTGACACTTATACGCATCAGGCCTAGTACAGTAAAACATTGACACTTATAGACATCAGGCCTAGTACAGTAAAACATTGACACTTATAGACATCAGGCCTAGTGCAGTTAAACATTGACACTTATACGCATCAGGCCTAGTACAGTAAAACATTGACACTTATACACATCAGGCCTAGTACAGTAAAACATTGACACTTATACACATCAGGCCTAGTACAGTAAAACATTGACACTTATAGACTTCAGGCCTAGTACAGTAAAACATTGACACTTATACACATCAGGCCTAGTACAGTAAAACATTGACACTTATAGACTTCAGGCCTAGTACAGTTAAACATTGACACTTATATACATCAGGCCTAGTACAGTAAAACATTGACACTTATAGACATCAGGCCTAGTACAGTAAAAGATTGACACTTATAGACATCAGGCCTAGTACAGTAAAAGATTGACACTTATACACATCAGGCCTAGTGCAGTTAAACATTGACACTTATAGACATCAGGCCTAGTACAGTAAAACATTGACACTTATACACATCAGGCCTAGTACAGTAAAACATTGACACTTATACACATCAGGCCTAGTACAGTAAAACATTGACACTTATAGACATCAGGCCTAGTACAGTAAAAGATTGACACTTATACACATCAGGCCTAGTACAGTAAAACATTGACACTTATACACATCAGGCCTAGTACAGTAAAACATTGACACTTATACACATCAGGCCTAGTACAGTAAAACATTGACACTTATACACATCAGGCCTAGTACAGTAAAACATTGACAATGTCATAAAGAAAACAATTAAATTTATAAGTGAATTATAAATAGGTGATCTAACATTACAAGTTGACTTTGGCCAAAATACTCATCAAACAGATTCATCAGAGACAAATATGTATTGTTTGTGTTTGTTTCATATACATATATTCATATGTTAGACTCTTTTCAAGATTTTAATTTTAAATTTCATTTGATTGCATGTTGTGACATCCAGATGTTTTCTTTTTATCAGCCCCTTGTGGAAGAGCTTCGCCGACTGTTTGAGAAATATCTGGTGAAGATTCTAGACTTCAAACAGCAGAACTGCAAGGAGTTGATTTCCATCGCTCAGCTGAACGGGGTGTCTTCTCTCTGTAAACTCTTTGATTCATTGGGAACTGTAGAAAATGGGGTAAGTCTACTGATTCTAAGAACACGATAACATTAGATGTATAAACCTGTAATTTAATTCTGGTTGTAAACTCGTATAACCTCGGTTGGAGCAATTTACGCTTTTTTAGTGTAAACTACCCCAACCCAGGTTACACTCGCATAACTTGGGTAGACATTGAGTTCTTTTCTTAAATAAACAAGTTTTTATGTAGATGAAAAAATGAAAACCTTGATTAGTGTAGATTGCTATTATTAAGTATGCTATCAGTTTGAAAAAAATTGTGTCAATATATTAAGTAGAGAATTTAATTAAGAGTTCTCTCTTGTGAAGATAGGTTGTTAGTTATGTTTAGAAAACTCATTTTGGAGAACCTGTACTTTCCTTGTTTTAGTACTATTTTCCCTGTCAGTACATTCAGTACTTTGATTGTAGGTGGATCCTCATGACAGCGAGAACTTCACACGGATGGTGGAGCTGTGGTTCCAGTTCTGTATGATCTGGTCAATCTGTGCCTCCGTCGACGAGGACGGACGGAAGAAGATTGACAACTACATCCGCGAGATGGAGGGAACCTTCCCCAACAAAGACATGATATACGAGTACTACGTCGACCCCAAGGGCAAGACCTGGGTCCACTGGGAGGAAAAACTCAAGACGGGCTGGAAGTACCAACAAAAGTAAGGCACTGCTGCCTCCATATACTGTTCTGTTCATATCATTTTCATATAAAAAGTCAACAACAATTTACTCTGAAATCAAGGTAATTTGTTGAGGACCAAGATATACACTGTTTATTGATATGTAATTCCTGCCCTCTTCCTTTCAGTGTGCCGTTCTTCAAGCTGATCGTCCCCACCGTGGACACGGTCCGCTACCAGTATCTAGTGACCGCCCTCGTCCGATCCTTCAATCCGGTGATGGTGGTCGGTCCCGTGGGAACCGGGAAAACCTCCATGGTGGAGAACACACTGACCAAACTGGACCCAAAGGTTTACAGCTTCCTGACCGTCAACATGTCTGCTCAGGTACGCTAACATGTCTGCTCAGGTATGTCAAAATGTCTGCTCAGGTACGTTAACATGTCCGCGCAGATATGTCAACATGTCTGTTTAGGTATGTCAACATGTCTGTTAAGGTACATTAACATGTCCGCTCAGGTATGTAAAAAATGTCTGCTCAGGTATGTCAGCATGTCCAATCAGGTATGTCAACATGTCAGGTACGTCAAAATGTACTCTCGTGTATGTCAAAATATCTTCTCAGGTATGTCAAATGTTTGCTTAGGTATGTCAAATGTTCGCTTAGGTATGTGCCTGTACAGTTGCATGTCAAGTGGTTAATCACAAAATGATGTAAGTGGGATAAGATTCAAACAGATGAGCCAGAAAATAGTCCATTTTGAATTTTCTATGAGCATTGGGTTGAATTGATGTGATTAAAGAAGCAGAGAATAAACTCTGGTATTCTCTATTGTAGACTTCCTCCAACAATGTACAGGACATCATAGAGAGTCGCGTGGAGAAGAGAACCAAGGGTGTGTACGTCCCGATCGGGGGTAAGAAACTCCTGACCTTCATGGACGACTTCAACATGCCGGCCAAGGACACGTTCGGCTCACAGCCGCCTCTGGAACTGATGAAGCTGTGGCTGGACTACGGCTTCTGGTACGACCGTGAGAAACAGACTCAGAAGTACATCAAGGTCAGTGGACTTTTATCATCTATTAAACTAAGCACCAATGCAGAGCCTGACTACCAATACCGTCTATACAGTCTCCCACCCAGTTATATCAATTTCTGCAAATGATAAAATAATTATATTTAATTTTTTTCTGTTTTGTGTCTGTAGGACATGTTCCTGTTGGCGGGTATGGGACCACCTGGTGGTGGCAGAATGGTCATCTCCAGACGACTACAGAGCCGCTTCAACCTCATCAACATGACCTTCCCACACGTAAGTTCTCTTCTTACTGTACCATTAAATGTGTATATATGTTTTATAAACAAGATCTTTTATTCTCTGTGTGTGTATTAATGATAAAATTCAAGGAATTAAAAATCAGGTGTAACATATCTTCTATTTTACTATAATGATAGGAGTCACAAATCAATCATATCTTCAGCAGTAGATCAACTCTCTGTATTTTTTCGGTTTATGTCTAACTATATGTGTGTATTATCTCTCTATAATTATTTCTATGTGTATAACAGGAGTCCCAGATCAAGCGAATCTTTGGCAGCATGATCAACCAGAAGCTTCAGGACTTTGAGGAGGAGGTGAAGCCGATCGGAGACATCATGACCCAGGCCACCATCGAGATGTACGAGGCGGTCGTCCAGAAGTTCCTGCCCACACCCACCAAGATACACTACCTCTTCAACCTCAGGGACATCTCCAAGGTACCCTTAATAGGCCTCCATCTGTGTTTTTGTGATTTCACAATAACTTTTATTGTGAGGGTTTGTGAATGAGAGATTTAAATTTTATTTTGCAGATATTCCAAGGTTTACTGAGAGCTCACAAAGACTTCCACGATACAAAGCACGCCATGACTCGACTCTGGATCCATGAATGCTTCAGGTAATTGTGCACCCAATACACAGACCCCCCTTACAGCCAAGGTTTAGTCTTTATAGCTTCCACTAATGCTCAAGAAAAGTGCTGACCATAGACCCATTTTGTACTGATAAACTTTAACAAACGTAGCGCCATCAACATCACCATCCCCCCCCCCCCTAAAAATAAGTTTTTGTGCATGGTAACTATATCTTCATTGAAATATAAGTGATATTTGTGGAGGGTTTGAATTAAACTGTGATAGAGGGCAAAGCTTGCTCTGAATATGTTAATTATATTAGATAACAAAAATTGAGTTACACAACCAAAAGCTGAACTGTGCATGTATATTGTCAGGCAAGGAAATGACCTGGCAAGGATTATGGTAGAAAACATGAATCTGTAGATGATGTTTTTGAGTTTGGGTTCTGTTTATTCTCAGGGTGTTTTCTGACCGTCTGGTCGAGGAGAAAGACACAGAGACGTTTATCAACATCATGACAGAGAAGCTGGGAACCCTGTTTGATCAGACGTACCACAACATCTGTCCCAACAAACAGCCACCCATATTTGGTAAGTAATCAACGTACTGAGAGTACTGACAAACTATCAACCACAACATCTGTCCCAACAAACAGCCACCCATATTTGGTGAGTAATCAACGTACTGAGAGTACTGACAAACTATCTACATCAACATCTGTCCCAACACTCAGCCACCCATATTTGGTGGGTAATCAACGTACTGAGAGTACTGACAAACTATCTACATCAACATCTGTCCCAACAAACAGCCGCCCATATTTGGTGGGTAATCAACGTACTGAGAGTACTGAAAAACTATCTACTGCAACATCTGTCCCAAAACACAGCCACCCATATTTGGTGAGTAATCAACGTACTGAAAGTACTGACAAACTATCTACCACAACATTTGTCCCAAAACACAGCCACTTATATTTGGTGAGTAATCAACGTACTGAGAGTACTGACAAACTATCTACTACAACATCTGTCCCAAAACACAGCCACCCATATTTGGTGAGTAATCAACGTACTGAAAGTACTGACAAACTATCTACCACAACATCTGTCCCAAAACACAGCCACCCATATTTGGTGAGTAATCAACGTACTGAAAGTACTGACAAACTATCTACTACAACATCTGTCCCAAAACACAGCCACCCATATTTGGTGAGTAATCAACGTACTGAAAGTACTGACAAACTATCTACTACAACATCTGTCCCAAAACACAGCCACCCATATTTGGTGAGTAATCAACGTACTGAAAGTACTGACAAACTATCTACCACAACATCTGTCCCAACAAGCAGCCACCAATATTTGGTTAGTAATCAACGTACTGAGAGTACTGAAAAACCACAACATCTGTTCTAAATAGCAGCTCCCTATTTTGCGAGTAATCAAGGTACTGAGAGTACTGACAAACACTTTCTAATATTACATGTCCAAACACTTTTATAAAGAAGTTATGATGTTTTTTGTACACAGGTGACTACATGAACCCTGACAACGTGTACGAGGACATTCAGGACATCAGCCAGCTGAAGAAGCAGATGACGGACTTCCTGGAGGAGTACAACAGTACCCCAGGGGTCATCAATATGGACCTGGTGCTCTTCAGAGATGCCATCGAACACGGTACACGCCCATCTCAGTAACTTACTTAATGACATATTCAGGAGGCTATTAACAATATTTTAACAAAAAAATCTGCATTCCAACTTTAATAATGTTGAATATAAAATATTTTGAGAAGAGTTGTAAAATGAAAGGAATTTGATCCAGAAGATTTGCAATGATTTTGTTTGATGGTTTTATTGTTTAATTATGGTAAACTTATAATAAATGATGACTTTTTGAATAAGGAGTACAATTAAGTACAAAATGATTGACACTTATTCTAATACTAACAAAGAATAGCTTACCTCTTCTGCTTGTAATGTATTTCTTGAGGTCTTTTCAACACATTGTCGAATGATTTGATTTGTTGTCTCTATTAGTGTCCAAGATTGTCCGAGTGATCAGACAGCCGCGGGGGAACATGTTGCTAATCGGTATTGGAGGCAGTGGACGTCAGAGTTTGACCCGACTCTCTGCCTACATCTGTGAATACACAACCTTCCAGATCGAGGTCACCAAACACTACCGCAAAAACGAGTTCAGAGACGGTGAGTATTTAGAACACCAAAACTACCGCAAAAACGAGTTCAGAGGCAGTGATATTTAGAACACCAAAACTACCGCAAAAACGAGTTCAGAGACGGTGAGTATTAAGAACACCAAAACTACCGCAAAAACGAGTTCAGAGATGGTAAGTATTAAGAACACCAAAACTACCGCAAAAATGAGTTCAGAGACGGTGAGTATTAAGAACACCAAAACTACCGCAAAAATGAGTTCAGAGACGGTGAGTATTGAGGACAGTGATCACAGCCACAAACAAAATTTCCAGAGACGATAAGTTTCATGGTTACTTGAACTTAACCAGCAAAAACAAATTCAGAGAGGGTATATATCATAGTAAACAAATAATAGCATTTAGTTGTTGATGTCACAGATCCACCATTATTTGTGGTTGTAGATCTAAAGCGGTTGTACTGGCAGGCAGGTGTAGACAACAAGACATCCGTGTTCATCTTCAATGACACCCAGGTCGTAGAGGAAGGGTTCCTTGAGGACATCAACAACGTCCTAAGCAGTGGGGAGGTTCCCAACCTGTACAAGCCAGACGAGTTTGAGGAGGTATTATACACACCACTGTGTGGGTCTCACATAGGCACAGCTGTGTTGGGTCCTACATAGGCACTGCCATATGGGTATCACATAGGCACCACCTGTGTGGGTTCCCCATAGGCACCACCTGTATGGTTCCCCTTTAGGCACCATTGTGTGGTTCCACTCTAGGCACCACTGTGTAGGTCCCACATAAGCACCACCTGTGTGGGTCTCACTGCTTCATAAGACACTAACCTACCATTTCTAATGATTCAGTTGGAAACATGTTTAACAACAATAATTATGATAAACAACCAACACAATAATTTCTTATGTGCGATACTTATCTGAAGGAAATTGTTTCTTAAGTTTATTGATTGATTAATTAATAAATTAATTGATAAGTTAATCAATTTACTCTCACTAAAGATCTAAAAAATTGCTAAACATGGTAGGTTTAGTGTCTTCTTGTATTGAACACACACAAGGAGACTCAGAATCACTGGTCCCACCGGTCCCACACTCAGAATGTTTAATTTATTAATATTAACTCATCAAAAGACTGAAAATATTTATCTAATTGCAAAAAGTTTGATTTGATTCAATTTATCATTCAGCAATAATTTATTATATTGATTCAAGTTAATATTAAAAAACCCCCAGAAAAAATTGGATTGATGGCTTTTTATGTTACTTTTAAATAATGCACATGTGTTGTGAAGCATTTAATTGCTGTGTTTTGATATGCAGAGATTGACATTTGAACTGTTTGTTAATCAGTGTTAATTGATGGAGAATGATTAATCTATTGACACAGTAGTTTAGCGTGTACATCTATTTACTCGGATTTGATTGGTGGTCAGGTGGACAAGTCTGATCACCGACGGATACTGTAAACTTTTTTATTTCCACTAATTGATAGTACATGTATTACGCAGAAAAAAAATGCAAAAACTTAAAGTGGTGAATGTAAATTCTCTTAAAAGTAATGTCAAGCTGATTTGACTGCAAATTAATATTTTGGATAAAATGTTTTTTTCCCATGAATTTTGAGTTAATTATTGCGTAGATCGGCGTGGAAATGTCCCCATTTACAGTATCCATGTGTGACACTGTGGTTGTTGTGGCATTGTGTAGTGCAGAAACCAATAATACACGGACCAAATTTCTTTCTCTTTGCTCGGGCACTTTGTACAATGGTACAGCGTTTACGTTATGTAAATAAAGAACTTGAATGTGTTTTAATTCAAATTTATTGAAGATGTAATTTTTCAAATAAAATTTAAAGGAAAGAGTTTTACTTTCTACAAAGAAAAAAAATCATTTTAATTAATTTAAATGAAGGAAAGACACATTATTTTAAATGAATTTTGTAATTAAGTTTGGATAAATATGCACTAACACATTAATTTAAGAGCAAAGAGAAAGTAAGCAGCCTGACAATGATATACTATGAGCAACCACACGATGTACAATGTTTAGCAGTGAGTAGCCAGACACATAGCAGGTCTGGCTATAGAGACTTGCTATCAATCATTTTATCTTGTGCATCTTGTGTTTGACAATCCCAGGTGCGAAATGCTCTGAGTGACATCGCAAAGAAAGAAGGAGTAGACGACAGCCCTCAGAGCATCTTTGCATACTTGATCGAGCGAGTGCGAGCCAATATGCACATTGTGCTGTGTATGAGTCCAGTGGGAGAGCCCTTCAGGTGAGCTGAGAACCTCACGTATACTTTTTCAAAATCCCTTTAATAGAGAGTAAACAAAATATGTTAACGAAATATAAGTTTAAATCTACCGGTAGTTTTTATGCACAAAAATAACAAAACAAAAGGGTATGACTAAATTTTAATTTGGGAAAGGGTAATAGTTCATTTTTTTTCCTTTTTCATTTTTAAAATGAAAAAAAAAACCCAAAGGTATTCCTTTTTCAATAAAACTAATTATTGTGTCAGCATTCCTTGATATATTTGAGGCAGCTTGAATCTTGGAAACTAGACATTGCATTTATTGGGATCGATATCTTGGGAAGTAATATCTTAGTTTAACGGCTATTATATCTACCTTTGATCTCTCCAGGAACCGTATCCGTATGTACCCGGCGTTTGTGAACTGTACGACCATTGACTGGTTCAGTGAGTGGCCGGCCGACGCCCTTCTGGAGGTGGCAGACAAGTACCTGAGTGAGATCTCTCTGGGGTCAGAGGAGGAGGTAATGCTTAGTGACAAGTTTCTCTCAGGGGTCAAAGGAGGGGTTAAATCTAATGACCCCAAAATAAGATCTTGCCAAAATCTTCTCTTTGGAGTCAAAGAAAAGAGTAAAGTAATTGGTAAGGTCTCGGCCCCACTGTGCAATAAGATCATGCTAATCTGTGGATGAGGTTATGTCTCCCCCAAAAGAAGATCCTGCCAGGATGTCAATATTCTATCAGCATATTACCCTTTTATCAATACCGCATAGAAGAGAGACTAGTTTTTAACTTTTATACTAATGTTAATGACAACTTTTTTTCATTACCAAAAAATACTCTTTAATCTATATTTCTGTTTCTATTATTTACAATGCTTTAGAAATGCATTATTTTCTAAATAAATGATCAATTGAAATTTGAGAGTCGTCCGTGGAATTATAAGCAAGATACAGGGCTGACAATTAATTGTCATGTAAACAATTAGGCTCGTGCCCTGTTTTTGTTTACATGGGTTCAATATACCAGTAAATAATCTTTTTCAACCTGATTTGTCCATCTTTTTATTTATTTTAAGCATAATTAAAGAGTTTCTAACGTTTAACACATTCATTTTAGGTCTACAACTGGAATTTTCAACTTTAACATTTCAAATATAAACAAACGCTTTGTTTACATAGCAAAGAATTTCAAGCTCTGTAACTTGCTTATAACTCAATGAATAACACTCAAATTTTGGTTGCCTATTGAAAATGTCTTACTGAAGCATTGCAAATATTAAAATCGGAAAGAAAAAAATGACCAAAATCGTGACCATGCCCCTTTGATATAAAAAAAATTTCAGTTAATGATGTGTCTTATCCTACAAAATATTTCATATACATAATAAAAAACTGGACTAATCGAGAGTTTGTTCAATTTCAGGACAAACTGAAGCCATCGTTAGCCAAGATGTTCTCTGTGATGCACAAGTCTGTATCGGAGTACTCCAAGAGGATGTTGGCGGAGCTCCGCAGACATAACTACGTCACTCCAACCAACTATCTGGAACTGGTGTCTGGATACAAGAAGTATACAATTTATTCTCGTCATAAATCTCATATTGAATTTCTAAAACATGTGTGCAATTGTGAAGTAATTGGCAAAATGTAGTGAAACTGTAAATTTCCAGTGGTCAGAGTATTTCCAGTGACAGGGATCAGTAGACGTGAAGTTTTTTCTTTGATGCTGAAATTATATTTGGATCATTAAAATACGTGTATTGCCTGTACAATAAATAAAAGTCCCGCCAATCTTTTTGGAACTAAAAAAATTACAGAATCATTTTACAAAAAGGTTTATGTTTTGTTATGATGTGATTTCTTAGACTGCTGTTTGACAAGAAGAACGAGTTGGGAGGAGCAGCTGACAAACTGAGGAACGGTCTGAGTAAGATAGACGACACGAGACAGAAAGTGGAGAAGATGTCGATCGAGCTGGAGGACGCGAAGACGAAGGTGGCCCAGTTCCAGAAGCAGTGTGACGAATACCTGGTGATCATTGTACAGCAGAAACGAGAGGCCGACGAACAACAGAAGGTAACGGGGGCTAAATAACTGTCTGGTGTCATAGTGTAGATTTTGAAGAAAAAGGCTTTAACATTCAAAGAAAGAAATTTAATTTAAGTAGTAAATCAATACATTCATAAATATTGACGTCAGTAATTTCCTCTCTGCATTTATTGTGGAGGCACCTCTCCACCAAAAAATGACTAATATGTGAACAGTATGATTTTAAGTAGGAAATACAAAAAGAATAAATAAGTCCCTCTTAAAGATTATGTCAACAACTTGATAAACAAATCTTTTGATTTTGTCAACAACTTGATAAACAAGTCTTTTGAATTTGTCTCTCAGTCTGTGGCTCAGAAGGGAGAAAGGATTGCAGAGGAAGAAACCAAGTGTCAACACATGGCCGATCTGGCTCAGCACGATCTGGATGAAGCCCTGCCCGCCCTACAGGAAGCCATCGCTGTAAGGAACAGTCTCTATTTTGACTTGTTTAGTTTAAGTGAATAGCTCTTTTCTGAGGTGAACAAAGAGGTTATATAAGCAATGTGTTGTTCAATTTTCCAGTCTCTAGAGCATGCAAGGAACAGTCTTTGTGTTAAATACACCGATTAACTTATCTTTCTCTGAAGTGTATTAAAAATCACTTAGTACTCTATTGAATAAAGAACTGAATCAATAATGTTTTCAGGCTCTTGAGTCATTGAACAAGAAGGACATGACAGAGATTAAGTCATACGGACGTCCGCCTTTGCTGGTAGAGAAGGTGATGGAGGCCGTGATGATTCTGAGGGGCAGCGAGCCGACCTGGGCTGAGGCCAAGAGACAGCTCGGTCAGTTCTCTACAAAGCTATTCACAAATAATTCTATACAATAAATATAATATATTCTTATGTATAGGGAAGCAAAAAGACATCTTGGTCAGTGAATGAATTAATTCACAGCCCCCAAAATGCTTGTAATACAATGAGTGTAATGTATAGAAAGGCCAAGAGACAGCTTAATTAGTCAGTGCTCAAACAATTTCGTTACAAAGCTGGGTTAAACAGTTTACCTTAGATAGATTTTTTCTGTCAGTTATTAAAATCTATTCAGTAAACGTCTTTCTTAACCTAATGAACAACTTGAGGTGTTGTTATTTCAATAAATGTTGTCCTATCTTTCTTTATTTTCTTTCCTTCATGTGACCTATCTCCAGCCAATAGAATTCTTCGTACCATACGATGATTGATGAAACAGATTTTAATATCCAATTTATTCAAAAATTGCAGGGATTGAATTTCTTATTATAATTATACAGGAGAGTCTACCTTCATCAAGCAGTTGATGAACTTTGACAAGGACAACATTTCGGACCGTGTGCTGAAGAAGATCGGGAGTTACTGCTCCCAGTCAGACTTCCAGCCGGACATCATCGGGCGTGTGTCTGGGGCCGCTAAGTCACTGTGTATGTGGGTCAGGGCCATGGAGGTGTATGGACGCGTTTACAGAGTAGTGGAGCCCAAGAAACAGAGACTGAACGCCGCCATGTCACAGCTCAAGGAGAAACAGGACGCACTGGCCGACGCTAAAGCCAAGCTCGCTGAGGTAAACTGAAAGTGTCTGTCAGAAGTGTGGTGTGTGTTGTCGTAGAAACAGGAAGACAGTAAATTGCTGGAGATTTAGAGTGACTTTTATTGCATACTATTACAAACTGCATGGCATGCATGTGGCTGAACCGACTACATATTTCAAATCTATATTAAAGTAATTTGAATTATTAACAGGTTGAAGCCAAGATGGCTGAGTTGAAGCAGCAGTATGACGAGAAGCTCGCTCAGAAGGAGGAGCTCAAGAGGAAGGCCGAGTACACTGAGCTCATGTTGGAGCGAGCCACCAAACTCATGTCTGGACTCGCCGGCGAGAAGGAGCGCTGGCAGGAGACTGTCAAGGTAATGCCACTTGTAGTCTGTCTACCATTCTGTCAACCACTGCCTACCATTTTGTCTACCATACTGTATACTCTATCTACCATATTGTCTACCATGGTCTGTATACCACTCTATCTTCCATTCTGTCAACCACTGCCTACCATTTTGTCTACCATGGTCTTACATTCTGTCTACTACTCCGTCTACCATTCTGTGTACCACTGTATACCACTCTATCTACTGGTGGATCTAGTACCATTATCAACCATTGTTTCCACCAATGTAACGACTGATCTGTGACTAACTATATGTATCAGTTTATCAATCAATCTACCAGTCTATCTATCTACCATTGTATTAACTGGTCTGTCTTACTATGTACCACTGTCTTCTTTAAGCTTATGTCATTTGTAGGTTTGATTCAAGAGGGTTATGTTGATATATTTTGTACCTTAACTAATCTGGAATTTGTATAACTCTTTAGGATCTGGAGGAGAGAATGGGCTACCTCTCTGGAGACTGCCTAATGGCAGCTGCCTTCATGTCCTACATGGGGCCCTTCTTGTCAAATTACAGAGACGAACTGGTCCAGAAGAAATGGATTGAGGAGGTACTGTGTGAAAATTGTAAACAGTGAATTCAAGATCTGGATGAAGCTGATTTGAGGACACTTTTGTTAACATTTATGGAAATTTGACTTAAAATTTTGTGTTAAGTGTTTATTGATGATAATTGTTTTCATATGAAGGTTGTAATTAGATGCATTGAACTTTGAGGCAGGTTTAACCTGGTTTTGCTTGTTTTTCTTGAGCCTGCTAGTCCTATATTTTGCATTTTATAATGACAGAATTGTTGTAATTGACAGGTTCGTAAGCTGGGAATTCCCTGTGCACCAAACTTCAATTTCTGTGAGTTCATGGCCAAGCCGACCCAGGTCAGGGACTGGAACATCCAGGGGTTGCCTAGCGATGCCTTCTCCACGGAGAATGGAGTCATCGTGACCTCGTCTAATCGGTGGCCCCTGATGGTGGACCCTCAAGGTCAGGCCATCAAGTGGATCAAGAACATGGAGGCCTCACGAGTAAGTCAGCTCTGAAAATCTTATCAGTGTTTGAAACATTCCTGGTATGCTTTTGTGTATCATGACATTTCTGTGTTTACTATCAATTTGTTTTCTTGTTCATATGATTATTAAGACTCTTCATAATGATTACATGACTAGTGTAAACAACTATGTTTTCAATTGCTTATCATCTATTCAAACATTCTGATTTTAGTCTGTGGTCTGTTCACCTGATCATAATATTTAACTTTTCTTTCAATAACCAATTTGTTTGATCCATTGTGCTGATCACTTGCTATTCTGTGTCTGTCTAGGGCCTCAAAGTGATAGACTTGCAGCAGTCGGATTACATGAGGACTCTGGAGTCCGCCATCCAGTTTGGTCTGCCAGTCGTCTTGCAGAACGTACAGGAAAAGCTAGACCCTTCCCTGGATCCAGTGCTGAACAAGTCTCTGATGAGAATAGGTAGGGAACTCTAAAACTTATCAAACAGGTCTCTGATGAGGATAGGTAGGGACCTTAATAAGTAATAAAACAGGTATCTGATGAGGATAGGTAGTGACCTTAATAACTTATCACACGAGTCTCTGATGAGATTAGGTAGGGACCTCAATAACTAGTTAAACAAGTCTCTGATGAAAATAAGTAGGGACCTTAATAAGTAATAAAACAGGTCTCTGATGAGGATAGGTAGTGACCTCAATAACTTATCACACGAGTCTCTGATGAGATTAGGTAGGGACCTCAATAACTAGTTAAACAAGTCACTGATGAAAATAGGTAGGGGCCCCAAAACCTTGTTAAGCAAGTCACTAATTAGAATAGATAAGGACCTTAAAAAGTAATTAGACAAGTCACTAAAGAGAATAGCGAGGGACCTCAAGAACTAGTTAAACAAGTCACTGATGAAATTAGATAGGGAACTCAGAAACTTATCAAACTAGTCTCTGATGAAAAAAAGTCAGACCCTTAAAAAGTAATTGAACAAGTCACTGATGAGAATAGGTAGGGACCTCAATAATTAGTTAAACAAGTCTCTGATGAAAATAGGTAGGGACCTCCTTATACAAGTCACTGTTTAGAAAAGATACTAGATAGGGACCTCAAAAACTTATCAAACAATTCACTGATGTAAATAGGGTGGGACCTCCTTATGCAAGTCACTGAATAGAAAAGATACGAGGTAGGGCCTCAGAAACTTATCAAACAAATCTGATGAAAATAGGTAGGGACCTCCTTATACAAGTCACTGAATATAACAGATACAAGATAAGGACTTCAAAAACTTATCAAACAAGTTACTGATGAGAATAGGTAGGGAACTCAATAGCTAGTTAAACAAGTCTGATGAAAATAAGTAGAAATATCCTTATATACAAGTCACTGAATAGAAAAGATATGAACCTCCTTCTACAAGTCTCTGATAAGTAGGGTCCACTATAGCTTACTCAAGTCACTGATGGAAATAGATAGGGACCCCCTCATACAAGTTAGTGGTGAATAAAGGTTAGGACCCTCCTATACAAGTCACATAGGAATAGGTAGGGACATCATACAAGTCAGTGGTGAGAAAAGGTTTGGACCTCCTTAACTTGTACGAGTGTCTAATGAATATTTGAAGGGACATTTTGAACTTAATCAAATTACTGAACAGATTAAAATAAGTAGGGACCTCATACAAGTCACAAAATATGTTGGAACCTCCATGAACAAGTCACCAACGAGTAAATATATTGACCTCCCTATTCAAGTCTCTGATGAAGATGGGTAAGGACCTTCCGATATGAGTCACTGATAAAATAGTTAGGAACCTCCTTATAGGAGTCACTGGTCAAAATAATTAGAGACTTCAATAGTTTTAGAAGGTTATTCTGTACTTACGGCACTTATTAATAAGCAGATTTAAACTGTTAAGATGAGAATTTTCCTACCATGGGAACTATTTCTATTCTATTTGAACTTTTTTTGAGTTGGGAATTTGTTTGTTTGTATGTTTGTAGGTGGAGCTTACATGATAAAGCTGGGAGACAAAGAGATTGAGTACAACCCAGAGTTCCGATTCTACATCACCACTAAGCTGAGTAACCCCCACTACACGCCCGAGATCTCCACCAAGTCCACCATTGTCAACTTTGCTGTCAAAGAGCAAGGTACGGTCTCTGTCTGTGTATTTAATATCTAGATGGTGTAATATTGTCTGTGTTTTGATTGATTGTACAATAAGGAATATAGATGGTGTAATATTGTCTGTGTTTGATTGATTTACAACAAGGAATATAGATGGTGTAATATTGTCTGTGTTTTGATTGATTGTACAACAAGGAATGTGGATGATGTAATGTACTGCATCTCCTTGTAGGTCTGGAGGCCCAACTGTTGGGAATCGTGGTCAGGAAGGAACGTCCGGATCTGGAGGAACAGAAGGACAGCCTGGTCCGGAGCATCGCGGCCGGGAAAAAGAAACTTGTCGAGTTAGAGGACGAGATTCTCAGGTCTGTGTCTTTGTCTATATCTACAGATCTTTATATATGATATGTAGTATCTAGTATTATTAAATGTACATGAAAAAATGACTTACGAAGCTAGAGGATGAGATTCTCAGGTCTGTCCAAAGGGGTAGCACCCTCAGAATCATAACTGATATCTGTGGATAAAATCTTGTACCACTAAGGGATCTCAATTTTTTTGTCAGGATCGGCTCCACTCTTATCTTGTAGTGTTTGCAATAAAGGCACAATATATATTCAAACTATTGTACCAAAATAATTTTTAAGAAATGATTTAAAAATTGACATTTTCTACTATCCCCCCCCCCCATCCCAAAGCAAAAAAAGTTGATCAGTTACTCTTTGGGGAAATGATACTTCAAAAGCTAAAGAGGAATTCAATGTACATGTAATGATTTGTAGAGGGATACTATAAAATAATACAAGACAAACTTCAACTAATTATCAATATTTGACATCCACTGATTCTGATTGTAGGCTGCTGAATGAGACCAAGGGCTCACTGCTGGACGATGAACAGCTGGTCAACACACTGCAGACGTCGAAGATCACCTCACAGGAAGTGACGGAGCAGCTACAGATCTCCGAGACGACCGAGGTCAAGATTGACGCTGCCAGAGAGGTGAGTGACACGGACATTATTGTCCATGAGATAATGCGTACATACATGTAATTTATCCATGAGATAATGCGTACATACATGTAATTTATCCATGAGATAAAGTGTACATACATGTAATTTATCCATGAGATAAAGTGTACGTAGTGATTTTATGCACTGAAAATTGGATTTTATAAGATGTATGATGAAAAAAAATCTGTACATTTCTAATTGTCTTTAGATGTGATTTCAATTTTATTTGATAGATATTCTGTAGCATTAATTTTGTTTTCTGCCTGCAGGGCTACAGACCGTCTGCCCAGAGAGCCTCCATCTTGTTCTTTGTCCTGAATGACATGGGCCGCATAGATCCCATGTACCAGTTCTCTCTGGATGCCTACATAGAACTGTTCATCATGTCCATTGAGAAGAGTCAGAGGAGTTCTAAACTGGAGGAGAGAATTCAGAACCTGAATGAGTACCACACCTACGCTGTTTACAGGTAACGCTACATGTCTCTACCCATGATGCCATGTTTCTTTTCCCATGATGCCATGTTTGTCTACCCATCATGTCATGTTTCTCTTCCCATCATGCCATGTTTCTCTACCCATCATGCAATGTTTCATTACCCATCATGCCGTGTTTCTCTTCTTATTAGTTATGTTTCTTTACACATCAAGTCACACTTCTTTTACCCATCGTGCCTAATGCTTTACTTTAAGTTTTTTCCCATGGAAGCTTTTTTTATATAATAGCTTATTTGATTTGCTATCTGTCAATGATGGTGCCAAATTTTAGAATTAGTCTTAAAAAGTGACAAATATTTTTTGGTATGTTTATTGTTACAACAAAATTTAAGATATATTTTCCTATTTATTGCTTCATAATGAATTAGAAATTAAAAAAAACATTGGACAATAAATTGTGATAATTGTGTGATGTAGGTACACCTGTCGCGGCCTGTTTGAGCGACACAAGCTGCTCTTCTCCTTCCAAATGTGCGCCAAGATCCTGGAGGCAGCCAGCAAAATCAACATGGACGAGTACAACTTTTTCCTGCGTGGAGGAGTGGTCAGTATCTAAGAGTATCATTGAAAAATGTGTTTGTTGTAAAATAATTTTGGGAACTTCAAGAGAAATTTTCGTGGGTTCAGTATTAAGCATTTTGGTCATATGATGTTAATGCAGTGTTTCAAGGTCACTGTTTGACCCCTGACCTCTGACTCTGTCCCCAGGTACTGGACCGTGAGAACCAGATGGACAACCCGTGCTCGGGATGGCTGGGAGACGTGGCCTGGGACAACATCACAGAGCTGGAGAAGCTGACCAACTTCCACGGCATCATCACCTCCTTTGAGCAGTACCCCCGTGACTGGAATATCTGGTACACTGCGGCCCAGCCAGAGACCGCCCCCCTACCAGGTATGTACTGTTTGTAGTCACTGTTAGAATTGGTAGGTACTGGTACTGTAAAAAATAGTTACTGTAACAGCCTTATACAGGGATGACATTTGAAAAGCAAGTTATATTCTCTGCATAAGCAGTTTACAGGGCATATACTATTAGGAAAACTTAAAGTTGTATATGATATATCTTACATAAGTCTGAGACCTTAATAATCCTTGCACCTGGAAATAAGAATATTACAGTAAAACATGCTTGTAATGAAGTGCTAGGGACTGACTATTTTGCTTCGTTATGAGCGTAATTTGTTATATCTGTCAAGTTTACAACATGAAATAAAGTCACATGGAATGGGAACCACTTCGCTGTAAGCATCAATTCATTATTCGTGTGTTCGCTATAACCGTTTTTTACTGTATTATTAGTACAAGTTGCACTGTGATCCTCACAGAATGAATTTCTAGATAAGGAAGTTAGAGAAATTAGGCCTCACCTCTATAAAAGTTTGTTTATTAAGTAACAGGTGATGTAATTATTCAGTTACCCTCTGTCTTTAATCACAGGTGAATGGGACAATGCGTGTAATGAGCTACAGAGGATGTTACTGGTCCGTTCCCTGCGTCCTGACCGAGTCTCCTTCTGTGCCACCTCCTTCATCATCAACAACCTGGGGTCAAAGTTCACAGAGCCACCTGTCCTTGACATGCAGCAGGTGGTGGAGGACTCCACAACCAGGACACCCCTCATATTTGTCCTGTCCCCAGGAGTGGTCAGTATCTGTCCTGGGCTGTAGGATATTCTTGTAACAAATTGCTACATTGAAAGTATTAGAGATTTTACAAAATTAAATTTTAAGATTATAATTTTATGCTCAATAACCTGGTTATATCTTTGTGTTTGTACAGGACCCAACAAGTTCCCTGATCCAGCTGTCTGAGTCCAGTGGGATGGCCCAGAGGTTCTATTCCCTCTCCCTGGGGCAAGGACAGGCTCCCATAGCAACCAGGATGATCAAACAGGGCGTGAGAGAGGTAGGACCATTTTGTGTGTCATTTCTCCAAAACCTTTTTTGGGTCGCAACATCTGGGTAATTTTGGCCATCTGTCATATGACAGTTAGTTCAATATGGGTTACTGTTTCACTTGTCTGATTGTTTCAGGGTAACTGGGTGTTCCTGGCCAACTGTCATCTGTCGCTGAGTTGGATGCCCCAGCTGGACAAGTTGGTGGAGCAGCTACAGGTGGAGGACCCCCACCCAGAGTTCCGCCTGTGGCTCAGTAGCAGCCCCCACCCTGACTTCCCCATCTCCATCCTACAGACCGGCATCAAAATGACCACAGAACCACCAAAGGTAAAACAATCAAAAGTCTTGGGTGGGGAGGGGCAATAAATAGAGATGATTACAGAACCACCAAATGTAAAGCAATCAAAACTCTAAAGAGGGGAGGGGCAATACAATTTTAATAAAGAGGATTGCAAAACCACAAAAGGTAAAGCAATCAAAAGTTTAGGAAGGGGAGGGGCAAACAAAAACCACTGATGGTAGGGCAATGAAAAGTCTTGGGGAAGACTGTCAATCAAAATTGATCAGGCAAGAAAGATTAGTGGGTGTGTGATCATTTCTCGGCAAGCTGATCTAAGTCTAAATATTTGTCTTACAAAAATTTTCATAGTTGGATAGACAAAATATGAATGTTGGCTTAAAAATACAATTATAATGAATGCCATGTACAAAAATTATAAAAAAATCAAGTAAATGTTTTTGTTACAGGGACTAAAGGCCAACATGAAGCGTCTGTACAACTTGATCACGGAGCCTCAGTTCCAGCGCTGCACCAAACAGGACAAGTACAGGAAGCTGCTCTTCTCGCTCTGCTTCTTCCACTCTGTGCTGCTCGAGCGACGTAAGTTCCTGATGCTTGGATGGAACATCGCCTACGAGTTCAACGATTCAGACTTTGAGGTATAGAAAAGGGAACACTTTTCTGAATTGTTTTATAACTCCAAATATTTTCTTGTCTCTGTATTTGTTGCCATTTTTGTTGGATTTGACAAAATTAACAAAGGTCCTATACTAACTACTGATTGTTGACAATATTCCCCAGGTATCGGAGAGCATTCTGAGTATTTACCTGGACGAGTATGAGGAAACCCCATGGGAGGCCCTGAAATACCTGATCGCTGGAATCAGCTACGGTGGTCACGTCACGGATGACTGGGATCGGCGACTGTTGATGACTTACGTCTCCGATTTGTTCCAAGACCAGGTCCTCAGTGTGCCTTTCTACAAGTAGGTTATATCTACTTTAAGACTGCTCTGATACTAGTATTAATGGATCTTTATCTCTGTCTGTTAATTCTACATAAATATTTTTGCTTTTTGTATGAAATAATAAGATGAAGATAGATTTCAATTTTATTTAGTTAATATTAAGATTTTTGATGGAACAGGACTAAAAATTAAAAGAATTTTCCCAGTGTTACTTCTTAAAAAAAGGAAGTAAAACTGTTGAATTTAAGAATTTCTTAAGTAATATATAATTAAACCAAAGTACTGGTAAAAAGTCATTTATTTGTTTTATTTATTCTTATCCAGAGTGTCCTCTGTGCCGACGTACTACGTGCCCAAGGACGGCCCCCTGTCCTCCTACAAGGAGTATGTCAGCATGCTGCCCAATGTGGACCCCCCAGAGGCGTTCGGTCAGCACCCCAATGCGGACATCCAGTCCCAGATCCAGGAGACCAGGATGTTGTTCAACACGCTGCTGTCCCTACAGCCCCAGATCTCTGCTGCCAGCGGGGGCGAGAGTCGCGAGGACAAGGTCAGTTTTAGATTTGAGGAAAAATGCAAGGATAAGGCCATTGTCAGACTCTAACCTACACTATATATGTTAAATCAATGACACTGTTTGACATGTATTCTGATTGCTTCCTATGTATTACTACAGGTTCTAGATCTAGCAGCCAACATCTTCAAACAGATCCCAGAGAACATCGACTACGACAACACGGCTAAAATCCTGTCTGTCGATCCGTCACCATTGAATGTGGTGCTGCTTCAAGAGGTGTGTGTTACACATGTGACGTCGGTCTGTCTGTCCATCTATTTGTGTTTCTTTTGATACCTACTGTCTCTCTAGCTCCATCACTCTCTCTTTCTCTCACTTTCTCAGTATGTCTCTCTCTCTCTTGCTCTCTCTCTCCTTATTGCTGTGAGTAAACTAACTGACTGTTCAGATTTAATAGAACAATGCCCTGATTGAGGAGATTCTCTCTCAATCCTTAAATCTATAACTGACTCTGTTTAATACATATATACTTATATAGCGATAAAATGCCCTGATGGAAATATTCTCTCTCTCTCTCTCTCTCTCTCTCTCTCTCTCTCAGTAAGTTAACTGACTGTGACTTTGTTTTATATACAGATACAACGGTACAATGCCCTGATGGAGGAGATTCGTCGCTCGCTGACCGACCTGGAGAAAGGTATCCAGGGTCTGGTGGTGATGACTGTGGAACTGGAGAACATATTCCAGTGTATCTTTGATGGCAATGTCCCCCCGTCCTGGTTAAGGGTACGTCCTCTCTTAACAACATTCAATGTTACATTTACACTGTCAAACAGTTCAAAGTGTGTCAATTATAAAGAATTCTTCTATGTTGAATAGAATAATTCCCAGGTTTGTCAGTTAATACCCCTCCCCCCTTCCCCATTTTATTGTTTGTAGGCATACATGTACCGGTACCCCTTACAGACGACCCTGTTTGTTAGGTTTTTAGCCTTCCATAATTTCATTTTTTGTAGACGCAGCCCTCACAATCAACAGCATTGAGTCCCTATTTGTCCCATATTTGATGTATTATTACACGTTTTGTAGGCGTACCCCTCACTGAAGCCCCTGGCCGCCTGGACCAGAGACCTGGTACAGAGAGTGGAGCAGTTTGAGAAGTGGGCCCTGACCGCCCACCCCCCAACCATCTTCTGGATGTCTGGGTTCACGTTCCCCACGGGATTCCTGACCGCTGTCCTTCAGACCTCGGCTCGTATGAATAGCGTAAGTTGTACATTTCTATGTCACTGTTGTAGGAATCAATGAAAGCTAAGTTTTAAATAAATTTTATAAATAACATTATCTGATTATTCATTTGTCATTGTGTGTTTTATAGGTATCCGTGGACTCGTTGTCGTGGGAATTCAGTGTGATGACGGTGGATGACTCCAACATTACCGGACCACCCAAGGTAACCCCCAGTGTTTATATATATAGCATTAATTTCATTTAATTTTGTACATTTACAGTATTCATTATATGCTGTGCTTACACTAAAATTATACAGTATTCGTTATAAAGGGCTTGTTTGATTTCAGGACGGTGTGTACATCAAAGGCCTGTTCCTGCAGGGAGCGGGTTGGGAGAAGAAGAACTCTATCTTGGTGGAGGCTAACCCCATGCAGCTGGTGTGTCTGATGCCCACCATCCACTTCAAGCCCGTTGAAAACAAGAAGAAAGTTGCTAAAGGTTCGTCTCTCCAATAATTAAATACTGTAAATTCCTTATTAAACGCGAGGAATTAATATTTGTTACAAGTTCATGTGTGTGTATGGACTATTTTTATACAGAATCTGTATGTAGAATCTATCTTTTAGGCATTTCTATCTAATATCTGTAATCTTGTATGCCCTCTGGGCCCAAAATTGGAAATAAACTATTAATTAATTAATATATATATTTGCCTAAAATTGCAGGAAACAGTCCTCAAATATTACAAAGTCGATGTAATTTATATTATTTTTCAAACAGTGTTGAACTACAGGTGTATATGAAATCAAAACAAAAAAATAAGTGTTTGCAATTTAATATTCTCGCAATTTGATGCGAAACAGCAGAATCACGGAATTAAGTACACGCGTACTTGTGTGAAATAAGGAATTTACAGTATGCCAAAATTGATAATACATGTATCTGTAAAAATCAATCCATATACAGATTGACTATATCATGCTGTAGAGTCGTAATGACCAATGTTTTTTTGTGTCAACAGGAATGTACATGGCCCCCTGCTACTACTACCCCAACCGTGCGGGAGGCATGGGCAGACCCTCCTTTGTGGTGGCCGTGGAGCTGAAGGCGGGAGAGAAATCACCAGACCACTGGGTCAAGAGGGGAACCGCCCTGCTGATGAGTCTGGACTACTAACCCTGACAATAACATCTCCCTGTTATGAAATGGAGAGATCTTCCTTTCTGTGAAATTTTTCTTCTATTTTTGTGTGGGAAAAATAAATCTGAAAACATTGAATCCATGAAGACTACATACTTCTGTGATCTCTAACTATCTGTGTGTAAAAATTCATCTCTAGGTGATTCTGTGTACATACATGTATAACCCATGTAATGAGATTTCTGTGATATCAAAGATAGTTTAATCCAAATACGAATATAATACTATATTGTCAAGACAAGAATCTTGTGTGACTTTTGATAGATCTGTGAATTGACTTGTACACCACACACACTCAGCTGAGAAACCAGTGCTCTTATTTTTGTGATATCAATTATAATGACGAATGATTGTGCAAATACTTCTATAATTATTTATATTGGTTTTCTGCGAGTTTGTACACCACACACAGCTGACAAAGCAGTGCTCTTATTTTTGTGATATCAATTATATTGATAATTGCAACTTGTTCCATGAATATTTATAGTTTTTTTTGTGTGCATAAATATGTTTTTTCATATATCATGGTATTAACATTCCATTGTTTTATTTTTGAACATTAATTTATTGAGTCTATTAAACTTGTTGAATTATAAAGAATCTCATGCCTTAATTGTTTCATTTTTCTGGAGAAGGTGACAATGTAATGACCTGGTTTCTGACCAATCGTATGATTTATGTGACAGTGTTTCTGACCACATCTGGTGACAGCTAGTAACCAATGTTGTATATATGTAACAGGTTGTGAAAAGTCAAGTCTCAAGCGCGACTCGAACCCAGGGCCTCTGGCATACTGTGCCAGCGCTCTAACCACTGAGATGTAGAGACCCGATTATTGATTGAAAGTCACACACCTGTTAACCCTGTCGCATACTCTCTGGTAGAAATTCATCCTCGAATTTATGAGTAGAATTCTACGAGTTAGGGAAAGTTGTGAAACGTGTTCCTAGGGAGTGACCTTGGGATTTGTACCTTGGGTGATAAATGTAACAGATTGTGGAAAGTCAAGTCTCAACCGCGACTCGAACCCAGGTCCTTTGGAGTACCGTGCCATATATTTACATCCTTTTTAACAAATAAATAAATTGATCATTAAAAAAATAAAATTAACTACATCATTTTTAATGTGCATGTCATTAGTACATTAGATAAAAGAAACAGGAAAGTATGACATATCGTCCTTATTTTTTTGTGCAGTCCGTGATTTTTCTAAATAGTTAATAGTTGAAGGTTTTGGCCAATCAATGAACGGGGTGTGTAGATTTCAGTCCTGTCAGTTTTTCCAGAGCGATGAACTACATTCAATTTCTGTAAGAAATGGAAGGAATCATACTTGGTGGTGGTAAATATATGAGGAGTTATATATTTTCTCTGCAATTTTGCTACCTTAATCATATCCATCATCACCAAAATAAAAAAAAATAAAACAAAAAAATTTTAATTATAGATTTTTAAAAATATACCGAAGACAACATACTATTAAATACCGGAGAAACGTATCCAGGAGAAAACGCGTCTCCACGAAAAACTTACAGGTATATTTCCTCTCAGAGTTCTAAAACGTACCCTAGAGAAATCGTAAATAAGATGTGAAAGAGTTTAAAAACTATTCAAGGATACAATAAAATAAACTATATAAATATATTGTTATAACAAATTAATAAAAATGAAAAATACTGCTGCAGTCCTAATACGATTCCGTAGGTTCCTAATTATCTATCCATATAATTATATCATTGACGAGTTTATTATAGGTGCCGAATTAACCAAGTGACGAATTTACCCCCTACACGTAACGACCACTGGTGGGAATGAGCAATGGACGGTAACCTTCAGACCAGGAAGTAATATCACACCTGCGGTTGCCATGTTATAGGGGTTTGTAAGTATAGACCTAGCACATTCCATTTACAATTAAAGCACAAGTAAATAAGAAATGAGTATGGTGATATTGGATTACATATAATCACCTTAGTTATGTCACATAAGGCATCAATAATATCGGTACACACACATAATATAATATTAGTTTGGGGGAAACTTGTGGGATTTTGTACATATGAGGAAAAAAATGTACGTATTTCTTGAACTGACTTGTTTATTTATTAAACTGAACATAACTGCTGTTTAATATATTAAAAGATATTAAAAAAAAACCAGTAGGCTTAGATATATATATATATACACTCTCTCAATAAGTCGATATACCCTATCTATATCCCACCCTACTCCTGATGACACACAAATTGAGCTTTTTTGGCCGAAGGTTTTTGAGAAGAAGTTTTTTTTAAAGATTTTTTCGATATAGATAGGTTATTATAATATATATCTCTCTCTTCCCATACATTAAAATCAACAGCTTATTGATAGAAATTCAGAGGCCTGAGAAACTGCACAGCTACAGACTTTGATTAAAACTTTGTAATATGAAAGAAGGTCATTGGTGTCCACTCGCTGTACAATGTACATTTGCTGAGAAAAAGGTTGAACCTTGCACATTTAAATTAGGTTGTAGCTTTGTCTCAAAATAGGGTACACTAATATCCCTCTTGATGCAGAATCAGGTGTCTGTAGGCTTCATGCACAGATCTATACTCTGTCCCGAGTTTTTGCTTCCACCACTTTTTGCTTGATATTTCAATAATAGTAAATACCTTTGTGCTCAATCTACGTTCATCCACTTATATGAAAAACGTCCAGATTATCTGTTTTGAAACGCCAGTTCCTCTACCGCTTCAGGTTTCAATACACATCCAAAAATTGAAGGTCTACGAAGATTTTGCATTGCATCAGCCATATGATTAATGAGCCCGGATGATAATTTAATGTTAAAAATTTGTGTGATGTATTCCGAGTGTATTTCGAATGGAGAAAAAATGTAAACATTTCCCATTATAAATCTCTGTAAGAAAATTGTTTTCGTTCCTGTGAAATTTTATGAGTGAAAAGGGGTAATTGTTAAATAAAGATATCTTGGATATATTCCCTTTCATCAATTTCAATAGTATTTCTTTCACAGGTATGTGTATTTTTATTAAAAATCATCAAAAATTGATGGAAGCAATAACTTGGGACAGACTATATAGAGGGGGAATCTTGGTGGGGAGGATCTGGACCCCAGTTGAAAGTTATAACTGGTCTTCTTAAATTTACACACAGTGGTTAAAAGCTATCATATGAAAATAGACCTTGGACCCCTTCCCCTTCCCTTAGTACATAGAATTATCCATCATTCCCGACCCCTCGCAGGAAAAATTCCTGGATCCACACATACATACTTCATACATAAAGGACAAGGTTAGGTCGCTCATTTTGTCATATTATAGAGCAAGAATTGGCAGTTAACTTTTTGAAGTGAAAATAAACGGGGAATGGCTAAAAATCCTCATATAACGATCGAGATTTGAACCTAATATCATCAAAATGTTAGAATTAGACTGTCTAACGATTATTCTATATTTATTATGCACATATTAGGTACCGATATATAAACATGATGAATCATTGTTTTAAAAAATAAAACAAACCCATATTTTCAGTCTTATTTTTCCAGTATTTTTAATTACTGGATACATTCATAACATAATTAAATAATAATAAATGTTTTGAACTCATCTTCAAATTATAGTAAAGATATGAATTAAGCTAAGTTTTATGTTGTATAATTTATTGGCAATAAAGATCTTATAAGAATTGCTGTTCTCTTAATTTCAGAATTGTCCACAGCTGTGAAGAAAT
Organism: Magallana gigas; assembly: GCF_902806645.1. NCBI lineage: Eukaryota > Metazoa > Mollusca > Bivalvia > Ostreida > Ostreidae > Magallana > Magallana gigas. The sequence goes on along the minus strand of NC_047562.1, from coordinate 3,942,762 downwards.
CGTTTGACCATGGACCCTGAGTACAGCCTCCAGGATGTGGTACGGTGTCATCTCTGTGAGAGCCCGGTCCCCCCTCTACACTGTGTCATTTGTAACATACATCTGTGTAAAGACTGTGAGGGGAAACATCTCTCTGATAAATCCAAACAACACAAAGTGGTGCCATTCAAATATCGGGGATCTTTTCCTAAATGTCAAAAACATTCTATAAAAATATGTGACCAATACTGTGAACAATGCAACATTCCTATTTGTGAACTCTGTGTTTCCTCTGAGGAACACCAAACTCATTATGTAGGGGACATTTTGGAAAGTTTAAAAAACAAAACACAATTCTTACAGAAAGATTTACAAGATTTTGAAAAATTAATTAATCCTAAATATCAAGAGATTTTATCTAGCATTTCAGAGCAAAAGGCTGATCTGAAAGAAAACTCCCAGAAACTGACGACAGAAATCAACAAACATGTAGAAGACTTGCACAGAGAAATAGACATTATACAGAAACTGAAATTTGATCTTGATGAAATGGACACCAAACACCTGGCTATCTTAAACAAACAGGAAGATGAAATAACACACACCATTTCTGAAATCACACAGACCATTGCTGATCTGAAGAAGTTACTACACTCCAATGATGTCAGCCGTGTCTCTGCCTACAAATCCAGGAATGCTGAATTCAGAAGATTGCCTCCTAAACTCACCGTGTCCTTACCATTACCAAGTTTTACCCCTCAGAAAATCAACAAAGAACAGCTTTATCAACAGTTTGGTTCTCTGTCAGAGTCATCTATCAAAACAGAAGAACATGGCTATACAATGGATTCTCCCCGTAATGAGTCCTCTCCCCCTGACAGACCGCTCATTGATGTACCACAGATCATCACAGAGATAAACACAGAGTATAGAGGATTCTTAAATCAATTATACAATGTGTCCTGTGTGAGTGATGAAGAACTGTGGACGTGTAGTATGTTTGACAACAAGATGAGACTCATCAACCTGCAGGGGGAAATAGTGAAGTCAGTCCAAACCAAGTCAGGGATCGATCCATGGGACATAGCAGTGACAAGGAGTGGGGATCTAGTTTATACTGATTACAGTGATAGAACTGTGAATATAGTGAAGAATACACAGATACAGACAGTGATCAGACTACGGGGGTGGAGTCCTCGCAGTGTCTGTAGTACCTTCTCTGGTGACCTTCTGGTTGTCATGGACAGTGATGATGAACAAACAAAAGTTGTGCGTTACTCTGGCTCCACAGAGAAACAAAGTATTCAGTACGATGACAAAGGACAACCTCTCTATTCATCTGGTGGCATTAAATACATCAGTGAGAACAGGAACCTAGATATCTGTGTGTCAGACAATAGAGCCCGTGCAGTAGTGGTGGTCAATCAGGCCGGGAAACTCCGGTTTAGCTACACTGGTCCTCCCTCTACTACCAAGGGACCATTTATACCATACGGCATCACAACAGACAGCCAGGGTCGGATCCTGACAGCAGACCGTGACAACCAGCGTATCCACATCCTGGATCAGGACGGACAGTTCCTCCGCTACATTGACAACTGTCATTTACAGAATCCACGGGGTTTATGTGTGGACACCAGAGACAACCTCTTTGTGGCTGAGAGGGACACAGGTAAAGTGATGGAAATACAATATGTTCTGTAAATAAACAATACATGTGACAATACACAAACCATAGATGATGTGTAATCACATTTAGATAGACTCCGTATATGTGTACATGTAGCACTGTTATTGAATGAAACTGTTTGTTTGTCATGTAAGCAAATTATATGATGACATTTTGTGTACATGTTTATTGATTCCACGTAAAGAATTGTTCTACATAGGGATGTTTTTTAGTTTAAATAAGTCCAGAGGGCTCACATGTTTTATACAACACAGTTCAGTTTTATATAAGATGAATTTTACTAACAAAACATTGATGCATAATGTGCATGATGGCTTCATTTGTTATTGACTTCATATTGAGTAGTTGACAAAGAAAACTCGTGTTGACATCATTTGTTCTACATTTGATGTATCCTTTTATGATTTTGCATGATTACCGTATGTAGATATTACTGGTAAATTATGTTGATGCACTACTCATAACATATTGAGTTTATTAAAACAACCACTGTACATTTGCTTATCTGAATTATATCCTTTACATTCAATTATTTGATTTTATGGATGGCAGAATGTCGGATCAATTAATGGTTGTGAATTTTTGCATTTTCAAATTTTCAAATTTAATTTTCAAATTTGTTTTAATTAATGCATATCTTGATGTGAAAGGTGAAGCAGATGGCTCGGCAGTGATATTTGTCTCACCTGACTCTGTACTGTGCTTGGTTCCTTAGTTTTTAATGTCAAAAAAAGGAAATATATGCTAAGTGGTCATAAGTATTAGGTCAGTCACCCAAAGGTCACCGGTTCAAGTCCTGCTGTGGTCACTCGATTTAGTGGGACCATGTGTCCTTATTTAGACAATGAACTTTATTTTTATTGTCAACACCCACACAACTGTAATGGCTTCCGGATTAAAAAATATGCCAGGGAATAACCTCTAATTGGACCGATGTCCGATCCAAGGGGAGTCCAGGTTTTTCATCTGCTTAGCAAACACCTGTGGAATTAGCACCAAACATACACACCTTAAGATTTGGAGAACCTGGGGTCAAAGATCATGGAGCCACCTGACCTTGACATGCAGCAGGTGATGGAGGACTCAACAACCAGGACCCCCTCATATTTGTCCTGTCCCCAGGAGTGGTCAGTATCTGTAGACTCTGTGACTTCTAACAAGTATATAATTACTTTGAAGTGATATAATAGTTTTTTAATCATTGTGATATTTTTATCGATTGCTAAAAAATTTGCAACATGAAATATTGTAGCATACTTATCTATTAATTTTTCATTAATGCGATGAGTTCCAATTGTAATGACATGTACCTCTCAGTTAGTGATGGATCATTAACCTGCCTAGTGCTTGGTTTATATGTGTGTTTGTACAGGTCCCCTCAAGTTCCTTAGTAATCAGAGTTTTATTCCCAAAGACAAGATCCAATAGCAGGTAGGATGATCAAACAGGACATGAGACACCTTAAGATTCGAAGAACCTATCAGTGGGTTCAAAGTTCACCAAGCCACATGTCCTTGACATGCATCAGGTGGTGGAGGACTCCACAACCAGAACCCCCTCATATTTGTCCTGTCCCCAGGAGTGGTCAGTATCTGTGGACTCTTTGATTGTATTCTTCCAAATTTTAAAACAGTGTTTTAAAAATACTTAAAAGTGTAATAATTTTATAAGAAATGATACAAATGTCTACTATGTTATTTATTTGATTGCATCCTTGAATAGTTTTTAAACTCTTTCACATCTTATTTACGATTTCTCTAGGGTGCGTTGTCTCCAAGAGGAAATGTACCTGTATGTCTCTGGGATCAGAGGAGGGGGTAAAGTTATGTCTCCTCCACAATAAGTGTCTAGTGTTTCTTTGGGATCAGAGGAATTAAAGTTAAATCCCCTCACAATAAGTGACTAGTGTCCCTATGGGATCAGAGGAGGGGGTAAAGTTAAGTCTCCCCCACAATAAGTGTGTAGTGTCTCTTAGGGATCAAAGGAAGGGGTAATGTTATGTCTCCCCCACAATAAGTGTCTAGTGTCTCTCTGGGATCAGAGGAGGGGGTAAAGTTATGTCTCCCCTAAAACGAGATCCTGCCAAGATGTCAAAATTGCATCAGTATATTATCCTTTTATCAGTACCGCATAGAAAAGAGACTTAGTCTAGTTTTTAACTTTCATACTAATATTATATAATGACAACTTTTTTTCCTTACCAAAATTTTGCATATCAAAAATTATTCAGTTAATAATGTGTCTTATCCTTCAAAATGTTTCAGATATAAAATGAAAAAAATTGACTAATTGAGAGTTGTTTCGTTTAATTTTAGGACAAACTGAAGCCATCTTTAGCCAAGATGTTCACTGTGATGCACAAGTCTGTATCGGAGTACTCCAAGAGGATGTTGGCGGAGCTCCGCAGTCATAACTACGTCACTCCGACCAACTATCTGGAGCTGGTGTCAAGAAGTATACAATTTATTCTCTTTTCATAAATCTCATATTGAATTTGTGAAACATGTGTACAATTGTGAAGTAACTGGCAAAATATAGTGAAACTGTAAATTTCCAATGACAGGGATCAGTAGACGTGAAGTTTTCTCTTTGATGCTGAAATTATATTTGGTTCAGTAAAATATGTGTATTGCTTGTAAAATGAATAAAAGTCCTGCCAATCTTTTTGGAACTAAAAAAATTACAGAATCATTTTACAAAAAGGTTTATGTTTTGTTATGATGTGATTTCTTAGACTGCTGTTTGACAAGAAGAACGAGTTGGGAGGAGCAGCTGACAAACTGAGGAACGGTCTGAGTAAGATAGACGACACGAGACAGAAAGTGGAGAAGATGTCGATCAAGCTGGAGGATGGGAAGACGAAGGTGGCCCAGTTCCAGAAGCAGTGTGACAAGTACCTGGTGATCATTGTACAGCAGAAACGGAGCCCGACGAACAACAGAAGGTAACGGGGCCTAAATAACTGTCTGGTGTCATAGTGTAGATTTTGAAGAAAAAGGCTTCAACATTCAAAGAAAGAAATTTAATTTAAGTAGTAAATCAATACATTCATAAATATCCACGTCAGTAATTTCCTCTCTGCATTTATTGTGGAGGCACCTCTCCACCAAAAAATGACTAATATGTGAACAGTATGATTATAAGTAGGAAATACAAAAAGAATAAATAAGTCCCTCTTAAAGATTTTGTCAACAACTTGATAAACAAATCTTTTGATTTTGTCAACAACTTGATAAACAAGTCTTTTGATTTTGTCTTTCAGTCGGTGGCTCAGAAGGGAGAAAGGATTGCAGAGGAAGAGACCAAGTGTCAACACATGGCCGATCTGGCTCAGCACGATCTGGACGAAGCCCTGCCCGCTCTACAGGAAGCCATCGCTGTAAGGAACAGTCTGTGCTTTTACTTGTTTAGTTTAAGTGAATCGCTCTTTTCTGAGGTGAACAGAGAGGTTATATAAGCAATGTGTTGTTCAATTTTCCAGGCTCTAGAGCATGCAAGGAACAGTCTTTGTGTTAAATACACCCATTAACTTCTCTTTCTCTGAAGTGTATTAAGATCACTTACTCTAGTGAATTAAAAACTGAATCAATTATGTTTTTAGGCTCTTGAGTCATTGAACAAGAAGGACATGACAGAGATTAAGTCGTACGGACGTCCGCCCTTGCTGGTAGAGAAGGTGATGGAGGCCGTGATGTACATGTACTAAGGGGCAGCGAGCCGACCTGGGCCGAGGCCAAAAGACAGCTCGGTCAGTACTCTAAAAAGCTATACACAAATAATTCTGTACAATAAAACTGATATAATATATTCTTATGTATAGGGAAGCAAAAAGAGAGCTTGGTCAGTGAATGAATTAACTCACAGCCCCCAAAATGCTTGTAATACAATGATTGTAATGTATAGAAAGGCCAAGAGACAGCTTAATTAGTCAGTGCTCAAACAATTTCGTTACAAAGCCGGATTAAACAGTTTACCTTAGATAGATTTTTTCTGTCAGTTATTGAACTCTATTCAGAAAACGTCTTTCTTAACCTAATGAACAACTTGAGGTGTTGTTATTTCAATAAATGTTGTCCTATCCTTCTTTATTTTCTTTCCATCATGTGACCTATCTCCAGCCAATAGAATTCTTCGTACCATACGGAGAATGATGAAACAGATTTTAATATCCAGTTTATTCAAAAAGTTGCAATGATTGAATTTCTTTTTTATAATTATACAGGAGAGTCTACCTTCATCAAGCAGTTGATGAACTTTGACAAGGACAACATTTCGGACCGTGTGCTGAAGAAGATCGGGAGTTACTGCTCCCAGTCAGACTTCCAGCCGGACATCATTGGGCGTGTGTCTGGGGCGGCTAAGTCACTGTGTATGTGGGTCAGGGCCATGGAGGTGTATGGACGCGTTTACAGAGTAGTGGAGCCCAAGAAACAGAGACTGAACGCCGCCATGTCACAGCTTAAGGAGAAACAGGACGCACTGGCCGACGCTAAAGCCAAGCTTGCTGAGGTAAATTGAAAGTGTGTGTCAGATGTATGGTGTATGTTGGCATAGAAACAGGATGACAGTATATTGCTGGAGATTTAGAATGACTATTATTGCATACTATTACCAACTGCATGGCATGCATGTGGCTGAACCGACTACATATGTCAAATTTATATTAAAGGAGTTTGAATCATTAACAGGTTGAAGCCAAGATGGCTGAGTTGAAGCAGCAGTATGACGAGAAGCTCGCTCAGAAGGAGGAGCTCAAGAGGAAGGCCGAGTACACCGAGCTCATGTTGGAGCGAGCAACCAAACTCATGTCTGGACTCGCCGGCGAGAAGGAGCGCTGGCAAGAGACTGTCAAGGTAATGGCACTAGAAGTCTGCCTACCATTCTGTCAACCACTGCCTACCATTTCGTCTACCATTCTGTCAACCACTGCCTACCATTTTGTCTACCATACTGTATACCACTGTATCTACCATTTTGTCAACCACTGCCTACCATTTTGTTTACCATGGTCTTCCATTCTAAGACTTGTCTACTACTCCTACTTCGTCTACCATTCTGTATACCACTGTATACCACTCTATCTACTGGTGGATCTAGTACCATTATCAACCATTGTTTCCACCAATGTAACGACTGATCTGTGACTAACTATATGTATCAGTTTATCAATCAATCTACCAGTCTATCTATCTACCATTGTATCCACTGGTCTGTGACTAACTATATGTATCAGTTTATCAATCCATCTACCATTGTAATCAACTGGTCTGTGACTAACTATATGTATCAGTTTATCAATCAATCTACCATTGTAATCAACTGGTCTGTGACTAACTATATGTATCAGTTTATCAATCAATCTACCAGTCTATCTATCTACCATTGTATCAACTGGTCTGTGACTAACTATATGTATCAGTTTATCAATCCATCTACCAGTCTATCTATCTACCATTGTATCCACTGGTCTGTGACTAACTATATGTATCAGTTTATCAATCAATCTACCAGTCTATCTATCTACCATTGTATTAACTGGTCTGTGACTAACTATATGTATCAGTTTATCAATCAATCTACCAGTCTATCTATCTACCATTGTATTAACTGGTCTGTGACTAACTATATGTATCAGTTTATCAATCAATCTACCAGTCTATCTATCTACCATTGTATTACCTGGTCTGTGACTAACTATATGTATCAGTTTATCAATCAATCTACCAGTCTATCTATCTACCATTGTATCAACTGGTCTGTGACTAACTATATGTATCAGTTTATCGATCCATCTACCAGTCTATCTATCTACCATTGTATCAACTGGTCTGTGACTAACTATATGTATCAGTTTATCAATCAATCTACCAGTCTATCTATCTACCATTGTATTAACTGGTCTGTGACTAACTATATGTATCAGTTTATCAATCAATCTACCAGTCTATCTATCTACCATTGTATCAACTGGTCTGTGACTAACTATATGTATCAGTTTATCAATCAATCTACCAGTCTATCTATCTACCATTGTATCCACTGGTCTGTGACTAACTATATGTATCAGTTTATCAATCAATCTACCAGTCTATCTATCTACCATTGTATTAACTGGTCTGTGACTAACTATATGTATCAGTTTATCAACCAATCTACCAGTCTATCTATCTACCATTGTATCGACTGGTCTGTGACTAACTATATGTATCAGTTTATCAATCAATCTACCAGTCTATCTATCTACCATTGTATCGACTGGTCTGTGACTAACTATATGTATCAGTTTATCAACCAATCTACCAGTCTATCTATCTACCATTGTATCAACTGGTCTGTGACTAACTATATGTATCAGTTTATCGATCCATCTACCAGTCTATCTATCTACCATTGTATCAACTGGTCTGTGACTAACTATATGTATCAGTTTATCAATCAATCTACCAGTCTATCTATCTACCATTGTATCAACTGGTCTGTGACTAACTATATGTATCAGTTTATCAATCAATCTACCAGTCTATCTATCTACCATTGTATTAACTGGTCTGTGACTAACTATATGTATCAGTTTATCAATCAATCTACCAGTCTATCTATCTACCATTGTATTACCTGTCTGTGACTAACTATATGTATCAGTTTATCAATCAATCTACCAGTCTATCTATCTACCATTGTATCAACTGGTCTGCCTTACTATGTACCACTGCCTTCTCTAAGCTTATGTCAATTGTAGGTTTAATATATAGAGGGTTATGTTGATATATTTTGTACCTTAACTAATCTGGAATTTGTATAACTCTTTAGGATCTGGAGGAGAGAATGGGCTTCCTCTCTGGAGACTGCCTAATGGCCGCTGCCTTCATGTCCTACATGGGTCCCTTCTTGTCCAACTACAGAGACGAACTGGTCCAGAAGAAATGGATTGAGGAGGTACTGTGTGAAAATTGTAAACAGTGAATTCAAGATCTAGATGAACTGATTGGAGGACATTTTTGTCGACAGTTATCGAAATTTGACTTAAATTTTTGTGTGAAGTGTTTATTGATGAAGGTTTTTATTTTATTCATATGAAGGTTGCAATTCGATGCATTGAACTTTGAGGCAGGTTTAACCTGGTTTTGTTTGTTTTACTTGAGCCTGCTAGTCCTATATTTTGCATTTTACAATGATAGAATTGTTGTAATTGACAGGTTCGTAAGCTGGGAATTCCCTGTGCACCAAACTTCAATTTCTGTGAGTTCATGGCCAAGCCGACCCAGGTCAGGGACTTGAACATCCAGGGGTTGCCTAGCGATGCCTTCTCCACGGAGAATGGAGTCATCGTGACCTCATCTAATCGGTGACCCCTGATGGTGGACCCTCAAGGTCAGGCCATCAAGTGGATCAAGAACATGGAGGCCTCACGAGTAAGTCAGCTCTGTCTCTAAAAGCATGTACTGTGAAAATTTTAGCAGTATTTGAAACATTCCTGGACAGGTATACTTTTGTAAATCATGATATTTATGTGTTGTCTCACAATTTGTTTTCTTGTTCATATGATTATTAAGACTATTCACATTGATTAAATGACTAGTGTAAACAGATATGTTTACAATTGCATATTATCTATTGAAACATTCTGATTTTAGTCTTTGGTCTGTTCACCTGATCATAATATTTAACTTTTCTTTCAAGAACTAATTTGTTTGATCCATTGTGCTGATCACTTGCTATTCTGTGTCTGTCTAGGGCCTCAAAGTGATAGACTTGCAGCAGTCGGATTACATGAGGACTCTGGAGTCCGCCATCCAGTTTGGTCTGCCAGTCGTCTTGCAGAATGTACAGGAAAAGCTGGATCCTTCCCTTGATCCAGTGCTGAACAAGTCACTGATGAGAATAGGTAGGAACTCAAAACTTATCAAACAAGTCACTGATGAAAATAAGTAGGGACCTTAATAACTAATAAAACATGTCTCTGATGAGGATAGGTAGTGACCTCAATAACTTATCACACGAGTCTCTGATGAGATTAGGTAGGGACCTCAATAACTAGTTAAACAAGTCACTGATGAAAATAGGTAGGGACCTTAATAACTAATAAAACAGGTCTCTGATGAGGATAGGTAGTGACTTCAATAACTTATCACACAAGTCTCTGATGAGATTAGGTAGGGACCTCAATAACTAGTTAAACAAGTCACTGATGAAAATAGGTAGGGGCCCCAAAACCTTGTTAAGCAAGTCACTAATTAGAATAGGTAAGGACCTTAAATAGTAATTAGACAAGTCACTAAAGAGAATAGCGAGGGACCTCAAGAACTAGTTAAACAAGTCACTGATGAAAATAGATAGGGAACTCAAAAACTTATCAAACATGTCTCTGATGAAAAAAAGTAGGACCCTTAAAAAGTAATTGAACAAGTCACTGATGAGAATAGGTAGGAACCTCAATAACTAGCTTAACAAGTCTCTGATGAAAATAGGTTGGGACCTCAAAAACTTATAAAACAAGTCTGTTAAGAATAGGTAGGGACCTTAATAATTAGTTAAACAAGTCTCTGATGAAAATAGGTAGGGACCTCCTTATACAAGTCACTATATAGAAAAGATACTAGATAGGGACCTCAAAAACTTATCAAACAATTCACTGATGTAAATAGGGTGGGACCTCCTTATGCAAGTCACTGAATAGAAAAGATACGAGGTAGGGCCTCAGAAACTTATCAAACAAATCTGATGAAAATAGGTAGGGACCTCTTTATACAAGTTACTGAGTATAACAGATACGAGAAAAGGACTTCAAAAACTTATCAAACAAGTTACTGATGAGAATAGGTAGGGAACTCAATAACTAGTTAAACAAGTCTGATGAAAATAAGTAGGGATCTTCTTATACAAGACACTGAATAGAAAAGATACGAACCTCCTTGTACAAGTCTCTGATAAGTAGGGACCTCCTTAGCTTACTCAAGTCAGTGATGGAAATAGATAGGGACCCCCTCAAACCAGTCAGTGGTGAATAAAGGTTAGGACCTTCCTATACAAGTCACATAGGAATAGGTAGGGACATCATACATGTCAGTGGTGAGAAAAGGTTGGGACCTTCCTATACAAGTCACATAGGAATAGGTAGGGACATCATACAAGTCAGTATTGAGAAAAGGTTTGGACCTCCTTAACTTGTACAAGTGTCTGATGAATATTTGAAGGGACATTTTGAACTTAATCAAATTACTGAACAGATTAAAATAAGTAGGGGCCTCATTGTACAAGTCACAGAATAGGTTGAAAACTCCATGCACAAATCACCAATGAGTAAATAAATTGACCTCCCTATTCAAGTCACTGATGAAGATGGGTAAGGACCTTCCGATATGAGTCACTGATAAAATAGTTAGGAACCTCCTTATAGGAGTCACTGGTCAAAATAATTAGAGACTTCAATAGTTTTAGAAGGTTATTCTGTACTTACGGCACTTATTAATAAGCAGATTTAAACTGTTAAGATGAGAATTTTCCTACCATGGGAACTATTTCAGTCTATTCTATTTGAACTTTTTTTGAGTTGAGAATTTGTTTGTTTGTATGTTTGTAGGTGGAGCTTACATGATAAAGCTGGGAGACAAAGAGATTGAGTACAACCCAGAGTTCCGATTCTACATCACCACTAAGCTGAGTAACCCCCACTACACGCCCGAGATCTCCACCAAGTCCACCATTGTCAACTTTGCTGTCAAAGAGCAAGGTACGGTCTCTGTCTGTGTATATAATATCTAGATGGTGTAATATTGTCTGTGTTTGATTGATTTACAATAAGGAATATAGATGGTGTAATATTGTCTGTCTTTTGATTGATTGTACAACAAGGAATATAGATGGTATAATGTACTGCATCTTCTTGTAGGTCTGGAGGCCCAACTGTTGGGAATCGTGGTCAGGAAGGAACGTCCGGATCTGGAGGAACAGAAGGACAGCCTGGTCCGGAGCATCGCGGCCGGGAAAAAGAAACTTGTCGAGTTAGAGGACGAGATTCTCAGGTCTGTGTCTTTGTCTATATCTACAGATCTTTGTATATGATATGTAGTATCTAGTATTAAATGTACATGAAAAAATGACTTACGAAGCTAGAGGATGAGATTCTCAGGTCTGTCCAAAGGGGTAGCACCCTCAGAATCATAACTGATATCTGTGGATAAAATCTTGTACCACTAAGGGATCTCAATTTTCTACTATCTCCCCCGCCCCCCCTCCCATCCCAAAGGAAAAAAAGTTAATTCCTCTTTGAGGAAATGATGCTTTAAAAGTAAAGAGGAATTCAATGTACATGTAATGGTTTGTAGAGGGATACTATAAAATAATACAAGACAAACTTCAACTAATAATTATCAGTATTTGACATCCACTGATTCTGATTGTAGGCTGCTGAATGAGACCAAGGGCTCACTGCTGGACGATGAACAGCTGGTCAACACACTGCAGACGTCCAAGATTACCTCACAGGAAGTGACGGAGCAGCTACAGATCTCCGAGACGACCGAGGTCAAGATTGACGCTGCCAGAGAGGTGAGTGACACGGACATTATTATCCACGAGATAAAGTGTATATACATGTAATTTATCCATGAGATAATGCGTACATACATGTAATTTATCCATGAGATAAAGTGTACGTAGTGATTTTATGCACTGAAAATTGGATTATAGAGTGTACGTAGTGATTTTATGCACTGAAAATTGGATTATAGAAGGTGTATGATGAAAAAAAATCTGTACATTTCTAATTGTCTTTAGATGTGCTTGGTTTCAAATTAATTTAACAGAGATTCTGTAGTGTTGATTTTGTTTTCTGCCTGCAGGGCTACAGACCGTCTGCCCAGAGAGCCTCCATCTTGTTCTTTGTCCTGAATGACATGGGCCGCATAGATCCCATGTACCAGTTCTCTCTGGATGCCTACATAGAACTGTTCATCATGTCCATCGAGAAGAGTCAGAGGAGTTCCAAACTGGAGGAGAGAATTCAGAATCTGAATGAGTACCACACCTACGCTGTTTACAGGTAACGCTACATATTGTCTCTACCCATATGCCATGTTAGTCTACCCATCATGTGCCCTATTTTGAATTTGCTTCTTAAAAAGAGACAAATATCTAATGGTACGTTTATTGTTACAACAAAGATATATTTTATCTTTATTGCTTCATCTTAGACAAGAATTAAAAAAAAAAAACATTGGACATTAAATTGTGATAATTGTGTGATGTAGGTACACCTGTCGCGGTCTGTTTGAGCGACACAAGCTGCTCTTCTCCTTCCAAATGTGCGCCAAGATCCTGGAGGCAGCCAGCAAAATCAACATGGACGAGTACAACTTCTTCCTGCGGGGAGGCGTGGTCAGTATCTCCGGCGTCAATCATTGAGGGAGAGGATTAATGTTATAAACTTAAGATTATTTTTACATAAATAATGAAAACAATAAATTTCTCAGTGAAAATTATTGAAAATGACGACGTATGTAACATGCAAGATTTTCTTGCAATCTGTTTACAAAGATGAGACACACAATTCATATTCTTGAAAGAGAAATATATGTATATATTTAAGAGTATCATTGAAATATGTGTTTTTTGTAAAATAATTTTGGGAACTTCAAGAGAAATTTTCATGGGTTCAGTATTTAGCATTTTGGCCATATGATGTTAATGCAGTGTTTCAAGGTCACTGTTTGACCCCTGACCTCTGACTCTGTCCCCAGGTACTGGACCGTGAGAACCAGATGGACAACCCGTGCTCGGGATGGCTGGGAGACGTGGCCTGGGACAACATCACAGAGCTGGAGAAGCTGACCAACTTCCACGGCATCATCACCTCCTTCGAGCAGTACCCCCGTGACTGGAACATTTGGTACACTGCGGCCCAGCCAGAGACCGCCCCCCTACCATGTCTGTACTGTTTGTAGTCACTGTTAGGAATGGTAGGTACTGGTTCTATATAAAATAGTTACTGTAACAGCCTTATACAGGGATGACATTTGAAAAGCAATTTATATTCTCTGCATAAGCAGTTTACAGGGCATATACGAAAACTTAAAGTTGTATATGATATATCTTACATAATTCTGAGACCTCAATAATCCTTGCACCTGTAAGTAAGAATATTACTGTAACAGTAACAGTAAAACATGCTTGTAATGAAGTGCTAGGGACTGACTTTTTTGCTTCATTATAAGCGTAATTTGCTATATCTGTCAAGTTTACAACATGAAATTAAGTCACAGAGAATGGAAACCATTTTGATGTAAGCGTCAATTCATTATAAGCTTGTTCGCTATAACCGTTTTTTACTGTCTTATATACAAGTTGCACTGTGATCCTCAAAGATTCAATTTCTAGATATGGAAGTTACAGAAATTAGGGCTCACCTCTATAAATGTTTGTTTATAAAGTAACAGGTGATGTAATTAGTCCGTTAACCTCTGTCTTTAATCACAGGTGAATGGGACAATGCGTGTAACGAGCTACAGAGGATGTTACTGGTCCGTTCCCTGCGTCCTGACCGAGTCTCCTTTTGTGCCACCTCCTTCATCATCAACAACCTGGGGTCAAAGTTTACAGAGCCACCTGTCCTTGACATGCAGCAGGTGGTGGAGGACTCCACAACCAGGACCCCCCTCATATTTGTCCTGTCCCCAGGAGTGGTCAGTATCTGCCCTGGGCTGTAGGATATTCTTGTAACAAAGTGTTACATTGAAAGTATTAGAGATTTTACAAAATTAAATTTTAAGATCATTATAATTTTATGCTCAATAACCTGGTTATTTCTTTGTGTTTGTACAGGACCCCACAAGTTCCCTGATCTAGCTGTCTGAGTCCAGTGGGATGGCCCAGAGGTTCTATTCCCTCTCCCTGGGGCAAGGACAGGCTCCCATAGCAACCAGGATGATCAAACAGGGAGTGAGAGAGGTAGGACCATTTGTGTGTCATTTTTTTAAAAACTTTTTCTGGGTCGCAACATCTGGATAATTTTGGCCATCTGTCATATGACTGTTAGTTCAATATCGGTTACTGTTTCACTTGTCTGATTGTTTCAGGGTAACTGGGTGTTCCTGGCCAACTGTCATCTGTCGCTGAGTTGGATGCCCCAGCTGGACAAGTTGGTGGAGCAGCTACAGGTGGAGGACCCCCACCCAGAGTTCCGCCTGTGGCTCAGTAGCAGCCCCCCCCCTGACTTCCCCATCTCCATCCTACAGACCGGCATCAAAATGACCACAGAACCACCAAAGGTAAAACAATCAAAAGTCTTGGGTGGGGAGGGGCAATAAATAGAGATGATTACAGAACCACCAAATGTAAAGCAATCAAAACTCTAAAGAGGGGAGGGGCATTACAATTTTAATAAAGAGGATTGCAAAACCACAAAAGGTAAAGCAATCAAAAGTTTAGGAAGGGGAGGGGCAAACAAAAAACCACTGATGGTAGGGCAATGAAAAGTCTTGGGGAAGACTGTCAATCAAAATTGATCAGGCAAGAAAGATTAGTTGGTCTGTGATCATTTCTCGGCAAGCTGATCTAAGTCTAAATATTTGTCTTACAAAAATTTTCATAGTTGGATAGACAAATAATGAATGTTGGCTTAAAAATACAATTATAATGTATGCCATGTACAAAAATTATAAAAAATCAAGTAAATGTTTTTGTTACAGGGACTGAAGGCCAACATGAAGCGTCTGTACAACCTGATCACGGAGCCTCAGTTCCAGCGCTGCACCAAACAGGACAAGTACAGGAAGCTGCTCTTCTCGCTCTGCTTCTTCCACTCTGTGCTGCTTGAGCGACGTAAGTTCCTGATGCTTGGATGGAACATCCCCTACGAGTTCAACGATTCAGACTTTGAGGTATTGAAAAGGGACCACTTTTCTGAATTGTTTTATAACTCCAAATATTTTTTTTGTCTCTGTATTTGTTGTCATTTTTGTTGGATTTGACAAAATTAACAAAGGTCCTATGCTAACTACTAATTGTTGACAATATTCCCCAGGTATCGGAGAGCATTCTGAGTATTTACCTGGACGAGTATGAGGAAACCCCATGGGAGGCCCTGAAATACCTGATTGCTGGAATCAGCTATGGTGGTCATGTCACGGATGACTGGGATCGCCGACTGTTGATGACTTATTACGTCTCCGATTTGTTTCAAGACCAAGTCCTCAGTGTGCCTTTCTACAAGTAGGTTATATCTACTTTAAGACTGCTCTGATACTAGTATTAATGGATCTTTATCTCTGTATGTTAATTCTAGATAAATATTTTCGCTTTTTGTATGAAATAATAAGATGAAGATAGATTTCAATTTGATTTAGTTAATATTAAGATTTTTGATGGAACAGGACTAAAAATTAAAAGAATTTTCTCAGTGTTACTTCTTTAAAAAAAGAAGTAAAACTGTTGAATTTAAGAATTTCTTAAGTAATATATAATTAAACCCAAGTACTGGTAAAAAGTCATTTATTTGTTTTATATATTCTTATCCAGAGTGTCCTCTGTGCCGACGTACTACATGCCCAAGGACGGCCCCCTGTCCTCCTACAAAGAGTATGTCAGCATGCTGCCCAATGTGGACCCCCCAGAGGCATTCGGTCAGCACCCCAATGCGGACATCCAGTCCCAGAACCAGGAGACCAGGATGTTGTTCAACACGCTGCTGTCCCTACAGCCGCAGATCTCTGCTGCCAGCGGGGGCGAGAGTCGCGAGGACAAGGTCAGTTTTAGATTTGAGGAAAAATGCAAGGATAAGGCCATTGTCAGACTCTAACCTACACTATATATGTTAAATCAATGACAGTGTTTGACATGTATATCTGATTGCTTCCTATGTATTACTACAGGTCCTAGATCTAGCAGCCAACATCTTCAAACAGATCCCAGAGAACATCGACTACGACAACACGGCTAAAATCCTGTCTGTCGATCCGTCACCATTGAATGTGGTGCTGCTTCAAGAGGTGGGTGTTACACATGTGACGTTTGTCTGTCTGTCCATCTGTCTGTCTGTCAATCTATTTGTGTTTCTTTTGATATCTTACTGTCTCTCTAGCTTCATCACTCTCTCTTTCTCTTTCACTTTCTCTGTATCTCTCTCTTTCTCTCCTTATTGCTTTGAGTAAACTAACTGACTGTTCAGATTTAATAGAACAATGCCCTGATTGAGGAGATTCTCTCTCAATCCTTAAATCTATAACTGACTCTGTTTAATACATATATACTTATATAGCGATAAAATGCCCTGATGGAGATTCTCTCTCTCTCTCTCTCTCTCTCTCTCTCTCTCTCTCTCTCTCTCTCTCTCTCTCTCTCTCTCTCTCTCTCTCTCTCAGTAAGTTAACTGACTGTGACTTTGTTTAATATACAGATTCAGCGGTACAATGCCCTGATGGAGGAGATTCGTCGCTCGCTGACCGACCTGGAGAAAGGTATCCAGGGTCTGGTGGTGATGACTGTGGAACTGGAGAACATATTCCAGTGTATCTTTGATGGCAATGTCCCCCCGTCCTGGTTAAGGGTACGTCTCTACAACGTTCAGTGTTACGTTTACACTGTCAAGTAGTTAAAAGTGTGTCAATTATAAAGACTTCTTGGATGTCAAATAAAACTATTCCCATGTTTGTTAGTTGATACCCCCCTAATGTTATTGTTTGTAGGCTTACTTGTACCCTTAACAGAGGACCCTGTTTGTCAGGTATTTAGCCTCAGTTACAATCAACAGCATTGAGTCCCTTTTTATCATTATCACATGTTTTGTAGGCGTACCCCTCACTGAAGCCCCTGGCGGCCTGGACCAGAGACCTGGTACAGAGAGTGGAGCAGTTTGAGAAGTGGGCCCTGACTGCCCACCCCCCAACCATCTTCTGGATGTCTGGGTTCACGTTCCCCACGGGATTCCTGACGGCCGTCCTTCAGACCTCTGCTTTTATGAACAGCGTAAGTTGTACATTTCTTTGTCACTGTTGTAGGAATCAATGAAAGCTAAGTTTTAAATACTGGTAAATAACATTATCTGATTATTCATTTGTCATTGTGTGTTTTATAGGTATCCGTGGACTCGTTGTCGTGGGAATTCAGTGTGATGACGGTGGATGACTCCAACATTACCGGACCACCCAAGGTAACCCCCAACGTTTATTTTTATATCATTAATTTGATTTTACCTCATACAATTTACAGTATTCACGACGTGTTATCATTAAAGTTAAATTGTACAGTATTCGTAAAGGGCTTGTTTGATTTTCAGGACGGTGTGTACATCAAAGGCCTGTTCCTGCAGGGAGCGGGTTGGGAGAAGAACTCTATCTTGGTGGAGGCTAACCCCATGCAGCTGGTGTGTCTGATGCCCACCATCCACTTCAAGCCCGTTGAAAACAAGAAGAAAGTTGCTAAAGGTTTGTCTCTCCAATGATTAAATACTGTAAATTCCTTATAAACGTGAGGAATTAATAAATATATGCCTAAAAATTCAGAAAACAGTCCTCACCTATTTCAAAGTCTCGCTATTTTTTTCCAGACAGTTTTTAGCTACAGGTGTATATGAAATTAAAACAAAAAATAAGTGTTGGCGATCTAATATTCTCGCGATTTGATGTGATACAGCAAAATCACGGAATTAAGTACTTGCATAAATTGATAATATCTGTAAAAATCAATCCATATACAGATTGACTATATCAAGCCGTAGAGTCGTATTGACCAATGTTTGTTTTCTGATAACAGGAATGTACATGGCCCCCTGCTACTACTACCCCAACCGTGCGGGAGGCATGGGCAGACCCTCCTTTGTGGTGGCCGTGGATCCGGAGCTGAAGGCGGGAGAGAAATCACCGGACCACTGGGTCAAGAGGGGAACCGCCCTGCTGATGAGTCTGGACTACTAACTCTGACAATAACATCTCCCTGTTATAAAATGGAGAGATCTTCCTTTTTGTGAAATATGTCTTCTATTTTTGTGTGGGAAAAATAAATCTGAAAACATTGAATCCCTGAAGACTACCTTCTTCTGTGATCTCTAACTATCTGTGTGTAAAAATTCATCTCTGAATGATTCTGTGTACATACATGTATAACCCATGTAAGGAAATTTCTGTGATGTCCAAGATAGTTTAGAAGAATCCAAATACGAATATAATACTATATTGTCAAGACAAGAATCTTGTGTGACTTTTGATAGATCTGTGAATCGACTTGTACACCACACACACTCAGCTGAGAAACCAGTGCTCTAATTTTTGTGATATCAATTATATTGATGATTGTGCAGCTTGTTCTATGAATATTTATAGTGTTTTTTGTGTGCATAAAACTCATCTCTATTATATGTTTTTTCATATATCATGGTATTAACATTCCATTGTTTTATTTTTGAACATTAATTTATTGAGTCTATTAAACTTGTTGAATTATAAAGAATCTCATGCTGTTGTTTCATTTTTCTGGAGAATTAGGTGACAATGTAATGACCTGATTTCTAACCAATCGTATAATTTAATGTGACAGCGATTCTGACCACATCTGGTGACAGCTAGTAACCAATGTTGTATATATGTAACAGGTTGTGAAAAGTCAAGTCTCAACCGGGACTCGAACCCAGAGCCTCTGGCATACCGTGCCAGCGCTCTAACCACTGAGCTGTTGAGACCCGATTATTGATTGAAAGTCACACACCTGTTAACCCTGTCACATACTCTTTGGTAGAAAATCATCCTCGAAAGTACGAGTAGAATTCTACGAGTTAAGGAAAAGTTGTGAAACAATTGTTCCTAGGGAGTGACCTTGGGATTTGTACCTTGGGCAATAAATGTAACAGGTTGTGGAAAGTCAAGTCTCAACCGTGACTCGAACCCAGGGCCTCTGGCGTACCGTGCTCTATATTTACATAAATAAAAAGAAAAAGTCTGACATCGTCATTATTATATCGTGCAGTCCGTGATTTTTCTAAATAGTTAGTTGATGAAGGTTTCGACCAATCGATAAACGGTGATTTCAGTCCTGTCAGTTTTTTTTCAGAGCCATGAACTACATTCAATTTCTGTTAGAAATAGAGGGAATCATACTTGGTGGTGGTAAATATATGACGAGTGATATATTTTCTCTGCAATGTCGCTATCCATCATCACCAAAAAAAACCCCATTGTATAGATTTTTTATAATATACCAAAGAAAACATACTATAGAATGCCGAAGAAACGTATCCAGGAGAAAACATGTCTCCAAGAAAAACCTACAGGTACATTTCCTCTTTGAGACAACATACCTTAGATAAATCGTAAATAAGATGTGAAAGAGTTTAAAAACTATTCAAGGATGTAATAAGATGAATTATACAAATATAATTAAAATTTGTATCATTATCTTTTGTTTTGTAATTTATCTGTATACATAACCACGTACATCAGATACAGGTGTATGGTATGAGAGACTGAGAGAATCGGTATTGGAGGTGCTCCAGTAGGGTGGACCACGTTATGTTGGGATGAGTCGCTGGTGCATGACTGTACTCTATATTTTTAAATATAGTTAAAATATCATAGCACTGAATAGAAATCTTTTAGCATTGCATTTTATGCTATTCTTTGATTAACTTAAATAAAATGCGTTGATATGATGATATGACATTACATGATATGCTATGCTAAGCTAGGTTTTGTTATGCTATGATGAATGAGAATCAAATGATATGCTATAGGATTACAATCCTATGCAATGTAATTCCAATGATATGTTATTCAAATTTCATAGCATAGCATTGGAATTACGTTATATACCATTGGAATCATATAGCATATCATTTGATTCTCATTCTTCATAGCAGCATACCACATCATTAAGCGATTCATTTCAATTACATTGCACAGCATTGAAGTATCATAGCATATAAATTTGATTCTCTTTAATCATAGCATAACAAAGAATATCATATCATATCATCATAAAGCATTTATTTCAATTTATCAAAGAATAGCATAAAGATGCAATGCAATTAGATTTCTATGCAATGCTATAATATTTTTAATGTTTTGTCATGAGATACCATTGCTATGATATCTGACCGTCATTTTGTGCAAATCTTTTACAATCTTATGCAATGCTGTGCTAAGATTACAAATAATGCTTTGAGATTCACAGGTAATAATATGAGATTTCTGTGCAATTTTATACGATTCCTATGCGATGTTATTTTAAATTGAAATGAAATGCTTAATGATATGGTATGCTATGCTATGATCAATGAGAATCATATGATATACTATAGGATTCCAATGCTTTATAAATAATGTAAATCAATGCTACGCTATGAAATTTAAATAACATAGCATTAAAATTATATTACATACATGTAATATTGGAATCATACAGCGTATCACTTGATTATCATTCATCATAGCATAACATAACCTGGTGCAGCATACCAAATCATGTAGTTACTGTATCATATATCATCATAAGGCATTTCATTTTAATTTACCAAAAATAGCATAAAAATGCAATGCTATGAGATTTCTATGCAATGCTATGAAATCTCTAGTATGCTAAATTATTAATTTGTTAAAACAAATTATTAATGTGTTAAAACAAAATTTTAGTTTCTTAAAACAAATTGATGACTTGTTATAACAAATTATTTATATGAAATTACTCATTATTTGTTATAACAAATTGATAATTTGTTTTGTTATGAGTTTATTAGGTGCCGAATTAACCAAGTGCCGAATTTACCCCACTACACCAAAGAACGGTAACCGTCAGACCAGGAAGTAATATCACACCTGCGGTTGCCATGTTAGAGGGGTTTGTAATTATAACACATTCTATTTACAAAGCACAAGTAAATAAGAAATGAATATGATAATGTCGGATTACAATACATATAATCACCTAAGTTATGTCACATAATGTTAAGGCATCAATAATATTTTGTAATATGAAAGGAGGTCATTGGTGTCCACTCGCTGTACAATGTACATTTGCTGAGAAAAAGGTTGAACCTTGCATATCTAAATTAGGTTGTTTCTTTGTATCAAAATAGGGTACACTAATCTTGGAGGGGAGGGTCTGGACCACTCTTAAAAATTATAACTTCTTAAATTTACACACAGAGGTTAAAAGTTATCATATGAAAATACATGTAGACCTTGGACCCCTCCCCCTTCCCTTAGTAAACAGAATTATCCATCATCCCCGTCCCCTCGCAGGAAATATTCCTGGATCCACACATACATACTTCATCCAGTAAAGGTTTAAGGAAAGGTTGTAAAAATAGTAAATAATAATTTAGTCATATATCAGTGTAAGAATCAGCAGTTGTACGTAACAGTAAACTTTTTTTGATGTGAAATTAAACAGGAAATGGCTAAAAATCCTCCTATTAGTTAGCATAATATCATCAAAATGTTCATTAGGTTGCCTAATGTTTATTCTATATTTAATGCACATATGAAGTACCGATATATGACCATGATGAATCATTGTTTAAAAAAAAATAAAACAAACCCATATTTTCAATCTTATTTTTCCAGTATTTTTATTGATTGGATACTTTCATAACATAATTAAATTTCTGAACTCAGTCATCTTCAAATTTTAGTAAAGATATGAAGTGAAGTTATGTTGTATATATAATTTATTGGCAAAAATAATCTAAGAATTGCTGTTCTCTTAATTTCAGAATTGTCCACAGCTGTGAAGAAATCGTTTAACCATGGACCCTGAGTACAGCCTCCAGGATGTGGTACGGTGTCATCTCTGTGAGACCCCGGTCCCCCCTCTACACTGTGTCATTTGTAACATGCATCTGTGTGAAGACTGTGAGGGGAAACATCTCTCTGATAAATCCAAACAACACAAAGTGGTGCCATTCAAATATCGGGGATCTTTTCCTAAATGTCAAAACCATTCAACAATTATATGTGACCAATACTGTGAACAGTGCAACATTCCTATTTGTGAAGTCTGTTTTTTCTCTAAGAAACACCAAACTCATGATGTAGTGGACATTTTGGAAAGTTTAAAAAACAAAAAACAATTCTTACTGAAAGATTTACAAAATTTTGAAAAATTAATTTATCCTAGATATCAAGAGATTTTGTCTAGCATTTCAGTGCAAAAGGCTGATCTAAGAGAAAACTCCCAGAAATTGACAACAGCAATCCACAAACATGGAGAAGACTTGAACAGAGAAATTGACATCAATATACAGAAACTGAAATCGGATCTTGATGAAATGGACGCCAAACACCTGGCTGTCTTAAGCAAACAGGAAGATGAAATCAAACACACCATATCTGAAATCACACAGACCATTGCTGATCTGAAGAAGTTGCTGGACTCTAATGATGTCAGTCGTGTCTTTGCCTACAAATCCAGGAATGCTGAATTCAGAAGATTGCCTCCTAAACTCACAGTGTCCTTACCAAGTTTTACCCCTCAGAAGATCAACAAAGATCAGCTTTATCAACAGTTTGGTTCTCTTTCAGCGTCATCTATCAAAACAGAAGAACATGGCTATGCAATAGAATCTCCCCCGAACAGACCGCTCATTGATGTACCACGGATCATCACACAGATAAACACATATATAGGATTACACAGTGTGTCCTGTGTTAGTGATGAAGATGTCTGGACGTGTGGTATGTTTGACAATATTATAAGACTCTACAACCTGCAGAGTGGACTAGTGAAGTCAGTCCAAACCAAGTCAGGGAGGAATCCATGTGACATAGCAGTGACAAGGCGTGGGGATCTAGTTTATACTGATTACAATGATAGAACTGTGAACATAGTGAAGAATACACAGATACAGACAGTGATCAGACTATGGGGGTGGAGACCTCGCAGTGTTTGTAGTACCTCTTCTGGTGACCTCCTGGTTGTCAAGGACAGTGATGATTATAAACAAACAAAAGTTGTGTGTTACTCTGGCTCCACAGAGAAACAAAGTATTCAGTACGATGACAAAGGACAACCTCTGTATTCATCTGATAGTTTCGCTAAATACATATGTGAGAACAGGAACCTAGATATCTGTGTGTCAGACTATAGAGCCGGTGCGGTAGTGGTCGTCAATCGGGCCGGGAAACTCCGGTTTACCTACACTGGTCCTCCCTCTACCAAGGGATCATTCAATCCACTTGGAATCACAACAGACAGCCAGGGTCAGATCCTGACAGCAGACTATTACAACCACCGCATCCACATCCTGGATCAGGATGGACAGTTCCTCCGCTACATTGACAACTGTCATTTACAGACTCCACGGGGTTTATGTGTGGACACCAGAGACAACCTCTTTTTGGCTGAGAGGGACACAGGTAGAGTGAAGAAAATCCAATATTATGTGTAGATAAACAATACGTGTGACAATACACAAACAATAAATGATGTGTTATTACATTTAAGTAGATATCATATACATGTATATACATGTAAGCATGAAAGATGATTTTGCACCGCTTACCTCAACTCCTGCTGCCAATAGGGTCTAGACGTTCTACGTATGGACTTTTGTCGACTGGAATCTAATTCGACTGCCGTGAATGTTCTATATCCTAGGCAATTGTATGGTGCAAATCTGTAATTTTTTCCACATGTAATAATACTCCGAGTTAATCAAGCGCTTGTAGCACGGTTATCTGTATGTTTTACCAGCAGACTAATTGACGAAATATGCATAACCAACCATTTATATATAACACTAAATAGCTTTTTATTTTGCTATTGATATACTGATACAGTCTTCTATTTTTTTGTTTTTATTTGTAAATATGTTTTTCTTTTTTTTGTTACTATTTTCCAAGTTGTTTCACATTAGTTTTCTCAAATATGAAATCACTTTTTCTGTAGGCTTATTAGAGTACTCATCCAGTGTATACATTCACTTTCTCGTAAGCAAAGCGAAAGTAGGCAATTCTCTGTGTAAACTGGTTGTGGCATATCCTGATCATATATATTTCATCTTTGACACAAATGATTGATTACTATTCACACCTCCATCCACAACCATTCAAGAAATTGTACATAGGAGATAGTATTTCTAAAGGTATGTCTTTGTTTCACAACCTTGTACTTTATTATTTATTAATAATTGGAGGTATCGAAACCAATCCAGGTCCCGAATTGAATTCCAATATAAGACTTATTCATAATAATGTGTGTAACATTCTACCAAAACTTGATATCATATTTAATGAGTTAAGTGAGTACGATATTATTGCTATTACTGAAAGCCACTTAGATGAATCAGTTGTTGATACTGATATTGAACTGGATGGATTTCAGCCACCTGTTAGACTTGACCGTAATAGACATGGAGGTGGTGTAATGCTTTATGTTAAAAATAACCTTAGTTTTAAGAAACGTGATGATATATTTACTCCAAACATTGAAATTATATGGGTTGAAATCGAAAACGGTAATAGAAAATTTTTAGTTGGTGTTGTTTATAGACCACCAAGTGCAAAGGCAGAATTTGTAAATCAGCTTGCTTTATCCATAGAGAGTGCCTTAAATACTGAATTACCATTGTTTCTCTTAGGTAATTTCAATTTTGATATGCTAGCTGATGGCAATAATGCATTTAAACAAATGTTGCAAAACTTTTCTTTGTCAAATTTTGTGAAACAACCAACAAATTTTTCAACATCAAGAGGTACATGTATTGATCTTATAATAACAAATGTTGTTAAAAATATTGAATCTGTAAATGTCTTGACACCATTTTATAGTACACATTGTCCAGTGGGTGCAGATTTACATTTTAAAACATTTAAGCAACATTCATACAAAAGATACGTAAGAAATTATGCAAATGCAAACTACACACAACTGCGCAAAGACTCTTTAGATGTTGATTGGGATATGGAGGTATTTAAAACTCATAATATCAATGATATTTATGACAATTTTACTAAAGTTTATAACCATTATGTTGACAAAAATATTCCAAAAAAAGTAGTTACTATTCGACCGTCAGATAAACCCTTCATTACTAGTGCTATTAGACGTAAGATGCGACAAAGAAATAGGGTACACTATAAGGCAAAATTAAAAAACAATGATTACCAGTGGGATAAATATCGACAGCTAAGAAATGACTCAAGTCATAAGCATGGTGCGCAAATCAAAAAAAGCTTACAGAGAAAAAATTACCTCTCAAGTGTTAGATGAAACGATCCCTCCTGGAAAATGGTGGCGAATAGTTAAATCAATTACTAAATTTTTCTAAAAAACAAACTAAGTCCTCGCCAATTAAATCTAATGGTAGAATTTTTATTCATCCGATTGACAAAGCTAATATACTCAACAATTATTTTGCAAATATTTCACGAGTTGATGATAGTTCAGAACCCCTTTAATCCCCCCCCCCCCCCCCCAGGGACCTGGTCCACCATTTTCTATGAACATATTTTGCATCACTGACCAGGATGTAGAAGATCAACTAAGAAATATAAATCCATCTAAACCTCCAGGACCCGATGATATTTCTCCACAAATACTTAAAAATATTATCCCTTCCATTATTAGACCCCTTACAAAATTGTTCAATTTATCATTAAGTAATAAACAACTCCCTCATGTGTGGAAGGTTTCTAATATCACACCAGTTTACAAAAACAAAGGTAACCCTGAAGAGCCAGGAAACTATAGACCAATCGCTTTAACTAGTATTTTATGCAAAATTATGGAAAAAATCATTTTTAAATATCTCTACAACTACATGTTAGAGCATATTCTTTTATCTAAAAACCAATCGGGTTTTCAACCTAGAGATTCTACTGTGAATCAACTTTTGGAAATATATAATACTATTATTAGCAATCTAGACCAAGGAAAAGATGTTAGATTTATATTTTGTGATATTTCAAAAGCATTTGACAAGGTCTGGCACAAGGGACTATTATATAAGCTAAAACAAAATGGTATCTATGGGAACATATTAGATTGGATTGAAAATTATCTTACTGACCGCGAACAAAAAGTATTGTTAGAAGGTTATTCCTCTACTAAACAGTGTATAGATGCTGGTGTTCCCCAGGGCTCTGTACTTGGTCCATTTCTTTTTTTATATATTAATGATATCACTCTTAATCTTGAAAATCAAATACGGTTATTTGCAGATGATACTTCTCTTTTTGTAATTGTAGACTCTGATACAATAGGACCTGCAATATCTTTAACAAATGATCTAGAAAAAATTAAAAAATGGTCTACACAATGGCTGGTGGAGTTTAACCCTAACAAAACTGTAAGTGTTAACTCCACTCGGTCAGATAAATCACATCCAGATATCTCCTTTGGTCATACAATAAACTATATAGACTGTAAGCAAAATCACTGTCATCTCGGACTAATTCTCCAATCAAATGCTTGTTGGTCTGAACATATTACAAACATTTTTGATAGAGCATGTCAACGTTTAAATGTTCTTCGTACTCTTAAATATAAATTAAACAGGGAGTCTTTAACTAAAATTTACATTTCCTTTATTCGTCCTATTTTAGAATATGGTGATGTAGTATGGGATAATTGTACACAAGAACAAACAGATCAATCTATTAGAAAGTGTACAAATAGAGGCTGGGCGCATCATTACAGGACTGAGGCGCACTTCCTCAAGACAAAACTTATATTATGAATTAGGGTGGGAAATGTTAAGCAATAGAAGGAAAAAACACAAAGTTTAATACTCATGTATAGAATACTTAATAATTATAATACACCCAAATATTTGTCTGATATGGTTGAACAGTGTCTCCCAGTCTCACACAATTATTCATTACGTAATAATAACTTGTTTTACATTCCAATTACCAGAACTGTTGCATATTATAATAGTTTTTTACCCTCAACAGTTAAGTTATGGAACACTTTGCCGAACAGTTTAAAATCTGCAACAAGTATAGGCAAATTTAAGCAAGGCTTGCAAAGCAATAACCCTGTAGATAAAATAAAATCTAAATTATACAACCATGGACAAAGAAATTTAAATATAAATTTTTCAAGTAACCTTAATGCAGACTTGTATAATCATAGTTTAGTTGAATCATCAACATGTTTAAGATGTGGGTACTCCTATGAAGATTCATTTCATTTTTTCTTTCATTGTCATTTTTAAAATACTCAGAGAAACTCTCTGTTTAGATACATGAGTGATCATGACATTCAATATTTTACTACATGGTTATGATTGCTTATCTCTAGCAGAAAATATATCATTTTTTGACCAAGTTCATCAATTTATAAAAAAACAGTAAAAGATTTTAAAATGTAAATTAACAATGAGTAACACTGTGCTAAATGTACTTTATATATACTAATTACTGAGCCTATTATACTATAACTAGTATCATATATGTGTGTGTGTGTGTGTGTGTGTGTGTGTGTGTGTGTGTGTGTATATATATATATATATATATATATATATATATATATATATATATATATATATATATATATATATATATATATATTCTCCTTTGTTCTTTTGTCTATCATTATATTGTTATTAATCTAAATCCTTTATTACTATATTCTTTATAAGTAAGTATATGTCCATGTAAATCTTTGGAAAGTATATACTATTAGTATTACAAATATTTATACCTTGATCTCAGATGGAGAGAACTAATATAGGCTAGTATTGCCTGCTGTTCAATCCAGATTCATTTATATACTTATATGTATACTTTTGAATAAAATATTTCTTAAACTATACATGTAAGCACTGTTATAGAATGAAACTGTTTGTTTGTCATGTAAACAAATTACATATGGACATATTGTGTACATGTTTATTGATTCCATGTAAAGAATTGTTCTACACTGGGATATGTCTTTTAGTTTAAATATTTACATTTTTCAGTGTCTTTGCCTGTGATAACACTCTGTATCAATTTTGTACTACCTACTGTCCAATTAGTTCAAATGAAGTAAAATCGGGGCGCAAGTGGGGTTTGGTTATTTAATATTTATATTCAAATATTTAATCATAGAATTGCTGAAAGTTTTAAGATATAAATATAAGAAATAAGGAATCATTCTTTGAAAATGATGAAGTGATAATTTTGGTCAGGGCGTGATCAAATTTATCATAAAGCCCTTTGGACTTAATTGGATTTTGATCATGCCCTGACCAAAATTATCACCTCAAAATACTAAAAAAAAACCCATTTTTAAAAATATTCCTTAAACAGTCAGGGGTGAAAAATAACAGATTATTGTAATTTCTACTAACTACATAATGTACACATCTTTATAACATTTTTGTAAATATGACTTGTTTTCATCATAATTTCATTCCCATTCCCAAGTCAATTCTTTCAACCCATTTACTTCA
The DNA here is from genome assembly GCF_902806645.1 of Magallana gigas. Taxonomy (NCBI): domain Eukaryota; kingdom Metazoa; phylum Mollusca; class Bivalvia; order Ostreida; family Ostreidae; genus Magallana; species Magallana gigas. The sequence continues at coordinate 3,913,732 of NC_047562.1, read as the reverse complement.
GTAATAGGACATATTACACTATCCTGCTATGGTCCCATGTGTAGAGAAACATCTTGACAATATGATGGATTTCAGTATCCCCCCTGACTTTTAAATAAGTTAAGAGGTAGTGGTGGGAATTGGCAAATTTTCATTATCGATAATCAGCTTCCTGCAACTAACTAATTATCGATCAAAATCAGAATTTTTTTTTTATATTTTATGGCTTAGTGCTAAATAAATGTAAATAAACATTTAACAATTAACGGACTTGTTACTAGGCCTTTTGTATTTTAATTTACTTAGAATATATCTAACCATACAAATGTTGTATTCAAAAGATTTTCTTTAGTAGGTAGTCCAACATTAATTTCTTGAAACCAAAATGCGTCCAAATTCGAAAATGTGCTTTATTTTCCGAGTAAGAATATGGAGCTTGACTGATATGTCAGCCATTTTCAGTAGCTAAACACAGTTTCATCCAGGGTTTTTTTTTTGCTAGGTATATGCATGATGGGTAGTGATTTTCCAGCTATTTTTATGCGGTATACATTAAAATTAATTTTTTTAATTCTCAGTTGCGTTTTATGCTTTGTGCATGCATACCTGTTAACCTTTAAAAGCTGCTATGTGGGAGAATCTCCCCCTTACCAACTTGGCTAAGGTGGAGGTTTTGCGTAAACGACGTTTTTTCACGTGAAATGCAAATATATTTTAAAAAGACTGTTAGATACCTTATTTTACCATTGTAATTAATTAATGCATTTGCAATCATTTTAAATTTTATTATTTTTATGACTACCAGTGTGCAATTACACCGTGTGTTGCTGTACATGTTCAGAAAATCATTTTGTTTGCATGGTACAATACAAGATCTAATAGTGCCACTTTTTATATTAAGTCTTCTTATTGTTCAGTATTGAACCATCACTGCATGCTGACATTTAGGGTAAACACAGAAAATCTATTTTGCGTATTTTGAATTTGCAGTGAAACCCAGTTAAGAAAATACCAGTAGATAATATTCATTAAAATTAATTTTTGCCTTATATATAGGATAGATTTTTAATTCACAAAACAACTTGTATTTCTCCAGTATCATTTAAAAATGATCTCTGTAGTAATATCTATAGCATCCCTGTAATTCATAGTACCGGTACTATAAACTTTAAAAACTCTTGTGAAATGCTTTTTTATCGATAGCTTGTATAAACACTCAGTGTTCCAAACTCACTTTGATTTTTACCGACCGTGCTGGCCAGGGTTTGTTCCCGTTTTGCACACATTTGTAAATTAGGTATCGAAAAAATGTGTGAGGAACGGGAATTTGACCAGGTGAGATAATTGCTTAATCGCTATAGTCTATATGACAATTCCTGCGAGGGCAATTGACAATAAAATAAACTACATGTAGATGCTGTCATTAGACAGTAATACCCACACCAAGTTTTTGCCCCTAAATAACACTCTTTTGTACAGGTTTAATTAAAAATGAAGGCCACATGCAAGCTCCGGTAATACATTTAAAAATTATAATTTTCATAACTTAAGGATGAGATCCCTTCCCATATGATAATACATATGAGCAGCACTTTATGTGCAATTTGGGGTTGAACTGTTTGCAGTGAATTTTCAGTTAATCAATAATCTTAACATTTCATGTCATAGAAAGTATAACGGTCTATATAATTATTACAAACAAAATTAAAAATTAATTTATGCCCCCTCCCCGTGGCGGTTGCCGGTTTTAGATTTGCTTCTGTGTGCCTACATGTACATCATCGTTTGCACAGATTTTGAGAAGGGGTGGGAGTTAGGGGTTCAGACCCCCCCCCCCCCATGAAAATTCATTTATATCAATTGTAAAATTACCAAAAATTCACCTTGGACCCCAATGCTCTTACAGACATGTAAACGCTCAAACCCATTGCGCTTCAATGTTAGGTAACATTATTGGGGGGTAAATATTTAATTAATATTTAATATACTTTATTGTTTATCTAAATAGGAAGTATACATCACAATATGCAGGTGTCCTGCACCACCTTAAGCTGTTATTTACCTAATAAAATAGTGCAAGTGGATTTGAAGAATAGCTCATAAAAATACATGCATGTTACAAATAACTGATCTTTGTCTGAAGTTACGTACACAACACAGGTCTGCAGGTCTCATTAGCGGGTACTAGTTTTACCCAGCTCTGTGATTAGATGGGTTTGCGTGTATACATGCATACATGTCTGTGTTTTCCATATGCAGAAAAGGATTAGTTAAGATCAGCTAAAAGAATTCATTATTGTGTTTTAATTGGATAATCATTATGATGTTGACAAATATAGGTAAGCATAATACATGTAAAAGCAGTAGCACAATATAATGAGATGCCAGCATACAAATTAAATTCTACTTTCACTTTCTAAATGTGATCTCCCTTTGACAGCATACTGTATCATCATCTTTTAATATTTAGATAAGCTTATCATCGTTACCTATCCTATCGCATTTGTGTGATAGGGTGATATTTCATATTAATTAAGTCATAATTTCATTATCATGAAATCATTAATTAATAGTTCTATAAATTATAAGTTTACAGTATTTACTATTAAAGTTGTCAATATAAACAACTTTATGTATAACCTAACAGTATGTAAATAGCTACATAGTTATTTATATAGTACGACATCACAATGGTCATTATGGTCAGTGTTAAACCTGTTTTAGTTAATTATATATCACATGGTCAATTTTATTTTTGAATTCTCAATTTCATTGGTCCTTTAAATTCCCTCTCTTTGCTTTGTCCTTTTTTGATCTGATCTTCATACTGACCCGATGTATTTATCTTAAGACCCAGAAGAAATCTATAGACTGTGAGTAATTGTTTTATATTTTATGCTATTAAGATTACTGCTTATTAATAAAGTATATTATATTTGCTAGATAAGTAAATGATATATAATGAAATGTAAATCTTTTTAAATGTAAATTATCATGAGTGAAAACTTAGTGACCAGGAGGAACCCCAGGACGGACCAAGAGGAACCCCAGGACGGACCAGTACCCATATTTACTAAAGTTCGTGGACGTAGACCTAGACGTAAACTTAGACGTAGTGTACGTTTACGTCTAAAACGGTATTCACAAAATGACGTTGACGTAAAATTACGTCATAATCGGACGTAAATCTACGTCTGCTCTATAGGTACGCGTATCTTATCAAACATGGCGGCGATTTTGTTTACACTTGCGAGAGAGAAGAGTCTGAGACGTCAGAGAGTTTTCCGGGACCGGACTAACCCCTTAGATGTCTTCTGCGACCGAGAACTGATTTGCCGTTATCGATTCCCGAGGCGGACCATCGTTGATTTCATTCAGCAGGTGGACAGAAGACTTTCACGACCTACTAACAGGTCTCATCCTTTGCCTGTTTCATCTATGGTAAGTAATTTCGCTGATATTGAACCCGATGTATTTCTAGTTGCAGTATAATTTTCACCCAAGCATTTCCCCCCCCCCCCCCAAAAAAAAATCCGAATATATACATTCATCACCATGATATTGATATGATAAAACACAATGTTAAACATGCTGTCTGGTTGATTAATTACTGACAAACAATGATTAGTGTCTTGTACAATTATCAATCATGACCCTTCTTCATCCAACAATTTACCAGGAATCCCAAGCATTTCACCCCCCCCCCCCCTTTTACAAAAAATCCGATATATATATAATCATCAGAATGACATTTATGTGATAAAACACAATCTTGATGTTACACATACTTTTACTGATGAACAATGATCAGTGTCTTTTATGAATACCCATTATGACCCCCCCCCCCTTTTGGGCATCAATTTTTTCACAACAGTATGCACAGACCCTCAAACGGAGGGATATTCTTGTTTTACGGGTGAAACTGTGTTAGGGGTTTTGAAACCTATTTTAAAAATATTATTTGAGATATTTCACATTAATTTTTCAACGAGAATATATTTGCAGATAAAGGATATTGGATGAATATATGAAATTTCATTGTTATTATCTGTAACATGTTGTAATGCATTATTATAGACGACAAGGTTCAGTATAAAGGGGTACACAGTAGTTCCACATACGTGAACTTATTAACAGTTCACAGTTTTACTTCCTAACTTTTAGCGATATGCGTGAAGTCTTGAATACTTCTATCTGGACAATGTTGTGTAATTACATATAACAGGTATATTCAGTCCAACCTGAGCATATGCGACTGCATACAAATGACAATGAAATTCCACCTACACGTATAATTCTTTCATTTATAAACACACAGAAAATTAATTTATAATAAGATGTTTGTTATTTGGACCACAATACAAAATTCAGGACTTTTGATAATTGTTATTCCTTTGTGTCCTCATTAAAATTACACGGGGTATAGAAATTTACAGTACAAGAGGCCCATGGGCCACATCGCTCACCTGAGCAACACTAGGCAGGATAAAATCGGCTTCATTGAGTCACAATACAAAACATCTGGACGTGGTATAATACATGTAGATTCTATACAAAAAAATCTGTTTCCCCCTGGATATTCTTATATTTACCAGTATAATCAAGTCCCTTTTCTAACACGATTTTATAGTCGTGTCACATTCAGCATACATGTACATCAAATTCTGAACCCAATAATCATCCAGGGGCCAAAGTTTAAACAATTTTAAAATATATAAAAATGCTATATAAATAAGTAAAATCATATATAATAGCATTTCAGTTTTTGTGAATAATTAATTTGTTTTCCTTTGTACAACTGAATCCCCTTTGTGGCCCCACACTACTCCTAAAGATTGTGATTTGAACAAATTTGAATCTACACTATCTAATATTCTTTCACAAAATTTACAGCTTTTCTAGGCAAATCTTTTTTAAGAAAAAGATTTAAAGATATTTCTCTGTATTCCTATGAAAAAAATTGTCCCAATAACCCAATCTTACCCCATGGTAATCATTAATTGTCCAAACAACTATTCTATTGTAGACATTCTGTACCAAAGAAAATTCAAAAACATGTATCTATATTCATTGAAACTTTAATTTAAATTTGAATAAGCAATAACATTAACACACGAGGATTAATTTTTACAGGTTTTGGCAACTCTTCGAGTTCTGTCCAAAGGAGACTTTCAGTCTGAGGCTGCTGACATACATGGTATTTCTCAACCCTCATTCAGCAGAATGTTTATGGGAGTCGTTGATGCCCTGAATGCCAGCCTTGACAACATCATTTTTCCGATGGGGCAAGAGGAAATTCTTCGGACAAAGGAGGACTTTTTGAGGGTGGCAAACTTCCCCAACGTAGTTGGTGCCATTGATGGAACTCTGATTCCAATCATGGGAATGACAGGAGACGATGAGCATGTTTTTGTGTGCAGGAAAGGGTTTCATGCCATAAACATGCAGGGAATCGTGACCGCTGACCTGAGGTAAATAAAAAATTCTATTTTTAAGTGGACAATCAGTGAAATTACTATATTGGGTCAATAAAACTGTCAACATTTTTTTAATTGTTTCCTTATGACTGCATTTATATACCAACATCTCATTTCAGATTTACTAACATCGTTTGCAAGTATGGGGGTGCCACACATGATGCATACATACTTGCAAACTCGAGCATTCCCGAGATAATGGACCAGCTGCCAGGTGGAGGATGGCTTTTAGGGGACAGTGGCTACCCCCTTCGTCCATGGCTAATGACTCCTTTCCTCACGCCCCAAGCAGGACAACAGGAGAAGTACAATGCCAGTCACATTAAGACAAGAAACTGCGTTGAGAGGGCTTTTGGTGTCCTTAAGTCCAGATTTCGGCAAGTTTAAAAAAATAGATTTCATTCAAATATTAGACTTGCAGAACAGACTCCAAACATAAAGCATATAAGCAAAATTTCTTACCTGGGTAACACTTCTCTTTTATCTTCTCTTTATTTCTTTAATTTAACTTTTTCCCGAGACTGCACTTCCAATGGGACAACATCGCTCCCCCATCTGATAATGAGCTTACAATACAGAAAAAGGAGAATTAGATACAGAACACCCAAATCATAAAATTATTTCAAATTCATTTTTTTATAAAATTATTTTTAAAACATCACTAACCCATTTACAAATGGGCCATACAAATAGTTGCAAAAACATGCAAAATTCTTTGAAAAAATACAAAATAATGTTTGGGACTTGACAGTGCATAAATTTATACTTTCCAACAAATGCATGACTAGGTGACGAATCATAATTCATATCCATGTTAATCATAACATCAATATTCTGTTACAGATGTCTGCACAAAACAGGAGGAGCTTTGGCCTACACCCCTTCAAAATGTGTAAGGATCATCGAATGTTGCTGCCGCCTCCACAACAGGGCCATCGAAAACCGCATTCCAGCACCAGCAACAGGACAAGTACCCATCTTCTCCGATAATGACACTTTCAATGCTGAAACTATTGTCAATGCAAACGCAGTTAACACCAGAAACATCATTGTTAGAAGATTTTAATTATTTAGTGGAATTGTCTGTTTATTTGATATATTTGCCTGCCCAATAGTTAGTTATTTTTGATAAGTAATGTGCAACACCCTGTTAAATGTAGTTTGATATTTTAATTATTCAAATAAGTGATAATTTTTTTTCTGCTTACAGGTCATTATCTTTGAATTGTACAAAAGTTAGTACGTTAAATGTGTTCTAAGATTGATGTTTTCCAATTTGTTATCTAAAAAATCATGTTCTACATTGTCAACTCAATTATGGTAAACGATTTGGTTATTGTTTTAGATTTGTTTTATTTGATATTTTTAAAGAGAGATATCATTTAAAGCTGCCATCTTACTGTAGAATTGTAATATTCCATTTTTGAACTGGAACACATACAAAGAAACATTTTTTTGTTAATCCACAGTGTCATTTTCAATTTTTTTTTTTGTAAATCAAAAAATTAATACTGTTCAACACATCAAGATAATGCCAGAGTATGACTTACTGTACTTTTTAATTTACATTTTATATGCATGTATTATTGTTAAAGTTGTCTTCAGATGGTACTCTTAAAATACATTTATGAAATATATTGAGTCCCTTGAAATTTAGCATGTGTTTATTTGTTATTTGATAAATTTAAAAATGATTAAGTCTATTTTCCAAGACAATTCATTCATGTACTTAATGTTTTCACATTCTTTAAAATATAAACAAAAATATTGTAGTCCATATGGTGGATAATTATAATAAAATTTAATATAACCAGCAAATTAAAAATGCTGCTTCCATACAAGTAATTGTAATTGTAATAATGGTCAGAAAAGGCAGAACAAGATATCTGTGAGCTTAATTTTCACTAGTAATACCCTGCTCTGATGTGAATATGCAAAATGAGCAAAGTTGACAGAAAGCTGATTATATTGGTACAAAAATAAATCCTAACTTCTGGCATGCCCAAACAAATAGTGTGATACAATTTCAAGCATCTGTGATGAATAGTTGCTGAAAAACTGTGACAGAAATTACCGTTACTGACAGACAGATGAACAAAAGGACAGTTATGAGACAGACAGACACACAAGGGTAAAACAGTATAACCCCTTCTCCTTTGGAGCGGAGGTATAAAAAACATTGGTCTCACAGAGGGTGGGAGTTTCAAGCAAGTATAAATGAAATTACTAATTAAAACTCAGACAAAAGATTACAAACAGATTGAACATTTGAAGAAGAAAACAAAGCATAAAAGTTCTTCAAAATCTCGAGCCTCTCTTTTTCAATTTCCAGTCTCTGCTTTTTGATTGAAAGCTTCTCCTCCTCAATTTCAATAAGGCGCCGAGATCCGTAGCTGTACTCATTAAATGTTTGAGCTTTCCGTTTTCCTTATAAACGGAAAATAAATCTTATCTCGATATAGAGTAATGCCAGAACATTTTTTTTTTATCTTTTTAAAATCTTAATATAAACTAAAAATTTTTCACATATGTAAAACAAAATAGAATTTGTTTCTGTTTTGTGTTTTTCTTGTTTTCATACCTTTAGAAGTAGACGGTTCTGACAAAGAAGATTCTTCTGTGAAGTTAAAGGAAATTTTAAAGAAAACTAGCAAGAGGTACACTGAGCTTGCAAACTTACAAATGATACACCCCGTTAAGAAAATATCATAATTCAAGTAAATTAAGAAATAAACATCATTGAGAAAAGTTCATTGATGATTTTTTCACATTGCTGTATATTACTTATATTAACATTTGAGAATGGCAAATCCATCAGAATCATTAACATAATGATGATCTTACATTTTCAATATTGCAACCATCATGTGTGTGCAATACATGCAATCATTGACATGATAACACAGACCGGGAACACAGGGAAAGACAGACGGACAAGGAGATTCCTATTAACCCCCCCCCCACTCTTTGTTTGCAAGGGGTATAATCATATTTGCAGTGTGTATAATTATATCAATCTGATTAAAATCAGATCTGCAATCCTCTCCGACTAATTCGATGTTGCCACACAAGAGATCTTTGTGTAGCGACATTGAATTTGTTGGAGCGGATCGCAGATCTGATTTTAATCAGATTGATAATTATATTTGCTTAAACTAACAATTATAAGCATTTTGATAAATTTTGCACTTTTCTTGGGCAGAATGACCAATTTCAGTTAAATACCAGTATTTCAAAATGTTGAATTGTTTAAAGAATACTAAACATAGGATATATACTAACCTTCAGATTGAGAGACAACTGGCACATCACTATTAGTGTCGAGATTTTCAAGTTCTTCAGCTGGAACTAAAACAAATGTTGTTCTTTATTGATTTATTTAGTCATACTTTTAACCAGAAGTTACATTAATGGTTACATTAATGATATTTTTTTTATTTACAATGCAGAAAAAAGACAATAAACCCAACCTTTGCAGTTAATGAACATAGCCATGCAAAGCTCTTTGATGGATAAAACCTTGAATAATCTAAGTCTTGACAGAAGTAATAAGTTGTTTTTCTCCTTCATTATTAATCACTTACTCCTATGGTATAATAATGCAACTCCATATCTTAGAAGACTGATCATGTAGAACAGACAGACTAAGAGATGAATAGAGTGCTTCCAAAAAGACCCCCCCCTTCCTAAAACTTCATATGTGGGGGTATAACTACTGTAACTATTCATAGTGATAAACCAACATGATCAATGATAGTGAAGTATCATGGCAACTTATAATCTTACCCTCAGTGACAATAAATGGCTGTATCTCAAGGCAACTTGGTTTTTGGGACATCTGAAGGGAAGACCTGACTTCACTGGTGTCCACCCCATCCTCAATTCCAGATATGGCTGACTGAGGAATCAACTGCAATATCTAAAATTTTCATGGAGTTGAAAGTACATATTTCCTTACTATAGTCTGACAATTTACAATTCATTCCATAAAGAAAAAGGAGTTAAAATTAAAGCATCTTGTCAGAAGCATTTGAAAAAAAATCATGTTCATTTCATCTTCATTTTCTTGTAAAGCAAATGATTCATAATTAATATTAATTTTATAAACAATATCATTTAGATTTAAATTGGATTGGAGACAAAACAAGGGAGAAATAAAACAGCATGCAAACATAACAGTTGTATTAGTTGATACTAGAACTTGGAGACCTACCTTAAAACACTACTTGAAAACATATGCAGTAGTGATGGGATTTGAACCCATTATCTCCTAAGACATTTAGGGTACATAAAAGGACAGACAAGGACTTACACAGAACAACATATGTTCACGAGAGATTGTCAGTGAAGCATCAATACTGGTTAGTTCATACTTACCCACAATGATCTGTCTTCTCGGACATTTACAAATTTCAAGCATTCATTCACTAAATGACAGAACCTTAGCATGTAGCTAAATATTAATTTTATATCATATTGTCAATTATACCCCCAAAACAATACCATTTGGGCTTTTGTAATTGCTAAATAAATGGACCAGTACACACAAATTGACACAATAACAGCTTGTCTTTGTATGTTACACCATGGATATCTTCAACTTGAAGATTATCATTTCATTGTTACGGACCTACCTTAATTTCCTTGTAAGGATCACATGTAACAAATTAACATATGAATACAACAGTATGAAATACTTCTTGAAGGTTTGGATTGCCTTTTATCACTGTAAAGATTGAAATAGAATAATGGCATGTTCAACAAACTTTCTCCTCCCAAGGCTTCAACATGGGGAGCTGTGAAGGCCCTCCTCCAGTTTGCGTCAAGTTTTTCCTCCGTTGAGCTTCCTTCTTCTTGACGGCAGACTGCATGTCTTGCCATTTTTTTTTTACTTCCACTACCCCTCTTGTGCACTGCAGACTTACGGCGTTTACTCTACATATGTGCACAATTGCATATGAAAAGAGCACAAACACTCAGTGTACTTGTACAGGTATTTAGATTAGAAGGTGTTAAAGTATCATGGTAATAAGTATCAATTGAAATTTCTAAACTCGAAAAAATTAACAATAATCAGAGAGTAATGATAGCCATCAATCTCTACCTGCTTTTATTCTGACCAATACTTGTGAAGAGGAACATTTCTAACTGAAGACTGAAGAGCTACTTTCCCCAATTCACAACACAAATGCATGTAAATAGTCTACCAATTTTTAGCCACTTACAATAGGCTTCCAAATTAGAAATATCTACAGCTGATCTAAACATATGATCTTCATGATTTCATAATCATAATGTAATATGTGTGTGACCACTGTCATTTTCTTTCTATGAAACCTATAATTATTCAGAAATACAATGTGTTCTGTATATGTGTTTATTGTCAGCTGATATTCTGAATTGTGATTACAATAACTGTTAAATTCAAGAATCCGCAATGCACAAATCCATAAAACACTCAATGATAAATAATCATTAATGAAAAATCCATAAATGATGGACTAACACATTACTACATAAACAGTAAAATGGTATTTTTGATCTAGATAGTGATTATCTTCATGATCTCCGATTATAAAATCGACCTACTTCTCTGTCACCGACTCCCATGCCATTGTCTTCATGTTGTTAGTCAGACACGGTGAGAACTTTCCATACAAAACCTTGTAGCTAGTTCCCACCGCGTCCACTAATACTTCCACCTCCACATCGCTAAAATTTGCCTTTCTCTGCTTCTTAGCGTCCATCTTTCTTTAGTTTTGAACCGGCAGACGATAAGCAACAAAATTCGCGCACTTCTATGAAGTGAAACTAATTATTGCGCATGCGTACGAATAAATCGTACACCTAAGAATTCGTAACCTACGTCTACGTCTAAGAGTAGCTTAGTAAATACCATTTTACGTATTCGTAACTTCAATCTTACGTCATTCGTAACTTCTACGTCTACGTCTACGTCTACGAACTTTAGTAAATATGGGTACAGGAACCCCAGGACGGATCAGGAGGAACCCCAGGACGGACCAGGAGGAACCCCAGGAGGAACCATCAACCGGACCAGGAGGGACCTATCAGGACTAGGACTGAGGATCAACCCCAGGACTAGGACCCCTGTCAAGGACCAGGATCATTCACATTTTGAAGATAGTTACTTCAGTGTTATTCATTGAACCTCTGACAGTCAATTTATTGAACTGCATGTGTTTTTCATTGTTTCAAGATTTGCCAGCACGGTAAGGTAGAATTTTTTGGTGCATTAAGTTAATCTTTAAGATTACTTAGCACATGTTTTGTCTACCTTATAATTAGTTTCAGACGTCTGAATTCCCTTGAGTTGTAATAAGTATTTATTGGTATTTAAGTTAGATTTTTATCATCTTAGAGACTTAGACTAGATTAGTTTGTAATATATATTCATTTTTTTTTCATAAACATCACATAGTTATTTTTTAAATGTTATAATTAGCACTTATTTTCAGCAAATTTGTCATTTCATTTTTCATTTCATATTCATTAATTATTTGGTAATCATAATTTTTTTTATTTGAAAGATTTTCTTTTTGAGCATTCACATTATCTTAAAAACACTACCATTTAAGAACTATATTGACATAAAGGTAATATTTTCCTGTTTAAATTTTTGTCACGCTTGAGTGCATAAGCCAAACATTGCCATTTTCTTGAGAGTTATCTTTCATTGAAAGTAATGATTTTTTCAAATTAGTACGTTAATTCAAAGACACAGGAAGAGTCTGACATATCGTCATTATTATACTATAGAATGCCAGAGAAACGTATCCAGGAGAAAACGTGTCTCCAAGAAAAACGTACAGGTACATTTCCTCTTTGAGACAACATACCTTAGATAAATCGTAAATAAGATGTGAAAGAGTTTAAAAACTATTCAAGGATGTAATAAGATGAATTATACAAATATAATACACATTTGTATCATTATCTATTGTTCTGTAATTTATCTGTATACATTACCACGTACATTAGACACAGGTGTATGGTATGAGAGAATCGGTACTGGAGGAGCTCCAGTAGGGTGGACCATGTAATGTTGGGATGAGTCACTGGTGCATGACTGTTATAACAAATTATTCATAGCATAAAAATATCATAGCACTGCATAGAAATCTTTTAGCATTGCCTTTTATGCTATTATTGATAAACTTAAATAAAATGCTTTGATATGATGATATGATTTTACATGATATTCTATATGCTTTGCTAGGTTTTGTTATGCTATTATACTAATGAATGAGAATCAAATGATATGCTTTAAGATTCCAATCCTATGCAATGTAATTCCAATGATATGTTATTCAAATTTCATAGCGTAGCATTGAAATTACATTATATACCATTGGAATCATATAAGCATATAATTTGATTCTCATTCGTCATAGCATAGCATACCACATCATTAAGCGATTCATTCCAATAACATTGCACAGCATTGAAGTATCATAGCATATCATTTGATTCTCTTTCGTCATAGCATAACATAGAATATCATATCATATCATCATAAACCATTTCATTTCAATTTATCAAAGAATAGCATAAAAATGCAATGCTATTAGATTTCTATGCAATACTATAATATTTTCAATGTTTGGTCATGAGATACCATTGCTAGGATACTGTGGTTTATATTCAAGGGTATCAATTTTCGTGGATAAAAAGAATATCACAGTTTCAAGGATATGTAAATTCATGGCCAATGACCCAATCAAAACAAAATGTCAATAGAAATTGCATTTCAATGAGCATAAAATTTCATGGATCAACTTAAAAACGAAATCCACGAAAACTGGTATTCAACGAATATTGATGAAACCACAGTATTTGACCGTTATTTTGTGCATTATCATAATGATATCTATTACAATGCTATGCTGTGCTATAAGTTTACAACTAATGATTTGAGATTCATAAGTAATGATATGAGGTTCCAGTGCAATTTTATAAGATATTGCTTAAAAATGCAATGTTATGAGATTTCTATGCAGTGCTATGATTTCTCTATGCTATTATTAATTAAAACAAGTTATGAAATTGTTAAAACAAATTATGAATTTGTTAAAACAAATTATGAATTTGTTAAAACAAATTATGAATTTGTTAAAACAAATCATTAATTTATTATATGTGATATTACTTATTTGTTATAACAAATTGGTAATTTGTTATAACAAATTAATAATTTGTTATAACAAATTTAAAATCTGCCATAATAACAAAATGATAATTTGTAATAATAACACAATCATAATTTGTTATAACTAAGTGATAAAAGATACTGCTGCGGCCTTTATACGATTCCGTAGGTTCCTTATAATTTGTGTATCGTTGACGAGTTAATTAGTGCCTAATTAACCAAGTGACAAATTTACCCCATACACGTGTTTACCGCATCAAACGACCACTGGTGGGAATGAGCAATGGACGGTAACCTTCAGACAAGGAAGTGATATCATACCTGCGGTTGCCATATTAGTGGGGTATGTAGTTACAGCACATTTCATTTACAAAGCACAAGTAAATAAGAAATGAATATGATAATTTTGGATTACATTTCATCACCTTTTATTTCTTGAACTGACTTGATTATTCCTAAAATTGACCAAAACTACTGTTCAACCTGTTAGAAAATTTAAAAAACCCATTAGATAAAAGGGTTTTGCGTTCAAATTGTACACGCTTGTAAGTGCCGAACAATGCCTTATTTAATCATTTTGAACTGCCATAGGCCTCTGAATAAGTCGATTATAAAATGTATGAAAAGAGAGAGATATATACCTTATCTATATTCCACCCTACCCCAGATGACCATGATTTGAATAAACTTGAATGGACACTATCTGAGGTCAGTGAGGATGATTCCACACAAAATTGAGCTTTTTTGGTCTAAGGTTTTTGAAAAGTTTTTAAAAGATTTTCTCTATATAGATAGGGTATATATCTCTCTCTTCCCATACATTTATAGCTTATTGATAGAAATTCAGAGGCCTGCGAAACTACACAACTGCAGACTTTGATTAAAATTTTGTAATATGAAAGGAGGTCATTGGTGTCCACTCACTGTACAATGTACATTTGCTGAGAAAAAGGTTGTAGCTTTGTCTCAAATATGGTACACTATCATCCCTCTTGATGCAGAAACAGGTGTCTGTGGGCTTCATGCACGGATCTAGGGGGGGGGGGAATTCTGGACCCCTATTGAAAATCATAACTTCTTAAATTTACACACAAAGGTTAAAAGTTATCACATGAAAATACACCTTGGACCCCTCCCCCTTCCCTTAGTAAATATAATTATCCATAATCCCCGACCCCTCGCGGGAAATACTCCTGTACCCATATTTACTAAAGTTCGTAGACGTAGACGTAGACGTAGAAGTTACGAATGACGTAAGATTGAAGTTACGAATACGTAAAATGGTATTTACTAAGCTACTCTTAGACGTAGACGTAGGTTACGAATTCTTAGGTGTACGATTTATTCGTACGCATGCGCAATAATTAGTTTCACTTCATAGAAGTGCGCGAATTTTGTTGTTTATCGTCTGCCGGTTCAAAACTAAAGAAAGATGGACGCGAAGAAGCAGAGAAAGGCAAATTTTAGCGATGTGGAGGTGGAAGTATTAGTGGACGCGGTGGGAACTAGCTACAAGGTTTTGTATGGAAAGTTCTCACCGTGTCTGACTAACAACATGAAGACAATGGCATGGGAGTCGGTGACAGAGAAGTAGGTCGATTTTATAATCGGAGATCATGAAGATAATCACTATCTAGATCAAAAATACCATTTTACTGTTTATGTAGTAATGTGTTAGTCCATCATTTATGGATTTTTCATTAATGATTATTTATCATTGAGTGTTTTATGGATTTGTGCATTGCGGATTCTTGAATTTAACAGTTATTGTAATCACAATTCAGAATATCAGCTGACAATAAACACATATACAGAACACATTGTATTTCTGAATAATTATAGGTTTCATAGAAAGAAAATGATAGTGGTCACACACATATTACATTATGATTATGAAATCATGAAGTTCATATGTTTAGATCAGCTGTAGATATTTCTAATTTGGAAGCCTATTGTAAGTGGCTAAAAATTGGTAGACTATTTACATGCATTTGTGTTGTGAATTGGGGAAAGTAGCTCTTCAGTCTTCAGTTAGAAATGTTCCTCTTCACAAGTATTGGTCAGAATAAAAGCAGGTAGAGATTGATGGCTATCATTACTCTCTGATTATTGTTAATTTTTTCGAGTTTAGAAATTTCAATTGATACTTATTACCATGATACTTTAACACCTTCTAATCTAAATACCCGTACAAGTACACTGAGTGTTTGTGCTCTTTTCATATGCAATTGTGCACATATGTAGAGTAAACGCCGTAAGTCTGCAGTGCACAAGAGGGGAAGTGGAAGTAAAAAAAAAGTGGCAAGACATGCAGTCTGCCGTCAAGAAGAAGGAAGCTCAACGGAGGAAAAACTTGACGCAAACTGGAGGAGGGCCTTCACAGCTCCCCATGTTGAAGCCTTGGGAGGAGAAAGTTTGTTGAACATGCCATTATTCTATTTCAATCTTTACAGTGATAAAAGGCAATCCAAACCTTCAAGAAGTATTTCATACTGTTGTATTCATATGTTAATTTGTTACATGTGATCCTTACAAGGAAATTAAGGTAGGTCCGTAACAATGAAATGATAATCTTCAAGTTGAAGATATCCATGGTGTAACATACAAAGACAAGCTGTTATTGTGTCAATTTGTGTGTACTGGTCCATTTATTTAGCAATTACAAAAGCCCAAATGGTATTGTTTTGGGGGTATAATTGACAATATGATATAAAATTAATATTTAGCTACATGCTAAGGTTCTGTCATTTAGTGAATGAATGCTTGAGATTTGTAAATGTCCGAGAAGACAGATCATTGTGGGTAAGTATGAACTAACCAGTATTGATGCTTCACTGACAATCTCTCGTGAACATATGTTGTTCTGTGTAAGTCCTTGTCTGTCCTTTTATGTACCCTAAATGTATATAACTGCCTTAGGAGATAATGGGTTCAAATCCCATCACTACTGCACATGTTTTCAAGTAGTGTTTTAAGGTAGGTCTCCAAGTTCTAGTATCAACTAATATAACTGTTATGTTTGCATGCTGTTTTATTTCTCCCTTGTTTTGTCTCCAACATCAATCCAATTTAAATCTAAATGATATTGTTTATAAAATTGTTATTAATTATGAATCATTTGCTTTACAAAAAAATGAAGATGAAATGAAAATGATTTTTTTTCAAATGCTTCTGACAGGATGCTTTATTTTTAACTCCTTTTTCTTTATGGAATGAATTGTAAATTGTCAGACTATAGTAAGGAAATATGTACTTTCAACTCCATGAAAATTTTAGATATTGCAGTTGATTCCTCAGTCAGCCATATCTGGAATTGAGGATGGGGTGGACACCAGTGAAGTCAGGTCTTCCCTTCAGATGTCCCAAAAACCAAGTTGCCTTGAGATACAGCCATTTATTATCACTGAGGGTAAGATTTAGTGATGAGAAATCGGAAATTTTCATAATCGATTATCGGAAATAATCGAAAGTGTATAATCGATTAAATAATCGAAAGTTTTAAAATTATGTTTAATTGAATAAAACAATTCTCTGAACAAAAACTTGCGTCTTGCGTCGTATATACAGTAATATACATGTACTTGTTTCAGTTGTTTAAAGCTATCAAATATTTATTCAAAAAAATCAAATATGTTAATAAAATTTAAATATTATTATGCACATACAATCTTATTTACTGCACCTGGTTAGAATAAAAGAAAACTAGGAAATAAAAATATATTGTACCATTTATAGTAACTAGGAATTTTATCACTATGAATAGTTACAGTAGTTATACCCCCACATATAAAGTTTTAGGAAGGGGGGTCTTTTTGGAAGCACTCTGTTCATCTCTTTGTCTGTCTGTTCTACATGATCAGTCTTCTACGATATGGAGTTGCATTATTATACCATAGGAGTAAGTGATTAATAATAAAGGAGAAAAACAACTTATTACTTCTGTCAAGACTTAGATTATTCAAGGTTTTATCCATCAAAGAGCTTTGCATGGCTATGTTCTTTAACTGCAAAGGTTGGGTTTATTGTCTTTTTTTCAGCATTGTAAATAAAAAAAAAATATCATTAATGTAACCAAGAGGCTTCTGGTTAAAAGTATGACTAAATAAATAAATAAAGAACAACATTTGTTTTAGTTCCAGCTGAAGAACTTGAAAATCTCGACACTAATAGTGATGTGCCAGTTGTCTCTCAATCTGAAGGTTAGTATATATCCTATGTTTAGTATTCTTTAAACAATTCAACATTTTGAAATACTGGTATAAAACTGAAATTGGTCATTCTGCCCAAGAAAAGTGCAAAATTTATCAAAATGCTTATAATTGTTAGTTTAAGCAAATATAATTATCAATCTGATTAAAATCAGATCTGCGATCCGCTCCAACAAATTCAATGTCGCTACACAAAGATCTCTTGTGTGGCAACATCGAATTAGTTGGAGAGGATCGCAGATCTGATTTTAATCAGATTGATATAATTATATACACTGCAAATATGATTATACCCCTTGCAAACAAAGAGTGGGGGGGGGGGGGGGGGGGTAAATAGGAATCTCCTTGTCCGTCTGTCTTTCCCTGTGTTCCCTGTCTGTGCAATCATGTCAATGATTGCATGTATTGCACACACATGATGGTTGCAATATTGAAAATGTAAGATCATCATTATGTTAATGATTCTGATGGATTTGCCATTCTCAAATGTTAAATATAAGTAATATACAGCAATGTGAAAAAAATCATCAATGAACTTTTCTCAATGCTGTTTATTTCTTAATTTACTTGAATTATGATATTTTCTTATCATTTATCATTTGTAAGCTTATCATTTATCATTTGTAAGCTTGCAAGCTCAAGGTACCTCTTGCTAGTTTTCTTTAAAAGGACTATGTGCGGTATGGTCAAATATCTGCCCCCGATTTCAACCAATTTTTAAATAGTATCGTATAAAAATGAAATATTCACAAATCACTGTAAAGAGGATGCCTATAAGTTTAATCATGATTTTAGTCATCATTGCTCACTCCCTGTTTATCTATGACGTTACCTAAATGAGCTAATTCCCGCAAATTTGCAAACAAATGAAGATATTCTCATTTTTGCTCTATATTTTGCATTCGGAAGTATAGAGCACAGGTCTGCTCAAATGCGATTTTAACATATGTGTTTCTTCAGATAGTTATACATATTATACTAAAAAATGGTACTTGAGCAAGCCTGCGCTCGATGTTTCCCAGTCGAATAACCATCGGAAAACACCCATATTTTGCTACAAAACATCAATTTATCAAAATAATGCAATATTCATGACGTCATTTCTACATTATGACGTCACTGTGGTGATACCCTTTTACACCTTTATTTCCAATATGATTTTAACTATCTTTCACCTAATTTTAAAGCTCTTTCTAAAACTTTGATTTTGGGGGGCAAAAATTGCATAAAACCGCACTTAGTCCTTTCCTTTAACTTCACAGAAGAATCTTCTTTGTCAGAACCGTCTACTTCTAAAGGTATGAAAACAAGAAAAACACAAAACAGAAACACAATTCTATTTTGCCTTACATATGTGAAAAGTTTTTTCCTAATTAAAAATAAAAAATTTCTAGTTTATATTAAGATTTTAAAAAGATAAAAAAAAATGTTCTGGCATTACTCTATATCGAGATAAGATTTATTTTCCGTTTATAAGGAAAACGGAAAGCTCAAACATTTAATGAGTACAACTACGGATCTCGGCGCCTCATTGAAATTGAGGAGGAGAAGCTTTCAATCAAAAAGCAGAGACTGGAAATTGAAAAAGAGAGGCTCGAGATTTTGAAGAACTTTTATGCTTTGTTTTCTTCTTCAAATGTTCAATCTGTTTGTAATCTTTTGTCTGAGTTTTAATTAGTAATTTCATTTATACTTGCTTGAAACTTCCACCCTCTGTGAGACCAATGTTTTTTATACCTCCACTCCAAAGGAGAAGGGGTTATACTGTTTTACCCTTGTGTGTCTGTCTGTCTCATGACTGTCCTTTTGTTCATCTGTCAGTAACGGTAATTTCTGTCACAGTTTTTCAGCAACTATTCATTACAGATGCTTGAAATTTTAACACACTATTTGTTTAGGCATGCCAGAAGTTAGGATTTATTTTTGTACCAATCAGCTTTCTGTCAACTTTGCTCATTTTGCATATTCACATCAGAGCGGGGTATTACTAGTGAACATTAGCTCACAGATATCTTGTTCTGCCTTTTCTGACCATTATTACAATTACAATTACTTGTATGGAAGCAGCATTTTTAATTTGCTGGTTATATTAAATTTTATTATAATTATCCACCATATGGACTACAATATTTTTGTTTATATTTTAAAGAATGTGAAAACATTAAGTACATGAATGAATTGTCTTGGAAAATAGACTTAATCATTTTTAAATTTATCAAATAACAAATAAACACATGCTAAATTTCAAGGGACTCAGTATATTTCATAAATGTATTTTAAGAGTACCATCTGAAGACAACTTTAACAATAATACATGCATATAAAATGTAAATTAAAAAGTACAGTAAGTCATACTCTGGCATTATCTTGATGTGTTGAACAGTATTAATTTTTTGATTTACAAAAAAAAAATAATTGAAAATGACACTGTGGATTAACAAAAAAATGTTTCTTTGTATGTGTTCCAGTTAGATGGAGAATTCAAAAATGGAATATTACAATTCTACAGTAAGATGACAGCTTTAAATGATATCTCTCTTTAAAAATATCAAATAAAACAAATCTAAAACAATAACCAAATCGTTTACCATAATTGAGTTGACTATGTAGAACATGATTTTTTAGATAACCAATTGGAAAACATCAATCTTAGAACACATTTAACGTACTAACTTTTGTACAATTCAAAGACAATGACCTGTAAGCAGAAAAAAAATTATCACTTATTTGAATAATTAAAATATCAGTCTACATTTAACAGGGTGTTGCACATTACTTATCAAAAATTACTAACTATTGGACAGGCAAATATATCAAATAAACAGACAATTCCACTAAGTAATTAAAATCTTCTAACAATGATGTTTCTGGTGTTAACTGCGTTTGCATTGACAATAGTTTCAGCATTAAAAGTGTCATTATCAGAGAAGATGGGTACTTGTCCCGTTGCTGGTGCTGGAATGCGGTCTTCGATGGCCCTGTTGTGGAGGCGGCAGCAACATTCGATGATCCTTACACATTTTGAAGGGGTGTAGGCCAAAGCTCCTCCTGTTTTGTGCAGACATCTGTAACAGAATATTGATGTTATGATTAACATGGATATGAATTATGATCCGTCACCTAGTCATGCATTTGTTGGAAAGTATAAATTTATGCATTGTCAAGTCCCAAACATTATTTTGTATTTTTTCAAAGAATTTTGCATGTTTTTGCAACTTTTTGTATGGCCCATTTGTAAATGGGTTAGTGATGTTTTAAAAATAATTTTATAAAAAAATGAATTTGAAATAATTTGATGATTTGGGTGTTCTGTATCTAATTCTCCCTTTTCTGTATTGTAAGCTCATCATCATCAGATGGGGGAGCGATGTTGTCCCATTGGAAGTGCAGTCTCGGGAAAAAGTTAAATTAAAGAAATAAAGAGAAGATAAAAGAGGAGTGTTACCCAGGTAAGAAATTTTGCTTATATGCTTTATGTTTGGAGTCTGTTCTGCAAGTCTAATATTTGAATGAAATCTATTTTTTTATACTTGCCGAAATCTGGACTTAAGGACACCAAAAGCCCTCTCAACGCAGTTTCTTGTCTTGATGTGACTGGCATTGTATTTCTCCTGCTGTCCTGCTTGGGGCGTGAGGAAAGGAGTCATTAACCATGGACGAAGGGGGTAGCCACTGTCCCCTAAAAGCCATCCTCCACCTGGCAGCTGGTCCATTATCTCGGGAATGCTCGAGTTTGCAAGTATGTATGCCTCATGTTTGGCACCCCCATACTTGCAAACGATGTTTGTAAATCTGAAATGAGATGTTGGTATATAAATGCAGTCATAAGGAAACAATTAAAAAAATGTTGATAGTTTTATAGACCCAACATAGTAATTTCACTGATTATCAACTTAAAAATACTATTTTTTATTTACCTCAGGTCAGCCGTCACGATTCCCTGCATATTTATGGCATGAAATCCTTTCCTGCACACAAAAACATGCTCATCGTCTCCAGTCATTCCCATGATTGGAATCAGAGTTCCATCAATGGCACCAACTACGTTGGGGAAGTTTGCCACCCTCAAAAATTCCTCCTTTGTCCGAAGAATTTCCTCTTGCCCCATCGGAAAAATGATGTTGTCAAGGCTGGCATTCAGGGCATCAACGACTCCCATAAACATTCTGCTGAACGAGGGTTGAGAAATACCATGTATATCAGCAGCCTAAGACTGAAAGTCTCCTTTGGACAGAACTCGAAGAGTTGCCAACACCTGTAACAATTAATTCTCGTGTGTTAATGTTATTGCTTATTCAAATTTAAATTAAAGTTTCAATGAATATACATGTAGATACATGTTTTTGAATTTTCTTTGGTACAGAATGTCTACAATAGAATAGTTGTTTGGACAATTAATGATTACCATTGGGTAAGATGGGGTAATTGGAGGGGGGGGGAGACAATTTTTATCAAAGGAATATATGGAGAAATATCTTTAAATCTTTTTCTTAAAAAACATTTGCGTAGAAAAGCTGTAAATTTTGTGAAAGAATATTAGATAGTGTAGATTCAAATTTGTTCAAATCACAATCTTTAGGAGTAGTGTGGGGCCACAAAGGGGATTCAGTTGTACAAAAGAAAACAATTTAATTATTCACAAAAACTGAAATGTTATTATATATGCTTTTACTTATTTATATAGCATTTTTATATATTGCTGATTCTTTAAATTTGTTTAAACTTTGGCCCCTGGATGATTATTGGGCCTCACAAAGGTTCAGAATTTGATGTACATGTATGCTGAATGTGACACGACTATAAAATCGTGTTAAAAAAGGGACTTGATTATACCGGAATATCCAGAGGGAAACAGATTTTTTTTGTATAGAATCTACATGTATTATACCACAGTGTCCAGATATTTTGTATTGTGACTCGATGAAGCCAATTTTATCCTGCCTAGTGCTGCTCAGGTGAGCGATGTGGCCCATGGGCCTCTTGTACTGTAAATTGCTATACCCCGTGTAATATTAATGAGGACACAAAGGAATAACAATTATCAAATGTCCTGAATTTTGCATTGTTGTTCAAATAACAAACATCTTATCATTATAAATTAATTTACTGTGTGTTTATAAATGAAAGAATTATACGTGTAGGTGGAATTTCATGGTCATTTGTATGCAGTCTATGATGTATATCGGCTATTTATTACTAAAATCCAGACCTCGTGAGAGGGTGAAAAACTGAAAAGTACATTAATAAAAGTCAGAATTTGTCTAATATAACAATTTCCAAAAATATGGCAGTAATTATAAGCTGTGACAATACTGAATGTTATATGACTAAACTTTACCCGACGACATATACACAGATAAATGTGTGACTAAAACATGCTAGCTAAACAGGCCTATGCCTATCCTATATTGCGAACACGCGCTTACACAAAACAATGCAGTTGCAGAATTTAAACAAAGTAAGAGATATTGCATGACATCGTTAGATACACAAGATCATAATGGACATAAATTGACATGAATAAAATAAAACTTACTCCTTAGATAGGCCGAATTCCAGAAAATGATGCAAACAAAAACAGCAGGCCAAGCTCATGGCTGCCATTACCGATAAAACAAAAAACCAAACCGGACGGAACATATTATTCCGTTTCGAGAGCAGCACACTCCCCCTCTGATTTCTACCAGAAATCACTTAACTCCCAAAAAATTACAAGATAGAATTAACTCTGCATTACATACTTTTGTAATAACATAATCCGATGCTACATATACTGAGCTAACTTCATGTCGTGGTACACAAGTCTTGACTTAACAAATCACAAATTCTAAGTACACAAAATGTCAATCAGTCTCCAAAAGGGTTATGAGTCGGGTGACTGGTCTCACATAAGTGACACGTTTATTGTCCTTAAAAACTGCAACCTCAGCTTTGCGGACCTTTCCGTCTTGGCTGGGGAATGTTCTTTGTATGATACCGGTGGGCCACTCGTTTCGCGGGGAATCATCTTCAATCAATAGAACTAAGTCTCCGTGTTTCAAATCCACAGCATGGCCCTGCCACTTCCTGCGATATTGTAGGTTATGGAGGTACTCAGTTTTCCATCTATGCCAGAATTCATCTGCCATCACTTGCACACGTTTCCAGGTAGATTTTAAGGCATCCTTGGAACCAAATGAAGGGAAAGGTTGAACATCATGTTTTGTCTTCATTGTCAACAGCATCGACGGGGTAAGTAGAGTAGGTGCTTCCGGAGCACTAGAAACATCTGTTAATGGCCTATTGTTAACAATAGCACACACTTCTGCCATCAATGTGGTCAGTACATCATGTGTGATGTCTCTTTGCTGGTGATCAAGTAACATGGCATTCAAAACTCTTTTTGAAACACCGATGAGTCTCTCCCATGCTCCTCCCATGTGTGGAGCGTGAGGAGGGTTGAATTTCCACACAATCCGGGAATCTGAGAGGAACTTGGAAACAGGACCATTCTTGATGAATTCCGCATTTATGGAGAGATCGCTTACAGCGCCGACAAAGTTCGTTCCCCTGTCGGAGCGGAATTGTGTGACTTGACCACGAATTGCAATAAAACGTCTCAATGCATTTATGAATGCAGCACTGGTAAGTTCATCGATGACCTCAATATGAATAGCTCGAGTTACAAGGCAGGTAAACAATATCGCCCAACGTTTCTGATTTGAACTTCCACCCCTTGTTTTTCGATGCACAACTGGCCATGGGCCAAAAGTGTCAACTCCCACATACGAAAATGGGGGGCACGGTTCACAACGATCCTCTGGAAGATCCGCCATATGCTGCCATCCTGGCTGTCCCCGAAGTTTACGACATACAACGCAAGTCCTTATCACTGAATTGGTCATCCGTTTTGAATTCACTACCCAGAATCCGGCAGAACGTACAGCTCCCTCTGTAAAAAGTCTACCTTGATGGAATACCTTCTGATGTAAATGACGTATGATGAGATAACTAACATGATGGTTCTTTGGTAGGATAATAGGGTTGCGCATGTTATCGTTTAGCACATCAACAGACACATTGTTCAACCGTCCACCAACACGTAACAGTCCATTTGCACCAATTTTTGGGCATAAAGTTCTGATAGTACTAGAATGTGGAATGTCCAGGCAGTTTTCAATGCATCGAAATTCTGTGCTGAATACATCTCTCTGAACTGACGCAATGATGGAGCGTTCACTCTCCTTCAAGAGTTCCGGATCACTGGGACTATCAGGTAAGTTGTCAATGTTTTTCTGAGACTGTCGAATCATAAATTTCAGACGGGCGACTGCACGTATAAGCCTGTCCCACTTGGAAAATCTAGTGAACCTCTCAGAGAATACTTCTGTCTGACAAGTTGGTGGCTTTGTCTCATGATTTGACTGTACTACATCTATTATGTCTGTCTTGTTGCTGACTAACACTGGACGAATTTCCACATCACACCCTGGGTCCACTAATTCAAAGTGTTCAATTGGAGCACTGAGCGGGCTGGTTGGTCCACATATCCAGCTTGTATCTTGCAGCATAGAAGGGTGTACAGGCCTGGTGGCAACGTCTGCTGGATTAAGTTCAGATTGAACAAACTTCCATTGGGTTGGCATACTGAAGAGATGAATGCGTGCCACTCTGTTTCCCACGTACACATAGAATCTACGACTTTCGTTTGAGATATAGCCAAGTACTATCTGACTGTCCGAAAAGAAATGAAAGTCCTGTGGTGGGATGTTCAGCTGATCTCTCACAATCTCGGCAATTTCGGTTGCTAAAACTGCCGCACACAGCTCGAGCCGAGGGATAGTGTGCCCATGGGCGGGGGCAACCTTGGCTTTTCCAAGCAAGAAACTGATGCTTGACGTCTCATTTTCCTGAAGTTTGAGATATGCCACAGCAGCAATAATGTCCTTCGAAGCATCACAGAACACAAGCACTTCACGTCTGGTGGCGTTGACAAACGAACTGCTGTTACTCCTCGGCACACAAAAGCTTTCCAGGTGACTCAGGGAATCAACCCATGATGACCATTCATCATGCAGAAATGCAGGCAACGGTTCATCCCAGTCCGTATTTGTCGTCACAGACATCATCTCTCGTAACAGTAACTTGCCTCTGATGACGACAGGCTGGGCAAAGCCAATCGGGTCATATACACTGTTTATAGTAGACAACAAGCCTCGTCTAGTGTATGCTTTTTCTACTGTGTTGACTTTAAAGGTAAATTCATCCATCTCAGTGTTCCATAACAATCCCAAGCTGCGTTGTACTGGAAGGGTATTCGATACAAAGTCAAGGTTTTTCAAGTTCTTTGCCAGGTCTTCTGGGGCAAATGAATCTAACACTCTCCTGCTATTGGAGCAAAACTTGTGAAGTCGAATGTTTCCGCCATCTTGTAGTGCTTCCTTGGTACGATGCACAAGGCTAATGGCCTCCTCTTCAGTTGCGCAGGATAAAAGGCCATCATCCACATAGAAGTTGTTACATACTAAATCCCTCACATCTTCTGGGGATCCCTCAACTGCCCTCCTGAGACCAAACGTTGCCACGGCCGGTGACGGGCTATTGCCGAAAACGTGAACCGTCATCTGAAAGTCCACCAATGGCTGGTCTAAGTCACTGTCCATGTGCCACAGGAATCGTAAGTAACGACGCTGGTCTTCTGGGACCTTGAAATTGTGAAACATCTGCTCAACGTCCATGGTGACTGCTATCTTTTCTCTTCGGAATCTTAGCAAGACACCAAGCAGGCTGTTGCACAAATCAGGGCCTTGAAACAAAACACTGTTCAAGGACACATCTTGAAACTTGGCAGATGAGTCGAATACAATACGCACACTGTCTGGTTTCTTGGGATGATACACTGCAAACATAGGTAGGTACCATCGCTCCACTGACATAGGTAACTCAGGTGCTAACTCAGCATGCTGGTTCGTGAGTAGTCTCTCCATGAATTCCTTAACTTGTTCATATTTGAGGTGATTACATCTCAAGCTAATGTCCAATGATCTGGCTCTTCGAAGAGCAAGTGACCTGTTGTCAGGTAAGACAGGTCTACAATGGCGAAAGGGTAACGGAGCTTGCCACTTGCCATCAGACGTTCTTTGGAAACCAGCATCCATGATATGTAGGAACTTACGATCTTCTATCGATAACCCTGGTTTCTCATCCCCTGGTATACGTTGAAAGATAGGCTCCTCTTCCACAATAAATTCACTTTCACAGGGCTGTAAATACGTGGATCTTCCATTCATGAGAATTGAAGTCTTATTTACACTTATCACATCTGGTTGATGCACTTTGCCCAGACACACATCTCCAATGACAACCCAACCAAGGGGTAACTTCTGGCCATAAGGAAGTCCCTCTTCTCCAACACGTTGATCCAACACGTGGTGTGCAGTAACTAGATCCCTTCCGATCAGGAGTTCAATTTCAGCACCGTCATCAAGATCAGGTATGAAGGGTGCAATGTCACGAAGGTGCGTATAGTTATCTGCCACTGCAGGAGACGGTATTTCATGCCGATTGTTCGGAATGTCATTACACTCTATCAAACAAGGTAAACTTAGAGTACATGATCCATCAAACGATTGGACGAAATATCCAGATGCCTTGCGTCCTGAGGAAACAAACTTTCCGGCACATGAAGATAAAACATATTCAGTTTGCCCACCACACTCCCTAAAGGCACCAAAAAAGGCAGATGTGGCTAACGATTTGTTGCTCTGGTCATCTATCATGCAGTACACCTTGCGCGCACGGTATTGTTCACCAACTGGGTACACATATACTGGTACAATCTTTGCGCATGACTTGCTGGTGCTGTACTTAGTTCCACATACTTCAGTACAGTAGGTGCCTAAATGGAGACTCTCCCCCTCGTGACTCACTCTAGGCTGCTCCCCCTCATGCTCACTTCTGGACTCAGGTTCCGGGTGAAGGATTGTAAAATGCTCTGTAGATCCACACATGTCACATTTCACACTTTCTTTACAGTTTTTACGAAGGTGACGTCTTGAGCCACAGCACTTCAAACAGTAGCCGTTCTTGAAAAGGTAGTCCTTGCGTTCCTTGAACGTTTTTCCGCGGAATTTCATACAGTCTTTAAGCGAATGACTTGAACTAGTTCCATGGATGGGGCATTTCACACTGACAATGTTAGAGTTCACATCTGTCGTAACATCCGTCTTCTTAGCTGACACAGCCATTTGACGATAAGCATTGTGTAGTCCACTCTTGCTCCTCTGCTGAGCTGGGTGTGTGTTTCCATGGCCAGTATGGGTAGAGAAACTCTCAAACAGAAGACTAGGATCGTTGCGCACACGGGCGAGATCACTCAGAAATTTCGTAAACACAGAGAATGGTACTTGCGAAACATGATTGTTCATCTTATATCTGTCACATTCTGAAGCCCACTTTTCACGGAAACGCTTTGGCAGTTTACGTACAAATTCGTTGATGCCACTGGATGTGTCATAGTATGAAAATGCTGTGCTAAACACAGGATCGCACTTCACTGATTCCACTTCTGCAGCTAGATCAGACAAGTCCAGAAATTTCTTGCGGTCACCATCTGAAAGAGCAGAAAAACTGCTAATGCGCTGCTTAAGTGACAGTTCAATAGTCTCTGCACTACCATATTCACGGTCCAGACGCTCCCATATATTATTGACTGCTTTCTCTGGGTTCCGCGAATTTGTTGCTCGTATATTTTCAGCTGTGATTTTGGACTCTGGTCCAAGGTGATTCACTAACAGGTCCAAGTGTTCCAGAGTTGTTGCACTGATTTCACTCATGACATTCATGAAACTGTATTTCCATGTCAGGTATCGACCGGAATCATCATTAAAGTTCCAGAGTCTCCTAGGCAGTAACTGGTTCTTGGCAACTAATTTTGCCAAGTCAGCGGCTTCAGTCGGATTCTGCTTAGGAGTGGATAAAACGACACTTGGGTTTGTTTCATCTGTCTTATTTTCTGGTGCACACAAGGAGGGCTCGGTACATGGATGTGTAGGTTTTTGAGGAAGAGGTTTGTCATTATCATGTCCATGAACGTTCACTTCAGGAGGAACATCTGGAGGGGGGGTACGATCATCTCTGTTATCATCCATATAACGAAGCACATGAAACTTGGATGACACAGGGGGTTTGTAACTGCCATGATCACTCTCCACGGATTTTGTGGCAGACTGGGAAAAGTCCAACACTTTACAGATAGCACTCAACCCGGATTCAGCTTCTTCCAGTTCACGCTTCACCGTCAACAAATTCCTGCTGGCTTTCAAGGCAGCTTCCTGTTTGATGAGCTCAGCCTCCTCGGCAGCATACTTCAAACGTGCTTTTGCTTTCTCAACATTGGCAGAATGTTGCATCCAGACAGCAGTAAGTTGACTTGATCCTGATTTTACCGATATGACTGAGGGAACA
This sequence comes from Magallana gigas, assembly GCF_902806645.1. NCBI lineage: Eukaryota > Metazoa > Mollusca > Bivalvia > Ostreida > Ostreidae > Magallana > Magallana gigas. Next base: position 3,884,453 of record NC_047562.1, on the reverse strand, counting down.
ATCGATGGGGCCTTGGATGATTCCATCTTCGGCAGTGCAGACTGCAACTGATTGACAAAGGCTGCTGTCTTGTCACATAGAGATGAGCGGACTAGTCTGTGAGAGGCCTCTTCATTTGAACTCTCCACGGTTCTATGACCCCTTAAATAAGTTATGTACTTGTCACTAAGAAGTTCGTAATACTCCAAGTGCTTATGGATATTGTCAATGATATTTTGACCCTGTGCTAAGTCCACGTGTTTCGTATTGGCAATGATAGAGTCTATGTTTCTTTTAATGTCTAACAACTTTGATGTAAAATTTGAAACACTTTGTTCATATTGCTGAAATCCAAGATCAATCATCTTCCTAGTCTGGCGAAGATCCATAGGATATAGCCCGAATTAAAGGATTTTTCACTATGATGTATATCGGCTATTTATTACTAAAATCCAGACCTCGTGAGAGGGTGAAAAACTGAAAAGTACAATAATAAAAGTCAGAATTTGTCTAATATAACAATTTCCAAAAATATGGCAGTAATTATAAGCTGTGACAATACTGAATGTTATATGACTAAACTTTACCCGACGACATATACACAGATAAATGTGTGACTAAAACATGCTAGCTAAACAGGCCTATGCCTATCCTATATTGCGAACACGCGCTTACACAAAACAATGCAGTTGCAGAATTTAAACAAAGTAAGAGATATTGCATGACATCGTTAGATACACAAGATCATAATGGACATAAATTGACATGAATAAAATAAAACTTACTCCTTAGATAGGCCGAATTCCAGAAAATGATGCAAACAAAAACAGCAGGCCAAGCTCATGGCTGCCATTACCGATAAAACAAAAAACCAAACCGGACGGAACATATTATTCCGTTTCGAGAGCAGCACACAGTCACATATGCTCAGGTTGGACTGAATATACCTGTTAAATGTAATTACACAACATTGTCCAGATAGAAGTATTCAAGACTACACGCATATCGCTTAAAGTTGGGAAGTAAAACTGTGAACTGTTAATAAGTTCACGTATGTGGAACTACTGTGTACCCCTTTATACTGAACCTTGTCGTCTATAATAATACATTACAACATGTTGCAGATAATAACAATGAAATTTCATATATTCATCCAATATCCTTTATCTGCAAAGATATTCTCGTTTAAACATTAATATGAAATATCTCAAATAATATTTTTAAAATAGGTTTCAAAACCCCGAACACAGTTTCACCCGTAAAACAAAAATATCGCTATGTACATACTGGGGGGGGGGGGTTTATAATGGGTATTCATAAAAGACACTGATCATTGTTCATCAGTAAATGTATGTGTAACATCAAGATTGTGTTTTATCACATAAATGTCATTCGGATGATTATATATATCGGACTTTTTGTAAAGGGGGGGGGGGTTGAAATGCTTGGGATTCCTGGTAAATTGTTGGATATTTTATACCAAAGAAGGAGGGTCATGATTGATAATTGTATAAGACAGTAATCATTGTTTGGCAGTAATTAATCAACCAGAGAGCATGTTTAACATTGTGTTTTATCATATCAATATCATGGTGACGAATGTATATATTGAAATTGATACATTAATTATACAGAAATTGAAATCAGATCTTGGTGAAATGGACACCAAACACCTGGCTGTCCTAAATAAACAGGAAGATGAAATCAAACACACCATATCTGAAATCACACAGGGTCCTGTCAGCAGACTTCAATAACCAAAGTATCCACATCCTGGATCAGGACGGACAGTTCCTCCGCTACATCGACAACTGTCGTTTACAGGAACCATTGGGTTTAAGTGTGGACACCAAAGACAATCTCTTTGTGGCTGAGTTCAACACAGGTAAAGTGAAAAAAATTCAATATTATATGTAGATAAACAATACATGTGACATTATACAGTGACAAACCATAGGTGATGTTTAATTACATTTAAATAGACTCCATGTTAGCACTGTTATTGAATAAAACTGTTTGTCATGTAAGCAAGTTAAATATTGACATTTATTACCTAATCAAAGGGATTTTGTTGTTTTATTACAAATTAAATATTGCGTCTATTTTGAACTGCCGGTCAATAGACTGCGATCTATTGGACCGCCAGTCAATAGACTGCGATCTATTGGACCGCCGGTCAATAGACTGCGATCTATTGGACCGGCAACGTATTTCAGAATGCGGGTATGTTAATGTTACATCCTTTCGATAGTTCTCATGGAATGTATATTCCTTTACATAAACGCTGTTTTTAGTACTTGGTGAAACCAAATTCAATGTTATCAAAATGGAGTATCAAATAATCAATAGTTTTAAAGCCTCATATAAGGTAAAAGACTACATGTATTTAAAATCTAATGGGTTGAAGATTCCCCCTTCTTTGTGTAAACTAATATTAAATTGAGATGTTGTAATGCATGCAACAGGTTTTGTGCATGTAAAAGATGAAAAAAATCTTAGTATATTGCATAATGGCACGAAAACCATCTGCAATATGCAAATTGTAATCCCCGAAAACTAAAAAAGGAATTAGGTAATAAAACAATTATCTAACGCTTGAACAGTCAATGGACCAGAATTTTTTCCCTTGGTGCAGGGAACAGCTCAGGTAATCAATTGAATTAAAAGGTAATTAAAAAAATTTGTTAAACATGGTAGGTTTAGTGTCTTCTTGTATTGAACACACATATAAAGAGACTTGGAATCACTGGTTAAACACTCAGCAGAATGTTTAATCTATTGTGTTTTAATGCACATGAGTTGTGGAGCATTTAATAATTGTGTTTTGAAATGCAGAGATTGCCCTTTTAACTGTTTGTTAATCTTTGTTAATTGATGAAGAAAGATTAATCTATTGACAGTAGTCTAGCGTGTATATCATTTTACTCGGATTTGATTGGTGGTCAGGTGGACAAGTCTGATCACCGACGGATACTGTAAACTTGTGTATTTCCACAAATTGATAATATTGTGCAGAAAAAAAAAATGCAAAAACTTAAAGTGGTGAATGTAAATTCTTTTAAAAGTAATGTCAAGATGATTTGACTGCAAATGAATATTTTGGGTAAAATGTTTTTTTATCCATGAGTTTTGTGTTAATTATTGCGTAGATCGGCGTGGAAATGTCCCCATTTACAGTATCCATGTGTGACACTGTGGTTGTTGTGGCATTGTGTAGTGCAGAAACCAATAATACACGGACCAAATTTCTTTCTATTTGCTCAGGCACTTTGTACAATGGTACAGCATTTACATAATGTAAATAAAGAACTTGTGTTTTAATTTAGGACTATATATGGTATGGGCCTAAAATGGCCCCCTAGAAGGAATATCCTTATTTTACTGCAATTCTTTGTTTTCTTTGTACAGATATATATGTGATGTTTAAACTTAATGTTCATTTTGATTCAAGTGCCCACAATTTAGAAATACGACATTGTAAAGACAACCTTTTCCCGCCATTTTTGCATTTTAGCATAAAAAAGCTTGTTTTCAAGCAGTTTTTCTTTCAGGAAACATAGAGCGCATGCTTGAACCAACAAAATATTTTAATCAGAGATGTGTCTAGCCAAGTCTAATAAGTGACAAAAAATTTGTCCTGGTTCAAGCATGCGCTCTATATTTCCCATTCGTAAAAAGATAAGAAAAATGTCAATTTTCGACTAATTTTGATTGAATTATAGAAAAAGTGTCACTTCTGACGTCATATACTGCAAGTGAGTGCAAATAAATCAAACAAATATGTGAAAAATATATTTTACATCAACTCTTCTATATTATAACATAACATTTTATTGTACCCGAAACACTTTAAAAAATGGTGAATTATGGGGGCCAAATTTAACTCTTATCATATATAGTTCTTTATTGAAGATGTAAATGGATCAATATTACAGATCTGTGGTGAAAACAATAGTACATAATCTATGTATAGCTATGTATAGAAGTGAATGTTAATTCTCTTCGAAAATATATCAAGCTGCTTTGACAGCAAATGAATATTTTTGCTAAATAAATGTTTTTTTTCTGTGAATTCCAGTAAATTATTGCATATATGATGGAAATATCCTCATTTACAGTATATCTGTGTGACAATGTTGTTGTGGCATTGTAAAGATGTTATTATTTTTCTCATCAAGTATAAAGCAAATTGAGTTTTATTATTTAGAAATTAAGAAAAAAAAATGTTAAATTGAATTAAATTAAGGAAAGACACATTATTCTGAAATACTTTTATTAGTCAAGTTATATTTTTTAATAATAAGTGTACACTAATTTATTAAACTGAGACTAAAGAGAAAGTAAGCAGCGTACAATTTATACAATGTTTAGCAGTGAGTAGCCAGACACATGGGTGGTCTAGTAAAAGGAATTTTTATCAATCATTTTATCTTGTGCATCTTGGGTTTGACAATCCCAGGTGCGAAAGGTTCTGAGTGACATCGCAAAGAAAGAAGGAGTAGACCACAGCTCTAGGAGCATCTTTGCATACTTGATCGAGCGAGTACTAGCCACATACTGTATATGAGTCCAGTAGGAGAGTCCTTAAGGTGAGCTGAGAACCTCGCATATTTCTCTTTCCAAATATCTTTTGAGTTGATATAAAGTATAGAGTTGAGGTAAAGTTATGTCTCTGCCTTCCCTTCCCACAATAAGTGACTAGTGTCACTCTGGGATGAGAGGATGAGGTAAAGTGATGTCTCCACCACAATAAGTGACTAGTGTCCCTCTTGGATCAGAGCAGGAGGTAAAGTGGTGTCTCCACCACAATAAGTGACTAGTGTCCCTCTTGGATTAGAGGAGGAGGTAAAGTGATGTCTCCACCACAATAAGTGACTAGTGTCCCTCTTGGATCAGAGCAGGAGGTAAAGTGGTGTCTCCACCACAATAAGTGACTAGTGTCCCTCTTGGATTAGAGGAGGAGGTAAAGTGATGTCTCCACCACAATAAGTGACTAGTGTCCCTCTTGGATCAGAGCAGGAGGTAAAGTGGTGTCTCCACCACAATAAGTGACTAGTGCCCCTCTTGGATTAGAGGAGGAGGTAAAGTGATGTCTCCACCACAATAAGTGACTAGTGCCCCTCTTGGATTAGAGGAGGAGGTAAAGTGATGTCTCCACCACAATAAGTGACTAGTGTCCCTCTTGGATCAGAGCAGGAGGTAAAGTGGTGTCTCCACCACAATAAGTGACTAGTGTCCCTCTTGGATTAGAAGAGGAGGTAAAGTGATGTCTCCACCACAATAAGTGACTAGTGTCCCTCTTGGATCAGAGCAGGAGGTAAAGTGATTCTCCCCCACAATAAGTGACTAGTGTCCCTCTTGGATCAGAGGAGGAGGTAAAGTGATGTCTCCCCAACATCAATTGAATACTGTCACTCTTTGGTCACAGACAAGTTTTTCTTAGGGGTCAGAGAAGGGATGCAGTTAAGGACTACATATAATATGGGCCTAATATCATATCATCTTATTTCTGTAATTCTCTGTTTTCTTTGTACAAATATTCATGTAAAGTTATATTGTAGTTTTCCTTTTGATCCAAATGCCCACAATCCAGAAATATGACATCACAAAATTAACCTTTTCCCACCATTTTCCCATTTTTAGCATTAAACGGCTTGTTTCTAAACAGTTTTTATTTCAGAAAACATTGAGTGCATGCTCGGAGGGTATTTACCTAGTAAGTTCAGGTATAATTTACTGCATTTTCGCAAATACACCAATCATTGGCAACTTGATACAATTTGGTGAAAGACTGAGAATTTAAAAGAATGACGCATGTAACTTTAGCAGGGACGAGAGTGACAGTGCAGCTAATGGAAACAAACAAGAAATTGTAAATGATACAAACTCTTGTTTTTTTTTCTTATGACGATGCTAAATAAATGTATTGTTAACACTAGACTGCTTCAAAATGTCATGAATGCAGAGGAAAGTTTGTCAGATACATAATGCATGTCTGTAAATATATAAAAAAGCAAAACACCATCATGGACATTTATGCAAAGGTGTACAAAAAAGTACATGTTAATATGAAAAAATACATAAATAAACCTGTAATTATGATAAAACAGACCTTTTTGCGTATTTGTGTTTATGCATTGATTTACGTGATTTTGTTTGCAAACTTGAATTAAAGGTCACCTGTCCTAAGCTGGCCTTATAAAACAGGTTTGATTGTTTTAAAATTATGAATATATATCATTGATGTAGAGCAGGATTAAGTTCTTTTTGAATCCCCGTGATAAGTGAATTATGCATATGCATGATTTAAGAATACGGATTAATTCTGATACAATACGCATGTATGAAAATGAGTACTAAAACAACTTTAACACCTTTACACGAGAATTCGTCATAAATGTGCTGAACTGTGTTTCATAATAATTTCAAATCCACGGCGATTTCTTACGGAGATTTATAATGGGAAATGTTTACATCTTTTCTCCATTCGGAAGTACTTGGGATATATCGCACAATTTTTCAACGTTATCACCCGGGCTTATTAATGGCTGATGCAATGCGAAATCCCCGTAGACTTTCTATTTTTGGATATCTCTTAAAACTAAAAGCGGTAGAGGGGGCATTTCAAAACAGATAATCTGGATATTTTTCATATCAGTGGATGAACGTAGTTTGCGCACAAAGGTATTTATGATTATCGAAATATCAAACAAAAGGTAGTTGAAGCAAAAACTAGGTACAGAGTATAGACATCACAATTAATTTTTACACAGTAGTTAAACAAGTACAACGACGCACACTCTGTGATTAGTTGACAGTCATATCCAAGATATACTACACCACTTTTTACACAAATAAGAAAATGCATGTGTTCACGAGGAGACACATCAATTTTAACTGGTTTGATGTTGAATAGGATTTAAATAAAAAGAGAAAGAGAGGAAATTCGCAATGAATAACGGTTTGATGACACGTTTTGAGTACTGCACAAGCATTGGTGATACCCAAAACATTATACAATTAAACGAATGACATCACATTGATCTTGCACTTTATCCCCCGCGATAAATTAAGAGGTAAATCAAACATCAGTAATGCGTGCACTAGCTATTTCAGTATTAACTGCAATACCTGCCTGAAATGATTTGTTTTCTTTTTTAATGTTTATTATCAGTTCTCGAAAATGAATAATTATTCAACCCATTCTATTTTCTTTCTGTTCTTGCCAATTCAATTTAACTACACCATACACAAATAAAATCCGTTTTCGGCCAATAAACTAATGAAAAAGAAACTCAGAGAGATTTAGAGATACAGGAAAACACACGTGTGAGTCATTTTCCAAGTATAATAAAAAGACCTGAAGACAGTATCTCAAGAATGAAAGAATTGCATAAACGTAACAGGTGTGAATTAGAATTGTTTTATTTGTAGAACTTTTTAAGTTGTCTGATAATGCAGATTCCACAGGGAATAAAACAATGACGTTTTGGAGAACACGTATTTTTTTTCGTTTTTTTTTGTTGGGGGTGGGAGGATTTAAGTATGTTCTTTTTAATAAAATTAGGAAGGAAAGCGAATATTTTTATGTAAGATGATATCTTTGTTAATGTATGGTAACTTTTTAAAAAAAATCCAAGTAATGTTTCGGTTAAGCAAACTATTTAAAGCAAACCTGGTGACTGTCGAATCCCACGGGTGTTCTATCTCTTAGATTAACGCAGAGAAAATTGGGGGTTCCGACGATGAATGTAAATTAGAATCAAGAGAATTGTATATTCTATTAAAACTTAAGGAACCTTTTTTTTTTTAATTTTGTCACCATTCTTTGAATATGGTAGAGAAGAAAGTACCAAATTTCAACCATCGTCTATAAACTGAGATGTATTTTTGAGCATAATCTCTTTTTGCTATTGGTAAGGCTTATTTGATCAACAATATACCAAATCAAAATAATTATTATTTTGACAATGAGTATATGCAATATATTTATTCATTATGTTTTGTTTTAAGTGAGGTTTTAAGGTAGTTTTCTGACTATTGCATAACATCCCAAAACACATACAGCTAACCCTCTTTTTTATAGCACAAAAACACATACATAGCAATTATTAATCAATGTACACTCCCCGTTTTCATTTCAGCATATTCATTTTTATCTATTAACTCGTAAACAAGATGATTAACATAACCACAGCCTCTGAAAGTAGAGTACTATCTGGCTCTATGTATGATAAATCAATATTACTTATCACGTATCTTAAAACTGATTTTCAAGAAATAAAATGTACGTATTGACACAAGCATGAAATAGCTACAAATAACTGACATCATTTAAAATCGACAGTGTTACACGTTTTCAAAAATGCTGGGAGAATGCATATGCTATTAAGTCGTTTTTTAAAATTTTTTTTACAGATAAATGGTCACACATGTACATAAGAGATGAATCAAAGATACCGGGGTACGTGTCGAGATGGATATTTGCAATTTGTTTGACTCAAGTAATATATAAGTCAGGCTCAAGTGAGGAATTAGACTCAAGAAAAAAGTCAGACTCAAGTTAACGAGAAATAAAAGGAAAAATAGAATAATCTCATATAATTTTGAAGGTATAAAGGTATTACTTTTTTTTTATACATTACAGTTGTATTGATAAACTTTTCTTATAATTGTATAGTTTAAGAAAGATAGTCTCAGCGAGAGAGCAAGGAAACAACTTATCAAATTACTAATTTTATAGTGCATACATCTGGCGACGTCATTTCAATTATTCAGTTTCCTAATTTTTTCTTTAGACAAAAAGAGAAACGAGAATATAATACAGCATATGTACAGGTACAACACAGTTCTTGATCATGATAATTGGAGCGAAGATATTGACACACTTTTGGTATGCAAAATAAATAATGCTCACAATTCTAAAATGATACGTGATAACTCAGAAAATCACGCAAGACAACTGTTGATACGACATTTAAGTAAGAAGTATAAAGAAAATAAAATGCTGTTAACATTAACTGTATTTATTAACTAAACCCCTTTTATTAGGTGTGCTAAGGCTTTAGATTTTTTTAAAAATAAAAACAAAAAATTGAAGTAATTTACATGTTATGTAACAAACTTGTATCACATTAAACAAAACTCCTCCCTCAAAGCAAGCCATTTTGAATGGATAAATAGTTTTCCAAAGAAAAGTTACAAAGCTAACTCTGGATGTGTCCTGTGATTCGTCAATGCTTTATGCATGCACGATAAATATGATCACCCAGTATCTGTATTCTATGAAAATGGCAATAACAAACCGTCAGCCATCTCAAAAATCCATAAAACGAAATACAAATTCAAAGCAGAGCAACACGCGTACGGACCTTTAAAAAGATAGAGGTAGGATCAGGTGCCTAGGAGGAGTGAGCATTCTCTGCTGACCGGTCACACCCGCTGTGTGCTCTTTGTCGTAATCGTGAAAAAACGGAAAAGTCCGTAGACAATTAGGTGATTAATTTTTAACAATTAGTATGAAAAACATCAGTCATCATGGGAGCCAGTGGAAGATTGTATTTACTGACAAGGTCGTTGTATCAACTATGGAACTTACGAAGTAAAAACGTTGCTTATCTGTTGTAAATAAGCTGCTTAGTTTCCTGTTAATCTCCCAATGATATCTTATGAAATTTTCTGTTGATAAGAAATAAAGAAACAATCAGGCTCCGTCGTCACCAACTTTCCTCAAGTCAATACTCAGCCTCAAATCTGAGGTTTGACCTCAGGTTTATGCACTTTTCTTTTAAGGATTTGAGTTGAGGAATAAGTTGAGGGATTCGAAAATTTTGGTGACGGTGGAGCCTGATATTCTACATTAGGTATTAGTCTTTACATCAAAAATACCGTCTCACTCTCTGGTGTTTTTACCGTCTTATATCTGGTAATGCCATGCTAGGGCGCGACTAATTGACAATTCAATATGCTGATCTTATTTTTGTTGGCACATATTATCATTAAAAAATCGACCTTGTCGTGTATTTGACAAAAACACAAATTCTGCCTTTTGGCTTGTCTTTTCTTTACTATGCTTCGTGTATGTGACCATCTTGACTTTAACAAGCCTTTCCTACAAGTGAAAATAGACATACAAAAACTTGTGTTGTAGACCATACTTATTAACACAGACCTTATTCTTCTACTTCTATTTTATAACTAGCCATTTTATAATGCCTCACGTCTAGACGATTTAACATCAATGTTATTTAAGCATTGAATCATTATTTTTTGAAAGATATAGTCTCATAACTGCAGCGGTGTGTGCATACAAATTGAGTAACGCGCGCTAGCGCGTTATGAAAATTTGTATGCACACACCGCTGCAGTTATGAGACTATATCTTTCAAAAAAGAATGATTTAATGCTTATATTTACATTTTTTAACTTCTTGCCTTGTCTGCAAATGTGATTTATACATCAATATTTCTGTTTTATCCTAAGGGGAAGTTCAAATTAATGGAAGAGCCACTGTAACAACCACAAGCGTGAACTTTGATTCCCGCTTGTGACGTTGCATTTTACAGCGTACAACGTTTGTGACGTCATAATAAAACTAGTCATTCTAACCTTTGAGTACCCCGTGTGTGTTACGGTCTTATAACTGCAGTGTCTTTTCACACACTTTACTTGCAAAAAATATTTTGAATGTAAATATTGCATAAAACATTAGTTAAGCTAATGATTCACCACACTGAGTAACGATTGCATCTTGATACTTGATATGTTTTTGGAAAATGTTATTGCCCTTTATTGTAGCACAGAACACGTTACATGAAATATTATTGTTTTGTTGATGATTCACCACACCAAGTCTGTGGAGACAGGTTGTACTAAATCAATTATATCAATGATTGCATGAAAAGTGTTGCTGCCTTTTATAGATATTGCTTTAATTTCTACCACAGAACACGTGTTGCCAGTGACTAATCCTTCCGTGATCACATTTATTTATAGATAATCGTTGAATGGATTACTTTTGTTTTGATAATTAATTTTTGAAACACACATATTGCAATCGTATAACCAGCCACAACATTTCTTATTTATAAATGAAGATGTATGCTATTGCATTAAACATTATCTTGGTAAATCATTGAAGTTTGTCTGAGGAGGCATGTGTCAATGATTACATTGTACTCGACTTGATACTTGACATCCAATATTTGATAGTGTCTTTCGTGCCCGATGCATCAAATTGTACCCCAGAAATATAAGCATTTTAATGAGACATAATGTGATATGATCTTTTGTCGCGATGGCGCATATGATTGCTTATATTGTGAATGTATCACACAACTTGAAACATTTAAAATGCGCTTAAATAGACAAACGGTTCCCAAAATGAGGCGTTGCCTTTTCGTTAGTTCTATGGTCGATACAACGACCTTGTCAACAAATACAATCTTCCACTGGATCGCATGCTGACTGACGTTTTTCATACTAATTGTTAGACCATAATTGTCTACGGACTTCTCCGGTTTTTCCCCAGATTACGACAAAGGGCACACGGCGGGTGTGACCGGTGTCGTATAATTTAAGGTCAGCCCCGTAAAATAGTCCGGCCGGACCTTTAATGTTAACATTTAAGGTCCGGCTTTCCCCAATAAGAAGAGGTCCTACCCGTAGTCATTTACTTAGTATTAAAGTTAAATAAATTAATTATTCTCTTTTGCTAATGTACTTGTATCTTAAAGATGTCTTTGTTTACATAATCCAGTCGGCCATTTGCGTATGGTTTATGTATGACCGTATTATTTTAATAAATTACTTTGTGGAATATCACATATTGATAGCGGGTTAGATTTTGACCAATTGTTTAGGAATCTGAAAAAAGAAAACCAGGATTATTTTGTCGATAATTTGCACACACCATGTAGTCCCTTTGTTTTTAAATCTCTTCCGGTGTGTATAATGTATGAGCAGAGGGTTTCACAAAAGGTGAACACGGGTAAAAGAAGCCCTGCAGGCATTCACACCTGTGCTTATCAGAATACACCCCTGAGCTGAGAAAAATAAATGTCTCCGCTGCATTGTGTTCTTCGCAACTAAGATTGTCTTTTTAGCTTGTGCTTTGTTAAATTTTCAGTAGACCAGAAAGTTATCATACTATATTAATAATTTATAAGTATCTAGGTAAATTTATCACTAGTTTAAGATAAATAATAAAAGGTCGCATACGTGGATTACCGTAACAGAGGGTATACGTTGACAACATAGTGTACATAAGTAGCTTTGGTAGGTGTAAGGGCATGAAAAGACAAATGAAATTAATTAGATAATACTTGTACCTATAATTAAAAAGCATGTTTTAACTGACTACCGGTAAAGTGTTTAAAAAAGTAATGAAAGTAATAATGTTGTAATAATATTCTCTCTATCTCTCTTCTCTCTCTCTCTCTCTCTCTCTCTCTCTCTCTCTCTCTCCCTCTCTCTCTCTCTCTCTCTCTCTCTCTCTCTCTCTCTCTCTCTCTCTCTCTCTCTCTCTCTGACTTCCATGTTGGAAAAGTGCCTAATTTCATATCCCAAGATAAGACCAGTCTCGATGCTGCAATGGTACATGTTTCATTGTTAAACAGGAAATGCATGTAGTTAATCAAGTTGACACTTGCAAATCCATTTTATAATGTTTATATGATACTTGTGAGAAAAAAAACTAATACTATATGTGGGTGTAGCAGGCAGGAATTTAAAATAAAATTTTACCAAGCGGAGTGTCAACATTTGCCCTTTACTCATTTCTCACAAGTATCATATAAACATTATGAAATGCATTTCTTGGCCCCTCACCCAAAAAAGAATAAAAAGGCAATTAGATGAAAACCAATACCGTCAAACAAATAGGACAACCCTACCGTAATATTTTAAGATTATTTCAACGAGACATATTGGATTTCAGGCCTTTGTCACATTTTTATAAAGTCGTCGGATAAAACTCAATTATAAATTTGTTTTACTACAGCAACTTCTCTTTCTTAACATTACATTAAGTTTCCGGTTTTTTAGGGACACAATACATGTATATATACATGTACCGGGTCTCATTCCTTTAATTGGAATATCTTTCGATGAAAATCAATTATTTAAATACTATTATAAATGATGTGTAACTTTAATCTGAATAAATTAAAAAAACTATGCTAAAGTCAATTTTATGTCCACTCCAACAGTATGAAGATCAAGTGAAAAATATCACTACAAGAATCAATATTAAAAAGTAAGGGGTGGGAGTTGGCCTCTCCCTGATGCTATGTGCCTAATGGTTAGGTCTAACTTTGCAAAAAATGTGGAGTCCCCCCCCCGTTCCGATGCATATGCCATGTATGACTATGCAGTTCTTTTAACGAGGCGGACCTATTCTTGAACTATAATATTGGGTTCTACCTCTGAAATAAAAGATCATTGGGTTAACATACTGTGAATTTTTTCGCATATAGCATTTCAATGGGGCAGACTTTTTCTTGTACTATGATATTGTGTCCTACCCTCTGAATAAAAAATAGTTATCGATAAATATCCATACATTAATAATATGTATTTACCTACTAGTACTTAATTCCTTGTTTAACTACATGTACTGACCTGTTGATTTTTTTTTGAACGAGCGGACCTTTTCTTTAGCGATATTTTATAAGATCATCGGGGTATATCAAACCAAGTACTAATATTAGTATCAATTATCTGCATCCAGCATTTCAACAGGCAGACCTTTTCTTGAGGCATAATATTGGGTCCTACCCATATATTGAAAGAACATCGGGGTCATTCAAAGCAAGTATCAAATTGAATAAGAATTTTAATGTTCTGCATTCGGTATTTCAACAGGCGGGCCTTTTCTTGAACCACAGTATAAGGTCCTATCCCTAATATAAAAGATCATCAGGATAAATCAATACAAGCATCAATATGAATATTAATTATCTGCATTTAGTATTTCAACGGGGCGGACCTTTTCTCGAACTATACTATTGGGTTCAACCCACTGAAAAAAAGATCATCATTAAATGAAAGTGTATGCAAGTGTCAACTTGATTAACTACATGCATTTCCTGTTTAACAATGAAACATATACCATTGCTGCATCGAGACTGATCTTATCTTGGGATATGAAATTAGGCACTTTTCCAGCATGGAAGTCAGAGAGAGAGAGAGAGAGAGAGAGAGAGAGAGAGAGAGAGAGAGAGAGAGAGAGAGAGAGAGAGAGATATTAATCTTTACCAATGAAAGACTGTTTCTCTTAGACATAATCCCTTTTGATAAGGACATCAATATTTTACTCCATGGAGATACATATTTTTCTTTTAACCACAAGGCAGTTTTGAATATATTTCTGCATTAAAGTGCTTTGTAACATAGCAATTTTATCACAAATTATACACTTTGCACCTACATGTTATTTTCTTTCTCAACGCAATTTTTGTAAGTATCAGTTCTGTCTTTAATTTTTAATAGATGTGGTTTCAGAGAAATCATAACTTGGACATATCAACAATTTGAATTTTGTAAATTTTATCGATGGAAACGGATTTACTTATTAGGTGTTTACTTGTAACCAAATCCTTGCTTAATTACATGTATATTATATACTATATATTATATACATATAAAAGTATTGTACGTTTGATTAAAGGAAGAGGGAATAAGTTTTTGAGAATAATGAGGTGATCAAATACTGTGGGGAATAAACATTTATACTTTATTTTAGCAATAGAGAGAGAGAAAGAGAGAGAGAGAGAAAGAGAGAGAGAGAAAGAGAGAGAGAATATTATTACAACATTATCACTTTCATTACTTTTTTAAACACTTTACCGGTAGTCAGTTAAAACATGCTTTTTAATTATAGGTACAGTGTACAAGTATTATCTAATTAATTTCTCTAATTTCACGCCCTTACATCTACCACAGATACTTATGTACACTATGTTGTCAACGTATACCCTCTGTTACGGTAATCCACATATGCGACCTTTCATTATTTATCTTAAACTTGTGATAAATTTACCAAGATACTTATAAATTATTAATACATTATGATAACTTTCTGGACTACTGAAAATTAAACAAAGCACAAGCTAAAAAGACAATCTTAGTTGCGAAGAACACAATGCAGCGGAGACATTTTTTTTTTCCTTCTCAGCTCAAAGGTGTATTCTGATAAGCACAGGTGTGAATGCCTGCAGGGCTTCTTTTACCCGTGTTCACCTTTTGTGAAACCCTCTGCTCATACATTATACACACCGGAAGAGATTTAAAAACAAATGGACTACATGGTGTGTGCAAATTATCGACAAAATACTCCTGGTTTTCTTTTTTCAGATTCCTAAACAATTGGTCAAAATCTAACCCGCTATCAATATTTGATATTCCACAAAGTAATTTATTAAAATAATACGGTCATACATAAACCATACGCAAATGGCCGACTGGATTATGTAAACAAAGACATCTTTAAGATACAAGTACATTAGCAAAAGAGAATAATTAATTTATTTAACTTTAATAAATGACTACGAGTAGGACATTTTCTTATATGGGAAATCGGGACCTTAAATGTTAACATTAAAGGTTCGGTTGGACCATTTTACGGGGCGGTCCTTAAATTATACGACACCAGACCCTTTTAGTGCAAAGGCGGACCTTAAATGTTAACATTTATGGTCCGCCCCGGACCATTTTACTGGGCGGACCTTAAATTATACGACACCGGTCAGCAGAGGATGCTCACTCCTCCTAGGCACCTGATCCTATCTCTATTTTTTTAGAGGTCCGTGTTGCTTTGCTTTGAATTTGTATTTCGTTTTATGGATTTTTGAGATGGTTGACGGTTTGTTATTGTAAATAGCGTATACCTGCTATATTAATTATTGCAATGCCTAATTACTTCGTAAGAAAGTAGAAATTGATATTGAAAAAAAATAGTCTCAAGGTTGAAAGGAAAGAATAAGCATATATTATAGAGAATATCTTTAATTTGAATATGTTGGGGGGGGGGAGGTGTCGTTTAGAGGATTCATTCTTTGTGCATTTCGCAAACACTTTGTAAGCTGTTTTTTTAGTTCGTTGTCATGAAACAATCTTTTTATGAATCCAACGTCTTCGGATTACTACGAATCGAAATTGTCATGTTTTAACTAAAACTATACTATTCTGTCGAATCCATTATCTTTCCTTCACTAAGCATCGTATCTTTGTTTATAGTTTCATGCATTTTTCAAGTGTTTTTACTAGTAAACATATCCTTAAAAATAAAATGTTATGTAAACCAAAAGTGATTCAGCTTGATATTTCGGCGCTGTTTGTCTGTGGAGACATATAAATAAATCCAATATGTTTCAATGATGACGGCATACGTTGATACATGAGATCTTTTAAAAAACACAATTGATTTTTACTGAAATTTTGCACCACTGATAGAACACCCTCTTATCATTCTTTTTGATATGCTGTATTTACACATGTTGCCTTATTGAATGAAACATGCCATGTGCATGTATAAAACTGCAAGGTTCATATTCTATTATTCAATAATTTGTTTGCAGTGGTGAAGAGAAAGCCTAGCTGTTTTTTAAACTGTAAGTAGTATGATTTGAATATGAAATGAATACATACATAGATGAACAAATTTATCTTCACAATTAAGATTTGATTAAAGCCAATGAATAAACAAATACTCATATGATTTAAACTTTAAATCTAATTCATTAAGTAATATCGAATTTATCTCAAACGAATGCAGATTAATTGGTCAAGCACAATTTCTGATTTGTTGAACAGTTTACAGTAAGAAAGATATTGGTAATTAACGGGTCATGAACACGATGTTGGTCAATTCTATTTTTCTGATTTTATTATTTACAGTACTTTATGAATTTGTAATGATGACATGAAAAAATAGGTCTAGAGATCTCTGAAGTACTTTTATTATTACTTTACTGAGCAATAATTTGTTATTCGTTATAGAAACAAAAATGTTCATTGTACCCTGTTGAACTATGCAATCCATACTTATATCATATTTTACTTAATTAAGGGTTAACGGGGGGGGGGGGGGGGGGCAGGTCAGAAGCCTAAAACTTTGATCCCTATCATATGGAACAGTAGAAAAGTTTTTAAAAGCAACGTAGAACAAAAGTTGCTTCGAATAATGTTCTAAACAATATTCCATCTTTAAGTTAGAACTATTGGTCTATGGCCCCAGTAGGGAGTTTAAAGGATCAGCCGCTAAAACACTGTTATACAGATATCTTTTAAACGGTCAACAAAAAATATAACACTTGTTGAATTGAATTTGTTTTTATTTATCAGCCTTTTCATTTGATATCAAGAAAATGGCTGGCCCTTCAAAGTAGGGGCCAACAGAGCCCTAAAATCATTTTACTATATAATTCTTTCTTGGCAAAAATATGTTATTTATTATTGTTGCAAAATGTTCATTGTATAGCTGTTCATCGATATAGTTTTATAGCAAAATCATATGTTACGTAAAAACAGGTTTCAAGAGACCGGGAGACGGAAACCTTCATCATTTATATCTGGAAAAAGAAAAATATTTTGAAAAGCAGTGTAGAAGAAAAAAAGTTGCTTAGAATAACGTTTTAAACTATATGCTACCAAAATCAAATTGGTTCATGGCCTCGGTAAGAAGTTTACGCGTCGGCATCTAAAACACAATTTTTCAGAAATTACTAAAACTATCAATAATTCTTGAACACTTGTCCAACAAAATCAAATGTAAGGTCTCGTGAATTTTTTTGTTCACGAGATCTTTCATTTGATTTAAAAAGGGACTGATCCTTCAAACTAGGTTGCATGAGGGCTCTATAGTCTTTAAAAAACTCTTGCCTAAGGGAGAAACATTATAGAGATATAGGGTTTGAAAACTTGATTTTTCAAGAAATTTTTATTCTCCATTTTGGTATAGAAAATATTATATAGTTCAAAGTTAAATAAATTGGTACCAAAAATAGTTCTATAAATGTAACGTCGTTCTTAAACATATTTAGATTTGTTTGTTTAGAAGTTCCTTGAACTCTTCATATTTGTGTTAATTCGTACTTATAATTTTTTGGATTTTTAAAAAAAAAATCTTTTTGTTTCAGTTACTAGTACACTTGTTTTTTTTATTCTGCTTCTGACATGAACTTCCAATTTTGACATTAAAGGAAGACCCACTCGTTGCGTTGCAACGAGCTTTGCTCTTCCTTTATTGTTTTCTTTAGAATTCTTGTGCAGAGGATTTCTCGGAGATGTGTCGTCCGATTTTTGTCAAATTTTCAGCATCAATCTATCATCATTTGGCGTTTATACATTTTTTTTTAAATTTTCAAAAATGACCGGTTCGGACTTTTTTCAGTTTTTCTTGACCTTTTGTCAACACATCCCCTCAAAACGAGTAAAGATAGACAACTGAATTTTTCAGGAATTATAGAGGACATGCAAGTGTAGCCTCTCAAAAAAAAAAAAACTTATTTTTTAAACTCATTAAAACTGTGATCAAATTACTCAGAACGATTTTAAAACATGACATCTAAATTGTATTTGCAATTCTTCTTCTGATGAGACTCAAATTGATTCGATGAAATTAAAAAAAAAATTAAACTCATTTAAATCGTTTTGAAGACCAATTTTAAAACTCTATATCTAAGTTGCACTACCAATTTGGCGTTTTTTTTTTTAAATTTTTCAAGAATTGAGAATTGATTATATCATTTAAAATTTTCAATATATTTAAACTCATTTAAATCGTGTTAAAATCATCTAAGATCGATTTCAAAACATAATATCTAAGCTGTGCTTGCATTTCTGCGTCTAATAACATCTTATCCGAATTGATTGGATACTTTTTTCCTTCAAAATTTTGAATTAATTTTAATCACGTTTGAATGATGTTCGATTTAAAACTTGAGATCTAAGTTGCACGTTTAATTTTGTGTCTGATGACATCCAATTTGAATTGATTAAATGAAAATCAATCAAGATTTTATACTTTTAAAAATTGATTGATTTGCCTTAGACTCATTGTAAAATATGATATCCAAGTTTCGCTTGCAATTCTGCGTCTGAAGATATCTTTCTCGATTTAACTGGATGAAATAGGGATTTTAAAGAAAATTTAAGTTCATTTACATTGTGATAAAATGACCTCAGAATAATTCTAAAACCTAAGATCTAATTTTAACTTGCAATTTTGCTTCGGATAACATCTAATTAGAATTAATTGGCTGATACTTAATTTAAAAAAAAAGTCATTTAAATCGTGTGATAATCTGATTATAAAACACTGATTTTTAAACATGTTGCGCTTGCAATTCTGCGTCTGATGACATCTTTCTCAAATTGATTATATGTAATAAAATGTTTCAATTTTTTTTAAAGTCATTCAACTTGAGTTTAAATGACAACAAACAGAGTCAAAAATCATCAGTCAAAATCTCATTTCATCGCATCTTACGAGAAATGAACGAGGAACCACTCGTTGCTCGCATCTAGTTATTATTTTTTAAGGTCTTCCGTTTTCAACGGAAGACCTTGTACTGATTCTGTTGGTAATTCTTTTTAGGGTCTTCCGTTTTCAACGGAAGACCCTCTTGTTATTCTTCGGTTTCTTTTTAGGGTCTTCCGTTTTTAACGGAAGACCCTCTTGTTATTCTTCGGTTTCTTTTTATTATTATACTTTTTATTTTTTTTTCTGACTTCTTTTCGGCTTCATAACTCAAAAAGTTTTTGACCGATTTTTATGAAACTTTCAGAGATAATGTGAAATTATAATAGCTCAAAGATTTTAAAGTTTCTATAACAACGTCACTTCCGTTTTTACGTTACGTCATTTTTAAAATTTTCAAAAAGTCATTTTGTCCGCGGCTTTTTTAAAAAACGATTCAAGATAGAAAGTTGAAATTTTTAGAGCTTATATATTGATCGTTTTACCTCTGTAATAAGGCTGGAAATGAAAATCCGTCACTTCCGGTCGAAACCGGAAGTAAATCAAATTTTTCGAAAATTTGAATTTTTTGATCAAATAAAACACGTATATGTATTTTGTAGAGCTAAATAAGCTGAATTTAACACTGAAAACCGTTTTTAAATCGGATGATTCATTACAGAGATATTGGGGTTTAAAAATTGATTTTTCCGGAAATTTTGATTCCACGCTTTTGGTTTAAAAAATAGCATAAAGTTAAAAGTTAAATTAACTCGTACCAAAAATAGTTGTTAAGTCGTACTTGAACAAATTCGGATTTTTTTTGTTAAGTCGTTCTTGAAATCGGAAAGGTTTTTGTTAAGTCGTACTTAAAATCATTCGTATTTTGTTAAGTCGTACCAGGAATAATTCGATTTTTAGGGTCTTCCGTTTTTGAACGGAAGACCCTCTTGTTATTCTATTGTTAGGGTCTTCCGTTTCCAACGGAAGACCCTCTTGTTATTCTATTGTTTCCTTTTATTATTATTAGGGTCTTCCGTTTCCAACAGAAGACCCTCTTGTTATTCTATTGTTTCTTTTTATTAGGGTCTTCCGTTTCCAACGGAAGACCCTCTTGTTATTCTTCGGTTTCTTTTTAGGGTCTTCCGTTTCCAACGGAAGACCCTCTTGTTATTCTTCGGTTTCTTTTTATTATTATTTTTTTTCTTTTTCTTTTTTTTCTGACTCCTTTTCGGCTTCATAACTCAAAATGTTTTCAACTTAGTTAAAGGAAACTTTCAGAGATTATGTGCAATTAGAATGCCTCAAAGATGTTAAAGTTTCCATAACAACGTCACTTCCGTTTTGACGTTACGTCATTTTTAAACTTTAAAAAAAGTCATTTTGTCCGCGACATTTCTCAAAAACGCTTTAAGATAGAGTCTTGAAATTTTCTGTGGTTATGAATTTGGCAATTTACATGTGCAATAAGGCTGGAAATAAAAATCCGTCACTTCCGGTCAAAACCGGAAGTGAAACAAATTTTTCGAAAAAATGAATTTTTGGATCAAATCAAAAATGAATATTTGTTTCATAGAGCTTATCAAACTGAATCTAACACTGAAATCCGTTTTAAAATCGGACAATGCATTAAAGAGATATCGGGGTTTTAAAATTGATTTTTCCGGAAATTTTTTTTCCGCGTCCTTGGTTTAAAAAATAGCGTAATCTTCAAAGTAAAGTTAACTCGTACCAAAAATAATTGTAAGTCGTACTTGAACATATTCGGATTTTTTTGGTTAAGTCGTTCTTGAAATCAGGAAGGGTTTTGTTAAGTCGTACTTAAAATCATTCGGATTTTGTTAAGTCGTACCAGGAATAATTCGATTTTTTCATATTTTTGTTTTTGTTACACTTGTTATTGGTTCAAGAGCTCTGCTTCTTACAGGAACTTCCAGCTTTACTTCCGACATTAACGGAAGACCCATTCGTTGCTTTGCAACGAGCTTTGCTCTAGTTATTATTATTTTTTTTCTTCCTATTTTTGTGCACGCGATTTCTCAGAAACGGCTCGGCCGATCTCAATGAAAGTTTCAGATGTAATAGATATTGGTCTGAACCTAATTAAATTTTTTTTGTGTTGATGACGTCACATCTGTTTTTCAGATATTGAGATTTTTCTAATTTTTATATGGGTATTTTGTCTTCTGTTGTTCTCCTAAACTATAAGAGATATTAAGCTCAAATTTCTACGGTAGGTAAAGGAAAGATTGAAGTTTTGCATGATTGTTGTTTTGTATGTTTAGCACTACTGGCGCCAAAGCTCGCTACGGCTCGAAAATTGACATTAAAAAAGCGTCGTGAATTTTTGTGCTTTTCTCTCGTTATCTCTTTTCTGGAAAATATTTTGTTAAAACACGTAATGTAAAAAAAGTTTATATTTACAAGACCTTTCAGCTGATATCAAGAGAAAGGGGCTGGCCCCTCAAATAAGGGACCTAGAGGGCTCTAAAGTCTTATAACCATAACTCTTTACCGAGGGATATTTTGTAATAAATTATAGAAGCAAATATGTTTATTATACAGTTATGAAGCCAAGCAGTATAAGGATTTTCTCATATGTTACGTAATTAGGGGTTTTTAGGGGCCAAAAGTCCAATATTTCGATCATCCATGTCTCACAAAGCAAAAATATTTTGTAATGCAGTACCGAAGAAAAGTTGTTCAAAATTATGTTCCTAACAAAATGCAACCGTCAAAATTTCGTTAAACGGCCCCTAAAAGGAGAAAAGGGACCGGCCCCTAAAACCTTCTTTCTCATATATCTCCAAAACGGTAACGACTTTCTAAACACTTGTTGAACAAAATTTGTGTAGAATTAAATGACCTTTTAATTGAAATCAAGAAAAAGGGGCTGGCCCCTCAAATTAGGGGACCAAAGGGCTCTAAAATCTTTAATCTGTAGCCCTTTACTGAAAGATATTTTGTGAAATAGTAAAGAAGCAAATGTGTTTATCTTATAGTTCTGTATTCAAGCAATGTAATTATTTTATCATGTGTTACGTAATTAAGGGTTTTTAGGGGCCAAAATCAAAAAATTTGATCACCCTTATCTCAGAAAGGAAAAATATTTTGTAATGCAGTATAAAAGAAAAGTTGTTCAAAATGATGTTCTCAACAAATTGCAACCGTCAGAATTTCGTTGAAAGGCCCCTAAAAGGAGATAAGGGACCGGCCCCTAAAACCTTCTTTCTCATCTATCTCCAAAACGGTAACGAATTAACTAAACATGTGTTGAACAAAATTTGTGTAGAATTTAATGACCTTTCATTCCATGTCAAGAAAAAGGGGCTGGCCCCTAATAAAAGGGGACCAAAGGGCTCTAAAGTCTTTAATCTGTAGCCCTTTACTGAGAAATATTTTGTGAAATGTTATAGAAGCAAATGTGTTTATCTTATAGTTATATATTCAAGCAATGTAATGATTTCATCATGTGTTACGTGATTAAGGGTTTTTAGGGGACAAACATTTTCTAAACACTTGCTGACAAAATGTGTTCAGAATTAAATGTCCTTTCATTTGAATCCAAGAAAAAGGGACTTGCCCCTTAAATTAGGGGATCAAAGAGCTCTAAAATCTTTTATCTATAGCCCTATAATGAAAGCCATTTTGTGAAAGGTTATTAAAGCTAGATTAGGTTAAAAAAGCAAGAGAACTTATACAAAAACAATACAATAAAGCATTAGTACTTCACTCCTTTGCTGTCGAAAATCAAACTCGATGATGTCATATTTCATTCTAAAAATCGAACGGAAGACCTCCTCGTTGCTCGCAACGAGATCGTGTCTAGTTATTATTATTTTTTTTCTTTTTCTTTTTTTTTCTGACTCCTTTTCGGCTTCATAACTCAAAAAGTTTTCAACTTATTTAAAGGAAACTTTCAGGGATTATGTGCAATTATAATGCCTCAAAGATGTTAAAGTTTCCATAACAACGTCACTTCCGTTTTGACGTTACGTCATTTTTAAACTTTAAAAAAAGTAATTTTGTCCGCGACATTTCTCAAAAACGCTTTAGGATAGAGTCTTGAAATTTTCTGTGGTTATGAATTTGGCAATTTACATGTGCAATAAGGCTGGAAATAAAAATCCGTCACTTCCGGTCGAAACTGGAAGTGAAACAAATTTTTCGAAAAAATGAATTTTCTGATCAAATCAAAAATGAATATGTGTTTTATAGAGCTTATCAAGCTGAATCTAACACTGAAATCCATTTTAAAATCAAACAATGCATTAGAGAGATATCGGGGTTTAAAAATTGATTTTTCCGGAAATTTTGTTTCCGCGTCCTTGGTTTAAAAAATAGTGTAATGTTCAAAGTTAAGTTAACTCGTACCAAAAATAATTGTTAAGTCGTACTTGAACACATTCGGATTTTTTTTTTGTTAAGTCGCTCTTGAAATCAAGAAGGGTTTTGTTAAGTCGTACTTAAAATCATTCGGATTTTGTTAAGTCGTACCAGGAATAATTCGATTTTTTCATCTTTTTATTTTAGTTACTCTTGTTTTTGGTTCAAGAGCTCTGCTTCTTACAGGAACTTCCAGCTTTACTTCCGCTATTAACGGAAGACCCACTCGTTGCTTTGCAACGAGCTTTGCTCTAGTTATTATTATTATTATTCTTTTTCTTTATTTTTCTGACTTTTTTAAAGCTTAATATCTCAAAAAGTTTTCAACGGATTTACATGAAACTTTCAGGGATTATGAAGCATCATCGTCCCTAAAAGATTTTAAATTTTCAACTACAACGTCACTTCCGTTTTAACGTTACGTCAATTTTTAAATTTTAAAAAAGTGATTTTGTCCAGGGCGTTTTTCAAAAACCCTTCAAGATAGAGACTTGGAATTTTCTGTGTTGAAGCATTGATCATTTTTATTTGGACATAAGGCTGGAATTTAGTTTCCGTCACTTCCGGTCCAAACCGGAAGTGTTTTAAAATTTTCGATTTTTCGAATTTTTCGTTTTAATTTCAAATGATTACGAGTTTTGTAGAGTTGGTCATGCTGAATACGAAACTGAAATCCGTTTGAAAATCGGACGATGCATTACAGAGACATCGGGGTTTAAAAATTTGATTTTTCCGGAAATTTTGTTTCCGCGTCCTTGGTTTAAAAAATAGCGTAATGTTAATGGTAAAATTAACTCGTACCAAAAATAATTGTTAAGTCGTACTTGAACAATTCGGATTTTTTTTGTTAAGTCGTTCTTGAAATCGGAAAGGTGTTTGTTAAGTCGTACTTAAAATCATTCGGATTTTGTTAAGTCGTACCAGGAATAATTCGATTTTTTCATCTTTTTATTTTAGTTACTCTTGTTAATGGTTTAAGAGCTCTGTTTCTTACAGAAACTTCCAGCTTTACTTCCGATATTAACGGAAGACCCACTCGTTGCTTTGCAACGAGCTTTGCTCTAGTTATTATTATTATACTTTTTCTTTTTTTTTCTGACTCCTTCTCGGCTTTATAACTCAAAAAGTTTCCAACCGATTTTAATGAAACTTTCAGAGATAACGTGAAACTAATATC
The DNA here is from genome assembly GCF_902806645.1 of Magallana gigas. NCBI lineage: Eukaryota > Metazoa > Mollusca > Bivalvia > Ostreida > Ostreidae > Magallana > Magallana gigas. Next base: position 3,859,452 of record NC_047562.1, on the reverse strand, counting down.
CCTCAAAGATGTTAAAGTTTTCTTGACAACGTCACTTCCGTTTTGACGTGACGTCATTTTTAAAAATTTCAAAAAGTCATTTTGTCCGCGGCGTTTCTCAAAAACGCTTTAAGATAGAGGCTTGAAATTTTCAATGCTTATGATTTGGTCGATTTACCACTGTAATAAGGCTGGAAATGAAAATCTATCACTTCCAGTCGAAACTGGAAGTAAAACAAAATTTTCGAAAAAATGAATTTTCTGATTTAATCAAAAATGTATATGTTTTTGTAGAGCTTATTAAGCTGAATCTAACACTGAAAGCCGTTTTAAAATCGGACGATGCATTGCAGAGATATCGGGGTTTAAAAATTGATTTTTCCGGAAATTTTGATTCTGCGTCCTTGGTTTAAAAAATAGCGTAATGTTCAAAGTAATATTAACTCGTACCAAAAATAATTGTTAAGTCGTACTTTGACACATTCGGATTTTTTTTGTTAAGTCGTTCTTGAAATCAGAAAGGTTTTTGTTAAGTCGTTCTTAAAATCATTCGGATTTTGTTAAGTCGTACCAGGAATAATTCGATTTTTCATCTTTTTATTTTAGTTACTCTTGTTATTGGTTTAAGAGCTATGCTTCTTACAGGAACTTCCAGCTTTACTTCCGACATTAACGGAAGACCCACTCGTTGCTTTGCAACGAGCTTTGCTCTAGTTATTCTTTTTTTTCTTCTAGACGTTTTTTAAAACTCAAATATCTTGCTTGTTTGTTGTCCTATAAAGTTCAAATTTGCAGAGCTTATTGGTAGTTACTATTTCTCAATATCTATGGAAAATCGTTGATATCGACACTTCCGGTACCGAGTTATTCCCCTTTTTCCCCAAAATATAGGCATTCTTGTGCACGCAAAGGCTCTGAAACCGCTCACAGCCTGTGTTACAAAGTCACAAATCTTCAAAATAAAGAGTTTGAACGTTGTCCTCCGAGTTTTGTTTTTACAATTTTCCTCCTTTAAAGTTTCAAAAAATTAATTTGAATTTGTGTTTCAAAAAAGGCTGATTTTTTGTTGTGTTTTTGTTATGTAGCTCTTTAGTTTAAAATTTTCTCTAAACACATATAGAACAAAATATGTGTAAAATGTCAAGGGCTTTCACTTGACACCATTGAAAAAGGGCTGGCCCCTTAAATTAGGGGTCTAGAGCACTTAAAAGTCTTCGCTTTATAACTCAAAAATGGTTAATATTTCGCTATAGCTGTCAATGGAAAAGTTGTTCATTATTGTGTTATCAATGTCGTTACAAAACTATTTTGTACCGGTAATGCGTATTATGAGTGTAAAAAGCTTGTCTTGTTAACATGTACCTGTATTCATTTGGCAAGTAAGCGAATCGTCTTCGTGCGAATAACGTACATATTAACAGCTGAAAGTGTTCCAGCATATACGGGATGCTTTGATTCATGTGAAAAAGTGTCTAAAAAGTATACGTGTACATGTTTTTCTTACAGCCTTTTTTTTTGGAGTAACCTCTGTTTAGGTCCTATAGTGGACAACCGTTAAGAAAAACAAAAACGAGAAAATATAAACGTTCTTTTTCTTATCTAGTGAGATACATAAACTAGATTTTAAAAAAAAATAACTTCCATGAAATGGATTTGAGTCATTTTACTGCAAGCATTTCAAATCGACCTAAATTCTTAGTTGTGTGCGTCATTACATAACCCATCTCGCCCGCGGCCGAGAAATTCGATCACCAAGGTCGCGGCTGGACTACCTAGCGGTCAGCGGTTATCTAATACACAAGAATCGCGTCTGTCATATGTGATTTTACTTAGCAGCAAACACAAGAATCGTACACAATGACATTAAAGCTTACTCTTCTTAATTTGAATTAAACGATAGAATAAGAAATCGTTCTGTTTAATCATAAACTTGAACTGAAGCAGTATCAGACAGATAGATCAACTGTGGGATTAAAGGGGAAAAAAACTTATATTATTTAGAGTTTATTCACCATACTGCAAACATTGTAAATCTTCCTGGGTTCTGAGCTTTTTATGTGTGTTTTAACTTTACGTAAGTTATCCGATCCCTCATCCGCGGCCGAGGAAATCGGTCGCGGCTGCACTACCTAGAGGTCAGCGGTTATCTAATAACAAGATATATATACAAGAACTGTTTCAATTTTATGTTCTTTTTGTTCACCTTCAATTTATTGAATGAAACATTAGAATGTGAATTGAGAAGCCCCTCTAAAAATTGATAAAAGCGATATTGTTCCAAATCAGAAACATCATCAGACATAAATCAATAGTGAATTTGTAATTCTGAAATGTTCTAAAAACTATACATGTACTAATAATGTTATAGATAAACAACGAAAAACCACAAAGATTAAACCTTCAAATGATCACCCCTAGAACATAGCCAAGGAGATCCCGCGCGAGTGGACAAGTTATCCGCGGTAGCTCGTGTTCTTCTGCATGTACTTGATCACACGTGCATGTTTATTGATATTTTGTACGATTCCAACTATTTGTTTATTCGAGATTTTGACCGGTACATGTAAGATTGACTTGTGTTTCAATTTAAGATTTTTTTTATTTACCCACGAATATTTCCGCTAGATACTGCTGAGAGGTTTTATAGATATCGTAGAAAGTAGTTGACGTCTTCATAAGGTTGCACATAAAATGAGAGAGAAGGAGAGAGAGAGAGCGCGCGCTCAAAATTGGAAGCATTATTTAGCCGAATTAAGAAAATGAAACAGTCTCCAAGCGTTCAAGGCAGGATAAAAAAAATCAAATATCAAATTAACACATGCGGTAGAGGCAATTGCAACTTCTCTGGCCTTTCTGGCAAGTTTTGAAAAACACCTCGAATGTATTAACATCACCGGATGTTAGAATATTTTACAAAATGGAGTCGCTTCCCATTAAAATAAGTATCGGCAAGAAGTTTTGTATGTCGTTTCTGTGTTATATTTTAGTGTATATTGATACCTTTAATGAAATATAGCTCACATCTCAACAGATCATAAAATGTGTTGTAATTATATCAAGTTTTAAAAAAAGGGGGGTCGTCATAGACGCCTAGGTAATACATTCGAAGTGTTTTTCCGAGCTTGCCAGAAAGGCCCGAGAAGTTGCGATTGGCGGTAGAGGCTGACACGATAGAATTGAGGGATTTAGTGATTATTTTTAGAATGTTCACATGAGTTTTTAAACAAGATTTGTTTAGATTTTATCGGTGTCATGATCACAGTGCAAGGGATTTTTTTTTTCAAAATGTGGCGAAGACCCATTTTTGGCGACTGCTTAACATGTGTACATTTTTCTCCTCAATGTATGTCACCTTCCCACCCGTGTGTTTATTCGGTCAGTCTATGCTAAGTCAAATGAATCCGCTCCACGTGCGACCGAAAATCTCGTGTCGCGTCAGCGCACATAGCCTAGAATATTGCCCCTGGGCTGCAGATCAGCAATTGATAAATAATTGAGTAACATTTGGAAGGATGCTTTCAATGCAGCGGTCAATTGTTAAACAATAAGTGTTTAAATATTCGATGTCAATCAACCTCACATTAAAGGTGCGATATCGTAATCTGAGAATGTGGCTAAAAAATTAACCTGTTGAACACGCTAAACTTCTATAGTTATGAACAGAATAAAATATATATTATCAGAGACTTAAATAACTTAAAAAGTTATTTATGTCTCTGGTTTTATAAGTTAACAGTTTTAAGTCAAATATTAAATAAAATTTGTTCTCAGGATTAGAAGTAATGATATACGACTACATTAAGCAATAAAGTCGGTCGATCGTCATTAAATCATCATGCAGAGTACTGCAAGTGTCGACAGTTTCTTATTTCTTTGAAATAATTGTAGTAGTTCAATTGACTTGCAGACTATAATATAGCGACTTTTCTGCCTCCCAAAAATGTATGCATTTAATTGCGATAGATATTTGTTCTTGGGGATTTTACTTATTGTTATATGCACAATGATAAAAAAAATCATTGAAGTTGTGTAATATGAGGTTGTAATGCAGATTAAAACTCAGCTGAATATTTTATTTTTAATCTAGCTTGTCAAAATGGGAGATTGTTAACTTGTAGCTTGTTAACTCTGAAAAAGTCTAGAACAGAAGAATAAAGTCTTTATAGCCTTCGCTACATCTTCTTATTTATGTGTACGCGTACATAAAGCTATTTTAGATATTTTTTTTTTACTGTATAAAAAAGTGTTGTTTTTCCTAACCTTAAATTTAAATCTATAGAAATTCAATATATACATGTAACATCTCAATAGCTTTGATAGCTTATTACCGCTTGGAAATCATTTAGTGATGCAAATTGACAAATGCCCATGAAAAGACATTATTGGACCCCAAGGGTTTCTTATCCTTTCCGACGATGATGAGAAGAACTCAAATGTGCATACAAATCATACATTTACATGTATATTTATATGTGATATGATAGAAATAATTGAAAAATATAGGTCTTTTTTGTGCCGCACAAAACGGGCGAAAAAGATTTTTAAACCCCACGAAAAAAAATTGAGGGGGGGGGGTTAAATAAAAATCACCTTGTCCGTCCGTACGTCGTGTCCGGTCTATATCTTTCTGATGGAGAAACATTGGAAGTGTTCTTACTTCATACAAATAATACTCATTAACTGACGAAGCTTAATGACCTAAACCCAAGGTCATTTGGACAAAGTAAAGGTCACTGGCAGGAAAAGTGCAAAATTTGTTTCCGGTCCACTTTGGAATTTCTTACTTCACACAAAGATTGCTTATGACCTGAGGGTGTGTAATGATTTGTTCCTAAGTCATTTAAGGAGAAACATTGGGAGTTTCTATTTCATGTAAAGATTCCTGATGACCGATGATGTGTCATGAACTTGACCCAGGGTCAGTTGCGCAAGTTCAAAGTCATATTAAACATGTGTCATATCTTGTATTAATGGAAATGAGTAAAAGCTAGAGTTTGTCATAAAGATTACTTGTGACCTGTAAATACACCCTGCCTTGTCTGACTCACTTATTAAAGAAAACGAACCATCCATTATTCTCTAATAGAGAAATACGTGAGTAATGACTTCTTTCTTAGCGGGGATATCATTTGTGAGCTTGCTAACAGTACCTTTTAGATGGTCCAGTGGGAGCAATGCCCCCTTTCTCTCAACCAAAATTTCCCTTAAGTTAACGCTTAGAAAATTGATTTTTGGGTCATTTCCCCCACCGCCACATCCACACTTTTATTATAATTAAATTAATTATATACATGTACATAAATGATGTACTTTTTAAAGTTATCCTAAACTTGAAGTAAGTTAAACGAAGAACTTGCCTGGTATGAAAATAATACTTTGAAATTGAGTCTCGTTTTCGATTTCTTGAACTTACTATTATCATATTGATAATCCAGTATAATTAAAAACCATTTCCCTTCTCCTTACACTCGCCAGGTTCTGATAGACCTGTATCAATAACAGACTATACCCACTTGACCTCCACATTTGCATACAAATTAAATAAACACCTACTTAGCAAAGATATGCCTTTATCTGTTTAATGAGTAGTGCAATACTCAATCTAGAGGTTACATAGAAAACAGGTATGAATTAATTTTTTTTGTCTCCATTTGAAGAGTTCCAATCAATTTGCTAAAGCTCTAATTCGTAAGAAGAAATTGTCATGTAAAGATGACCTTTTATCAATACAGGGTCTGTCAGGCTCTGACAAGTGTCAGGAGAAGGAGGTATTTTAATGAGACTGATGGACAATCCTTTCGCGACACGAAGTTGCGACGGAAGACCTACTCGTTGCTTTGCAACGAGCTCGGCTCTAGTTTTTTCTATTTTTTTTTTTGGAAGCTATTATTTGTGAACTACTTGGTCAATTTAAAAATGGAATATTAGAATGATAAATCAATTGTAAACATATCAACTGCTTCGCGTAATTATCTAGACTTCAGGATTATGTTTACTCATAATTTGAGATTTCAACAAAAATTATTTTTACAAAGTTCAATACTTGAAGTCAAAAGTTGTTTTGAAAACACAAAAAAACAACAATGTTATTAACAATTTTCGATATTAATATCCATGTTTTGTTTATTTGAGGAAGAGATGCTACGGCAAAGGTAAAATAATATTGTGTAGCAGGAATGACCTCAATTCATGTGATATATTTCCTATTTGCCCCTACTTTTGTCGAAAATAATATTTGGAAATTTCTAGTTTATATACTTACTTCAGTGGATACTATAAATAGGTTCGTTTTGGCATATAGATCGATAATAATCCTTCACACGTGTTCGATCATCACATGAAATATCAAGTTTTTGTTTATACTTTTCTACTGGTTAATATACCGGAAGTAACCTTTTTCGGGTGGTGCTAAATACAGTCAAAGGTCATACCCGCATAGTCTATTCACCAGATTTAACATTATATTTTTCTATTGTCATGGTTTGCTATATAAGGCACTGAAATTTGTAGTTTCTTGGGGACTTGTTAAGCAATAAGTTTCTCACTTCTCTAACATGGTTTATTATATATTTAACAGGTTTCACCCGTTAGGAGAATATTTTGATGATTTTGTCGTCGTCATTTGCTCCTGTTGAATTATTTTCGACCTTTAAACTGAAAGTTAGGTGTTAGGTTCTTATTAAAAGGGATTTTTGTTTTAAATCTAGGCCTTTCCCCCGGTTAGGTGGGCAAGAGTTCCCATACGCTAGGATGGGGGGGGGGGGGTGATTTTGTTGTTGTTGATTCTAATGGTGGTGTTGATAGGGATGTTTGATAGGAATTTTTGATAGTGACAAATTGTTTTGTCTATACTCGGCAGAAATTTTAAAATTGTTATCATTATTTTGTTTTTGTTATTTTCTATAAAGTCGTAAATAAATATTGTTGTTTGTTGAAGCTGGTGTTTTTCATATCAATGTGTTGAACGGTGTCAAAAGGTGAAATATATATTATTTAACTTAGAATTAAGACCAAGCAGAATCTCAAATTATAGAGAACCTGGGAAATAAATTATAACACATAGGAAACGGTAAACATATTACATAGTGTGATTGTGACCCGACCCGTCCTATTACAATTGAAACAGGGAGCTAATTTTCATTTTCCTAATTTGTCTTAATAACTTTCTGTAGCAATATAATTACAAAATTAAAGTTTCTACGTGGTTAATCATATCATTTTCATATTTTATGGTTGTATTATCTCGTGGATAAAGGAAATTAGGTCTAAACTAAACTTAAAATAAGAGATTAAAGCGATTAAATGAATTGTAAAATTTGAGCAGCTATTCGTATTTTATTATTTTTTAATCAAAAACTTTTTTATCATTTCTAATAATTACAAATAAAGAAAACTTTGGAATGGGTGGACAAATTTTTCAATAAAACATTCTGGGGTCACTGGCATAAAAAGTAGGTCATACATTATGGAAGGGCTACAATGTACAATAAGTAGTTTTTCGTTCTTATTAGTGTTTTTTTTCTGTAAACGAAATCCTTAACACATTTCAGAGTATTTTGATTATACTGAATTTTATTCACATTAATATTGACAAGTGTCCCATACCTCCTTAATTTTGTTTGGTAATATTAAGAATGGCGGACACTATTTCATTTGCGTGGATATATCGCACACCTGAAAGGAGTAATTGTAAACGTGACAATTACTAACCCTATAAAATATCATTTATGACGCAGTATAAAGATGTTTAACGTCATCAAAACAGACTTTATGAAGTGCATGTAGTGGCTTCCCTGCTATAATTCAGCATGCTAAAATACGCTTTTCAACATTATCTAACCCGCACAAATATGTTTAGGAGATTCATATTAGCTCAATTTGATTATAACCTCTAAAGGGTAGTTAACAGAGTGTGAACCAGTGAACAAATTATTTGCATTTCTATTCGCTTCACTATGCGTGTTGAAATAGAGTAAATCCGTCCCTGTGCCTAAATGTTGAAGTATTATATCATAAACAAATGTTTCGCACACTCTGGTCGTTGTTTTCTTTCATAAACTTTCCTCAGAATAATGTATATACATTTTCTAGATACTTGGGTTGGGGGGTTGGAGAGGGTGGTGTTCGGCCCTGTTCTCAAGCATCTGTGGCTTTGCCAGCAGTGCATAAATTGTTACGCAATTTTTCAAATAATATTTTTAAAATATTTTATTTAGCAAAGCATTGCTAATTTGAAGAAATTACTGAACTCCAAGGAATACTGAATTCAAAACATTGCCTCCTAAGTTCACAGTTTTCTTACTAAGTTTTGTTCCTCAGAAGATAAACAAAGAACATCTTTATCTACAGATTGGTTCTCTTTCAGTCTCATCTATCAAAAGAGAAGAACGTGGCTACATAATGAATTCTCCAACTGACAGACCACTCATTGATGTACCACGGATCATCACAGAGATAAACACAAAGTTTGGAGGATTAGGCAGTATGTCATGTGTGAGTGATGAAAAACTGTGGACACGTGGTGGCGACAACATAGTGAGACTCTACAATCTGCAGGGGGGCCTAGTGGAGTCAGTTCAAACCAAGTCAGGGAACCACCCACGGGACATAGCAGTGACAAGGAGTGGGAATCTAGTTTATACGGATTACAATGAAAGAACTGTTAATATCGGGGATAATTCACAGATACAGACAGTAATCAGACTACAGGGGTGGAGACCTAGCGGTGTCTGTAGTACCTCCTCTGATGACCTCCTGGTTGTCATGGACAGTGATGATGATGCTGCTGCTAAACAAACAAAAGTTGTTCGTTACTCTGGGTTCACAGTGACACAAAGTATTCAGTACGCTGACAATGGTCAACCTCTCTATTCATCGGATGGATTATTAAGAAATAAATACATCTGTGAGAACAGAAACCTAGATATCTGTGTGTCAGACCGTGGAGCCGGTGCAGTAGTGGTGGTCAATCAGGCCGGGGAACTCCGGTTTACCTACACTGGTCCTCCCTCTACTACCAATGGATCATTTTCTCCAGCTGGCATCACAACAGACAGCCAGGGTCGGATCCTGACAGCAGACAATGACAACAACCGTATCCACATCCTGGATCAGGACGGACAGTTTCTCCGCTACATTAACAACTGTGATTTAAAGATTCCATTTTGTTTATGTGTGGACACCAGAGACAATCTCTTTGTGGCTGAGTGGAACACAGGAAATGTGAAGAAAATCCAGTATTATATGTGAGTAAACTGTACATGAGTATAAACTATAATACACAAACATATAAATAGTGTGTATAATACATTGAAATAGATTCTATGTAAATATGACGTTTACAGATAAAAAGCTACTGAATCATTGTAATAGAAACAAACTGTGCATACATTATATATTGCAAATTTGTGCATCATTCAAAGAATATTGTGTTGTACATAGGAATGTAATTTAGTTTTATTTTCAATAAATAAAATTAATTTGAATATAGCTATATGTTTTCTCTGCAATAAGTTCATAAGTTTTCAAAGATTATTGTACAAAGTTATATAAAGTTTTTCTATCTGATTTTGAATTTGTTAACCTACATTTCATTTTGTATCTATAAATTTTCATTGCAGTATATGAAATAAGTGCATTCATCAATTTGCTTATCATGCATTTTTTGTGATCTTATCTTATGTAATATATGAAGACAAAAAAATGCTTACCGGTAGGAGTATCAACAATTTTACCTCAATATTGTTCTGGAAAATTTTCGACAAAAGACATATAAAACTAAGGATTTTAAGTTCCCATAGAAAATATTGTATCACCTTTTAGAATAACATACATGTACTTGCTTTTTATATTTATAAACGGTGCATTGTCATTTGTTACTATTTTACTATGTCCTGAGATAAATAGATACATGTATGTCCATCTAATCCTGGTGATTTATTATTTTTTTTAGTTTAATTGCTTCTTCGCATTCTTTTAAAAGGCGTTTATTATATTAGTAGTTTTTTCATCATCATTAAGTTTTTATTTAATTTTAGTTACATTTGTATATGTTGAAATTTTTTCGTTTAGTGGTAGTTGGGATGTATAAAGATTTTCATAAAATTTACACAGCGCTCCTAATATTTCAATACTGCTATAAACAAATTTGTTTCCGTCATCAATTGTTTTCTTTAACATTATTTTGTCGTCGACGTTGCTCTAATTTTACTTGTTAATTCTTCATCATGTTTTATTAAATTAGCCCTAGATGTAATATAAGCCTATTTTGATTACTTATCATATATTTCATCAAGTTCTTTTTCAATTTTTTTTTTATGTGTTATGTATTTCATAAGAATGACACTCTTTAATGTGTGTAATTTTTCTTTCTTTATCCTTATTTGTTTTTTTTTAAGTAGCGTTTTTTTTTTATTGAGGTATTATTTGAGAACTTTTTGATGATATATTTCACAATTTCCCATCATTCATAAGGGCACTTTATCTTATTGAGACTTATTACTTCTTTAATAATTCTTTAATGGGTTTTTATCTTTTCTATATAGTAAATTATTTTTTAGCACCCTGGCCCTCTTTTATTTTTATTTAGGAATAAAACCTATTTCCATTGCCATATGATTACTCATTCTTTTTTGGTTACTTGTGTACTATTTCTAAGTAATGATGAGTGGATAGAGAGTAAGAAGTTTTCCGTAATAAAACTGTAATCTATTCGACTTTTCTCAGGTATCAATCAAATAACAGTTTTAGTAATAGATTTAAAATTATGTGTGCTTGTATCGAAACAATGAATTTGTTCGTCGTTTCCTAAAATTATATAATTAAAATTTTCTACTATTAACATAATTTTCATTAAGAGAAAATCTGTTAACTCAAGATTTAGTACTTCGAAACAAAAGATGTCTTGATACATAAGTGAAAACAATTTGAGTCTAATAGTACTTCGTTGATTGTTATTATCCTCTACATGTTAAAACTGTTCATTGTATTGTATTTTAATCAATAAAAAAACCTAACGCATAGAATAATGTATAAACTTTATCAGGATTCAGAACACCAGACAACTTCTTTTTAAAGTTTGTAGCTTTTTATTTTCAGAATGATTTTCATGTATGCAAATATTCCTGTGAACCAACTATTATTTGCGACGACTTTATTTCCTGATGAACCTGCAATAAACTGGTTTGCACATGTTTTATTACTACCATGTGGTGAATATTGGTCCGGAGCGAGAAATATTCGCGACAATGAGGCTCTCGCGAACGCTGCGAAAATTTCTCGCATACGAATACAAGCTGGTGTGTTGTATGAGAAAAGGAAAGTACATGGCTCAGTGGTCAAGTGTATTCGGCCAGTAGCCCAAAATCCAATGATACGAACCCCACTGTAGTCACTTGATGTCATGTTTAGTGTCCTTATAATTTGACAAGGCAACATACACTACAAACCCCTCTTTCCATTCTATTTTAAAATGATTCCAAAAATATAAATTTTGCATTTAACATTGATTTCAATATAATTCAACGTATAAATCGCAGTAATTTTTATTTGAAAGAAACATTTTGTTTATTGAGTTAGATATATAATTATGAATAAAATGATACATTTTATTGTAAATTGATTTTTTTTAATGATGTCCACCTGAAAATGAAATATAAGACCAATATATACAAAAAGCTAATGTGAACCTTGACCTGTTCTTTCCTATCTAAGGGTTACCGTCTTTGATTTTGTTACCGTCCACAAACAAAAAATCTTTATAAAAGGCAACATTAACAATAAATATTTTAAGATAGCAAAAATGGTTCTAATATTTGTGTATACCTATCTGTATTGTTAGCCTGATCAAAAGTAACACCATTTTCAATGACACTTTTACAAATTAATTATTAAAATGTAAGGTAATCATAGTTCTGATTTTGCAATCAGGTCATTCTAATTAAATAATAACCTTATTGTTCACTACGCAAAATGACTCTTAATAGTTTCTCTGTATGTAATACTTCATCCGCACATTTTTTGCATGTATATGTTAAATTTGACCATAATATCAAAACAACAGATATGAAAATGCATAAATAAGACGTTTGATCTACTATGCCTTTTGTAAAGTGTTTTGTCTGTTTATTTTTTGCTTGTCAATATGCTGAGGATGTTGTGGTAGATCTGACCCCTCCCCTCCATCCAGTTGTCTGTCTGACCACTTTGAATAGTAAATGAAAACACAAGAGGTCATTTAAAATCATTCTCACATTGTTTGTTATATAGGAATTTATTTCTCTCTGCTCTCCCACGTAAACTGACTGTTGACGCAGAGCGATATTGCTTCATCCCTAGACATTAAATGTTTTTGGGTTACCTCGGAAACATACTTTTTAATCCATACTATTCAAAAAGAGCCCTTATTACGGGGTATCACTCTTTTCACAGATTTTTCGAGCGGAATTAATTAAGATTTATATTTACTCTAAGACAAAGAATAAGACACTATTTTTACATTGTTTTTACATATCTAATATAGTTTGAATCAACACATATTGAAAGTAATTGACCTGGTATGGGAACTGGTAAGGTCCTCCACTGTTGTCTATTGCCACTTGGTCTTGACAAGAATGGACTGGTAAGGTCCTCCAATGGATAATGTTATCTACTGGCCACTTAGTCTACACAAGACGTCACCAATATTAGGCCACCATCGATGAAAGTGGTTTACACAATAGATGGAACAAGGGACCTGCGCCAACATAGTACACAAACACATTAAGTACATTACAAAAGCAACTGTGGCTTTTACACCAATACGCACCATACTTTACTTACAGGGTATACGGTCATGAATGACACACTTAGCATAGACGCTTATTACACACAAAATACTGATACAAAGTCTTAAAGACGACTTACTATAAAGCATATTAGCTTTTACACTCACAAAATACTAACTCATAATTACTTAAATGCAGTGTTGCATAATACTACTCATGACTACAAAAGGAATATGACCATAATAGTCCGCCATACTTATAATAGATTCAAACACGTGTATCTAAACATATGTAATAATTCCGGATATTTTAGGTTCGGCCCAGACCGGGTTTTTCTTTTAGTTCCTTTGTTTATGTCACGTGATACAAGGGTATAAATACAACAGTGAATCAGCTGTCGGCTGCTTAGTAGATGATCAGCAGAAGACAGAAGTTTGTGAAGTTTAATAAAAAGTATTGTGTCAATACAGAGCTTGCCCGTTCGTAACGGTGTTAAGTGTTTTTGATAGGCCATAGAGAGGTTGTCGTCTTTGTACTGTAGGTTGCAGTCATTTTGGCTTGCCAGTGTGTCACAGTAGGCTTTCCTCAGAGAGGCTAGCCAGTGTTCTCTATAGTGGCTGATCAGACTGTCGCCCAGGCCGTTGTGCTCACTGTCCGTCCTGAATAAGGCAGCCTACAGTGTGCACAGTGGTTGAAGGGCTACCACATATACTGTCCGTCCTGAATAAGGCAGCCTACAGTATATGCGGTAATCTGAGGACGGTGAGTCATTTTAGCTGAGTGGTTGACCTCAGAAGATTGTCACTGTGGGTGTGTACTGTCCGACCTGAACAAGGCAGCACCAGTACATCCCACACAGTGTCAATTATATATATTTATTATACCCCTTGTTTTGTTAGTAAATATTCTAGATTCCCTGAAATTACTCGTTGATTATTAACCTAAGTAAGGTTAGGCTATACCAATCATTTTTGACAATCAATAGAAAATCATTATATTATAAGACTTTGTTAGTGTACACCCAAAACCCTGGAAAAGACCAGGCACGAACCCTTCCCCTGGCAGTACAAGTAGCTCGGTACGTTACACATAGACATTTAAATTCAAACGTAACAATTTGCATAAAAACGATTGGAATACCATGACTGGGTGTTTTAGAACAGTAATGAACGAAATGACGATAAAATTGACAATTAATAAACCTCACCTCAGAAAAAGCCGGTACCAGGTTCACCCCAGAGTAAACACACAACTATTTATATTAACAAAATGCATAGTGACTGGATGGTATGCACGAGAGAAGTATAAGAACGTCCTTCCCTCTGGACTGCCGCGTCCAAACTGATACTGCACGGACTGGCCCAGTGAACTGAGGTTCAATATGGGTATTTACAAATACGTAAGACTAAAATACTAAGGGGATCACCACGGGATATGTGGTTCAGTTAAAATACAAAACTAAATATATAAAATGATGAATTTTAATGTGACAACTCTAAGTTGAAAAATAATTCAAGAAAGGGAATTCTAATTCATTGTATAAAAAAGAGAAAATGTAGGTGTGGATTTTTTTTTATCCAAAAACAAACTTCCTACGAATACATTGTTAAGTGTTACATAATTTTATTTATCATAAATAAGTAGAGATTGTTTTTAGTATTTCAGAACAAAAAACTGATTTTAATACCCAGCATCTGATCCTGGGTGGAGTAAATAAAAACCAAACAAGGAAGAGGTATTTCTGATTGCTCATTTAAAATAATCTTTCTTTTCTATATATCCCATTATATTGTAAATCGTTATTATGATAAATATACGATTAACACAACTCGTTGACTAATTTTTGGGATTTTTACAATGTACGCTTGAATGGCGGAACGGGTTAAAATGTGGTAAGCAGTGATGGATCATGTTGGATCGTTGTTGAGCTTGGTTGATGATTTACTGAACTACTGAGGCCCCTGGGAAACAATGCTGTAATATTCATTTTTGTTAGTAGATAAGTTAAATTTTTATCTTTGAATGTTGTCATTATTTATTGAACTATAGGAGTCATAAAAACCAAGTAATTTTTAATTTTTAGTAGGCATTGAATCAACCGCAAAGAAAGTTCAGTTGTGACAATAACATACGGAGAATACGTGTAGATGAGTTGATTTTATGCAAAAAATTGTGTTTAATACAAAAATGTCTTTTATTTAAAATATATTGAATAGCTTTCCGTTCAAAATTTAAAATTGATTAAAAAAAAAATTATATCATTGTAAGATCAGTTGCCCAATGTTTTACTCTCAACCATATCTTGTGACTCTTACTTTGTTACTAAGGTATATACATCACCGGAGACTTTCCACACGTTTATGATATGTAGTAAAGTTTAATTTATTAATTATACATGTATAATAACAAAATCCTTGAAAAAATATCAAATAGAGATTTTTTTGAAACATTTAATTACTACTGACTAATAATTATGATGAACTGAATTAATATTTTATTTGAAAAGTAACATCAGATTTAGATCTGTTACTATCTCTGATCAGTCATCTCACCTAGAAAAAATAGGGGTCCAGGCTCCACCACACCAAATTTTCAATTCACTCAACGCAACTCAACTCAAATCCTTTAAAGCAAAGTGCATAAAATTAAGATAAATACTCTGACTTGAGGCCAAGTATTGACTTAGGGAAAATTGGTGAGAGTGGGGCCTGATATAGAGGAGTACTTTAATGCAACTCATTCATTGCACATATTTGGGTAGCTGTTGTACCAATCATGACAATTAACAAGTTACATACAAGGTCAAATGATTAAATTAAAAAAATACATACAAATATTCGGGTGGCTCCAGCGAAATCCAGTAAGGAATGTATTTGGGAAACTAGATTTTAATAGAAGTGCTTCATCTGTATATCGAAAAAAAAATTAAAACATAATATTTACATATCACATATTTTTTGCTTGTAAAGTGTGTTGAAAGCTACGGCAGTTATAACACTGTAATGCACACAGGGTACTCAGAGATTAAAATGACGAATTTTATTATGACGTCACAAACGGTGAATGCTGTGAACTGCTACGTCACCAGCGAAAATCAAAGTTTACGCTTGTGGTTTCTGTGGCTCATCCATTAATATGAACCTACCTTTGAGATAAGATAGGAATTTTAAGTTATAAATCACATTTACATACAAGGCATGAAGTTAAAATAATTTAAATATAAACAATAAATCCTGATTTTTTTCAAGTATACAGTCTCATAACTGCAGCGATGTATGCATACACATTTTCTTAACGCGCTGACGCATGTTACTCAATTTGTATGCACATACCGCTGCAGTTATGTATACTTAAAAATATCATGATTCAGTGCTATATTAAATTTCAATAAAGCCACAAGTAGAAGATAGAGACAGCTTTTTTGTTTAAATTTACGTAATGGATGTTTAACAACATTGATTTAACGGGCCACATATGGTTTTCAAGGATCGGGGATGGAAAACATACAATTCGTTGGATAAAATTAGTATAACATCGCAAATCATGAGAGATCTTATATTTACAATTTGCCCATCGTGTCAGTTTGAACAAGAATCTTGGAATCTGGAGTTGACAGAGGTGAAAGCAAAGCCTGCGTAACAGGACCTCTAATGAGAGAACGGTTGCAAATTATACCTAATTTTTTTTCTGCACAGGTGTCGGTTTTTTAAAAATAAAAACACGACAGACGTGGCTATTTATGTAAACATCTCCTCAGCTTTAACAGTCAAACGTCATCAAACAATAAGAGGTAATGTACAAGGAAATCCGGTTTTAAATCAAAAATGAGCCCAAACGTATGTTAAAGGGGATTTAAAAACTGGAATTCTCAATCTGCAGTTAACAAAGCATAAGATCATGGATCCCGAGTACAGCCTTCAGGATGTGGTACGGTGTCATTTATGTGAAACTCAGACCCCTCCTTTACACTGTGATATTTGTGAAAAATATCTGTGTGAAACCTGTAAAGAAGAACATCTTTCTGATGAATCCAAAGATCACAGAGTAGTGCCATTCGAAATGCGGAGATCGACTACAAAATGTAAAATTCATACCACAAAAATATGTGAACTTTTCTGTGGGCAATGTGGCATTACTATTTGTGCACTTTGTTTTTCTTCAAAAGAACATCAAACTCACGAGGTTGTGAATATTTTGGAAAGTTTTGAAAACAAAAGACGTGATATACAGAAAGACTTACACGAATTAGAAAATTCCATTTATCCTAAATATCAAGCGGTAGCATCAGAAATCCCAGATCAAAAAGTTGATTTGAATAGGAATCTCCAGAACTTGACTACAGCAATCAACAACCAGGCAGATGTATGGCACAAAGAAATAGACAATATTGTTATGGAACTAAAATCTGATCTTGATAAAATGGAAGACAAAACCCTGGATGTATTGAATAAACAGGAAGAAGAAAACACACGAATCATTTTTGAAATCAAACAGTGCAATGCTGATCTAAATAAATTAATGGAATCAAAGGATATCAGCCTTGTCTCTGCTTTCAAATCAAAAAATGTCGAATTCAGGGAAATGCTTAAGAAAATCACAGTTTCTTTACCAATCTTTGATCCTCAGAATACTCACAAAGAATACATTAAAGAACAGTTTGGTTCTCTGTCAATGTGCTCCATTGAAAAAAAGGATTATTACAACATTTCTGACTCCCGAAATGTGGAATCTTCTCCCTCTTCCAAACAGCTCATTGATGTACCACTGATTATTTCAAATATAAAAACAAACTATGAACACAATACCTTACGCAGTTTATCCTGTCTGAATGATGAAGAAATATGGGCATGCGGTCAAGATAGCACAATGAGACTCTACAACCTTCACGGCACACTACTGAATTCAATCCAAACTAAATCAGGGTACAGGCCAAGGGACATAGTAGTGACAAGGAGTAAGGATCTAGTTTATGTTGATTACACCGATAGAACTGTGAACACGATAAAAAATGCACATATACAAGAAGTGATAAGACTTCTACAATGGAAACCTCGTGGTGTATGTTGTACCTCCTCTGGTGACCTCCTGGTTGTCATGGACAGTGATGATGAAAAATATACGAAAGTTGTGCGTTACTCTGGCTCCACAGAGAAACAAGTTATTCAATATGATGACAATGAACGACCTCTCTATTCATCTGGTGGAATATCTAACATTAAATATATATGTGAGAACATAAACAAAGATGTATGTGTATCTGACTGGATTGCCCGTGCAGTAGTGGTGGTAAATAAGGCTGGGAAACTCCGCTTTACATACACTGGCACGTCCTATACTACAAAAGAATCATTTGAACCATATGGTATCACAACAGACAGCCAGGGTCGAATTCTGACCGCAGATAGTAACAACCTCTGTATTCATATCTTAGATAAAGTCGGACAGTTCCTCCGTTACATTGATAACTGTGATTTACATAGTACATGGGGTTTATGCGTAGACACCAAAGACTATCTATATGTGGCTGAGGACACTGGAGAAGTGAAGAAAATTCAGTATTAAATGTGATCAAACTGTGTTTACATTCATATTTAAATATAAAAAAGTGTGAACATTGCATTAGTTTTTTAATGCTAAAATGACAATTGTTTTGACTGGCCATCAATGGTGAACACAAACTGTTACTCTGATTAACGTTGGTAATAACGCACATGTAAAGTATCATATCAGAAACAGATTAAAGTTCTATAATCAATTATGTCATGTTTGATTGGGATTAGTAGTAATATATTTTATATCGGCTATTTTACATGCTACTAATTAATTAAAAGATTGTAAACATATATCATCAATGGACTGATGAAATTATATAAGAAAAGAACGTGAAAATTTTATTATTGAATAATTGCTAGATTGATAAGATATTGACCCTTCTGATTTGTCGAAAAATATCTTTGATAACTGCATCAATAAAAAAAATAATTTGCCGGATCTATTTTCCACTCTATTGTTCTGATTTAACATTTACATATAACGGGAATTTCGATAGTAAACACTGTCAACAAAATATAAAGTTGTACCTGTTTAATTGTCAGCAAACAAAGTAAAAATATAGATATATCATATATAAAAAAAATCAATAATCCAACGAACATCAATATAAAAAATCAAATGCTTAACCTACAAAAATAAATAACACGGTATTTAATTCACTAATTAGAAAATTAAGCCTGAGATAAACGATCAACCTTTACGGCGAGGGTGTTCCAATTCCAGATATATTTATTATAAACATATAGGCCTATACTCTTTCAAAGTAACAATGCTGTTCAAATTTATTTACTATGAGTTGAAAATAATCAGTCATCAGAATAAAGATCGTAAGGCAAAGCTCCTTCGGTGTATCCAAAGCGGGAGATATACCATTTAAATACCTCACTGGCTATCTAGTTACCACAGCGTTTACAAAAGTTACACATAATTGGTAATCTTTGTCGACATATCAACTATTTTCGTTAACCATCGCGTCTTTCTGCATGGTTATATCCATGGTTATACCCAGTAGCATACTTCAGCGATCTAACTTACATTAAAACCAGTTTTAGCTAATCTTGTTGTCAAGTGATTACTATCACGAGGCATCGCATGTATTTTCATTTCGTTTTTAATTTAGCCGACTCAGATTAAAACTTCTATTTATGTTAAATTCATTAAATTCAACTCAATAATTCTGCATCAGCTGATGGCACATCCATTTTGAATAATGTTGTTGTTATTGTTTTGTATACGCGCTGCGTCATTTACTTTATTTACATTTCTGATCAATGATACTTCATATTTATTGATTTGAAAATGTTCTAATAAATGATACGCTCACTGATGAACTTTTTTTCAATCAGTTTTTCCTTTAATACGTTTGACAAATGTTTAAATGCATTTACTTTATAGAGCAATAATAAATTGACTTGTGTCTACACATTGCTATTCTAAATAATGTGTCAGTGTCTGGAGGTAATTCTAAAACAAGTACTATTGAATATGTTATCCTTTGAAGTGCAAATGTATGTATATGTAGATACACACACATTCAAATAAATTTAACATTTTAAATATTTTCTTCACTTTTTTAACAGTTCAGAGGGAATGCTCATGAAGCTATCATAAGACTAACATATGTGCCAATGTTTTTAATACATCTTTGTAATAGGGGAGTTTCTCGAAGCTGTCCCAATTTATGACACCTCTTAAAAATCTTTAAGACATCCCAACAGTTGTCTTATCCTCAATACAATCAACAGTAATCATAGAGGTTTTGAATCATCTCTTCTTAAAAGGAACTGATACCTACACCATATCATATAACTTTAGGATACAAATACTCAAACAATAAATCTAGATGCACAGGTATTTAAATACTACCGGAAGGTACAACATTGATGGATTGAATGTATATACTCAATTATACAATTTTTGTTGTAGTTTTATTTGAGTCTAAATTATAACAAACAATATATGAATGAATT
Source organism: Magallana gigas (assembly GCF_902806645.1). Taxonomy (NCBI): domain Eukaryota; kingdom Metazoa; phylum Mollusca; class Bivalvia; order Ostreida; family Ostreidae; genus Magallana; species Magallana gigas. The sequence continues at coordinate 3,839,186 of NC_047562.1, read as the reverse complement.
ATTTGCGGAATCTTTTACAGGGGGGGGGGGGGGGGGGCGGTTGTAACGAGGAAAAAAATAGTTCATAATATTTGAATTGGCTAATCGGGAGAGGGGTCCAAGGCCTATTTTATATATTTTAGTGTAATTTTAATTATTTATTATTTTGAATTCGAACACCCCCTCGAAATACAAGCATTGCTTATGTTACTTACATTGAGTGAAAATCTGTTTTCTAAATTTTCAGAAAATTTCCCGTCTAAATTTAAATGAGCCTTCACATTTTGTTGACACACTCTATTTCATTGTTTTAAAGTAATTTGGTCAATCTAAGATATCTTGACTTAGGTTATATTTAAGATATCTTTGTTTTACATCTCAAGTAATGTCTTAGAGTAGTCACAAGACATGTCTCAAGACATATCCTAGGACGTGTCTTAAGATAGATCATAAGACAATTTCATGAACATGGCCACAGAGTTAAATAGATAGTTTTTATCATTTTAAGAAAAATCTGGTGTACAAGCTATTGTGTATCTATATTCTTTGAGACTGCAATAAGTAGAATCCTTTATTTGAACAAAAATGTTTTTTTTTAAGATTTGCATGATTCATCGTAACACACGTACACCGATGCAGATGTACAATCAACATTGAAAATCATCCTTTTCTAAAAATGGATGAAAACAACTGCTCCTATAATTTTAGCTTTGAAATTAGCATTGCATATTTTTTCGGTTTCTTCCTCTCGGTAAAAATAAGCTTTGCTTTAGTTTAATTAACAATTAAACTGACATTTTTTAAATTTTAATTTCTTCCCTGTATCAAGATATTGACAATTCAAGTGATCAAGACATAAAACAAATGTTTGCTCTTCATGAAATGCTTTTATTTATAGCAAATTTGGTTGGTATGCCATTGTAAATTTCACTTGTTCCCTTGGATAACGCAATAAAAACTCACCAATCCAAAATAAAACGAGATTTACTGGCATTTATTACAGTAATACAAGATTAATAAAACTATTTAAGATATAAAATCGACATAAAAAACATGGCAGTGTCTGGTTTTAGAAATACGGGTATACAAAGGCAAACGAATAACACGCAATAACACGGCAACTTAAATTGCATTTATATTGCCCCTATAGTCTATCACAACTACTTTCATAATTTACATGAAATAGTTATCTATGACCTCATAATATTTTAAAGCGTATGCGATGATTGGGGATAAGTGATTTATTTCAGGCTAAAGTACGTACTTTTGAATCTTGACATAGATTGTATTTATCCTGCTTCATTAAGGTCTTCCTTTTCCAATAAAAGACCAGATAATGATTGTAATGTTTATAACAGGAAGACAATCACGTGTTTTTATTCAATAGTAGTATAGTAAAGTAGTAGGATTTCTTTCATTCATTTATTCATTCATCATTTTTATTCATGAGTGTATTGATTTGTATTGGTTGAGTGGTATCTTTGGTGTCACGTGATTGTTGAGTTTGAGTTGTATCCAAGTGGTCAGATATTGTTGTTTCCTTGGGGATGTGATAGAATGGTGGAACTGGTATGTGTCAGTTGTTGTATCTTGGTGCACATCTGTGGATATTAGTATAAATATATTTTCACTTATTCCTCTATTAATTTTCTACGATATCACGTCAAAGATGTATGATCTCCTGCAAGTCATCATTACTAAAGCAGCATTCCCTAGAAAATGCTCATGGAATCTATGGATTAGTACAAGTAGAGGATATGTTCATATTTATTTAAATAATGAAACTTAATAATTGATATTGCGTAAGTTAATTATACGAACGCTTCATTTTCATTTAAGGTCACCTTTACTTCATCTTACTCTACGTGAATCATCTTCAATATATTACTTTTGTGAACCTTCATCAGTGGACTTAGGTTATTTATTTTCTGTTTCTATAATGGAAGACCCCTTCACATGTTTTTCTTTCTTTCTTTCTTTCTTTCTTTCTTTCTTTCTTTCTTTCTTTCTTTCTTTCTTTCTTTCTTTCTTTCTTTCTTTCTTTCTTTCTTTCTTTCCTCTCATTATTTTCTCCTTTCCGACGGCAGAATTTCTCAAAGATGGCAAGATGGTTTTAAATGAAAGTTTTAGGAATGATATAAAATGAAAATAATTATTTTTTTTAATTTTTCAAAATTCATTTCTAGTCGTCTGATCCCTATCACGCTAAGAGACACTTGTCTAAGAAATAATTAACCCCTAAGCAGCCAAACTTTGTAGAATTATAAACCTACAGTTGTAGATTTGTTATAACTATTTTGTTTTGTTTGCCGTAGCTCCGGATCGTCACGGGATGCACTTCAAAAAATTCATGTATTTTACATGGATTAAATATAGATGTATTGGTAGAAATAATTTCATATGTCTTCTTTGTGATGTGTGAAAAAAAATCTTCTTCTGGTGATTTATCTCAATTATCTCAGATAGCTTATTTTAAACAACTTAATTTGAACCCGAAGATCTCAAAAAATGTAAACGATCAAAACTCAAACCTTTTGTTAATGATAGACAATTGATTTAGGATGTGTTTAACGGGTTTCATTTCTTCAACCGTCACTTTCGGTTTCAATGGAATGGTTCAAACTAATCAAGTTGTTTAAAAGTTTTCTGAGTTTTTGGAACAATATTTTACTTTTTTAGCTACATGTATCATGATGGACAATTATGTAAAATAGGGAAATGTACAATAAAATTTATTTTTATTTTTATGAGCACTTTCATTTGTTCGTTAACTGTTCTGAGGCAGAAAAAGATCTCAAAAATGATAAAGACTTAAACAAACTTTTTGTGGGATGATAGACCTATGTTTTTACATGTGTTAACATAATTTTTTTCGTCGTAACTTCTAATGGACATCGAAAGTATTTTAAAAATGATTTTACGTTTTTAATTTATTTTACATGAAATGAAAATATTAGTATTGTTCCTTAAATATGGCATCTATGCAATGTAAAAAAACCCAAACAAACCCCAAACTATTCTGCTTCCGGTGATAGATCTCAATTATAGCTTTTTTTCAAACAAATAATGTACCTGCAAGATCTCAGAGTCACTAAGTGATCAAGACACGAAACTTTTATGGACACAGGATGGATCTCTGCCATTCAGTCAATTAAAATGTGACTGAATGGTAACTGAAAGGTGACTGAATGGCATAACTATGCTACCACTCAGTTGAGTGAATAGCAGAGATTCATCCTGTGGGATGATAGACAATTGATATCTAATATGGTAAACAGGTTTCATGTTGTCGACCGTGACTTCTGTTCTCACTCGAAGGGTTCAAATAAATCGAATAAATCGAATTGTTAAAGAGATTATCTTATTTTCTATTACTGATTTAGTTAGCTTAATGAACAGTTATGTACGATGACAAATGTTCAAGAAAAACTAATTCTAAGTCTAATTGACAAACGTTCCAGGAGATCTCAAACACGGAAAAACTTGAACAGCCAGACTTTGAGGGATGAAATCCCGATGATTGAACATATGTTAACACTTTTATGTTTGATTCGTCGTAACTTCTTCTGATCACCGGAAGTCCTTGAAAAAAAATTCTAATTATTTTCCTATTACATGAAATAAATAAATCAGCTCTTATTTTCATTAAGCACTTCTGTGTCCGTTTCCAGTCCCGAGACAAAAAACTTTGTCTTAACGAGATCTCACATAGAATTTGCAGAGACTTGAAGAACCAAATTTTGCCTGAGGAAAGATGGACTTATTTTAAAAAAAGATTTACATGTTTTGTTTGGATTAACATTACTTCCAGTCGTCACAGAAGGTACCGTTACGCAAGTAATCGACTGAACAAAATGAATATTGTTTAGGTTCACACGTCAATCCAAGGAATAAATACATATATGCATAAATATATCCATTTTTATCAAATAAAGGACAGCGTATAATCTGCTAATCTTCAAAGTTAAAAATAATCTGTAGTAAATTTATATTCCAAATCAAGTTCTTTGCAAACTAAATAAGGTAACATATGGTAAAAGCATTTAAGAACAAATAAAACACAAAAAGAAACACCATTATAATAACATGTAACACAACACACACAACACACACAGTCATTTAATTTTTTTATTCTTAATTAATTCCGTTTTGTTGGTTTCGTTTTCTTTCGTTTGTTCGTTTTGTTTAGATTTTTGGTTTCATTTCAAATGGTTTCGTCGATTTATTTGGTTCATGTCGATTGGTATCGTTTCGTTTCGTTCAGTTTCTTTTTGAGTTTTGGATCATTTAATTCCGTGACAGATTTACTGCCATGATTTCAAACCATTTGACTATCCTGAATAACAATGTGATAAAAAGAGAAGCAGGATAACTGTTATCACAAAACGCATTGGTGTTCTATAGAAACTGTTAATTTCGTAACAAATGTCCCCCAAAAAAATATCCTCTGTCGGTAAATGTCCGCAAGATAAAAATGTTTGCTTCAATAACTAATATATTGCAAAATATTATTCGGTTAAGAATAATAAATAAAGACGTTTGACTCCTTGCAGTCCTATTTTGAATAGTTAGCCCCCCTTTGTTGGCCTTGGGCAATAAAACACACCGAGTTGTCTCCTGCGTCTTGGGAAAATATTTTGGTCATTAGATAATTGTAAACTATCTTATATCAGGACAGAAGTCCTTCTGTTACATTATCAACTCTAGCTTACATAGTTCATTAGGTTTATGTTTGGACACAAGAGATTCTCTATATGTGACTGAGAACACGAGAAATAAAAAAGAAAAATCCAATTTTTTTGCAAAATTTCAAATGTCTGATTGAACTAGAACTGTGAATCCGATTCACAATGATCTGAATGCATATGTAATGTATCATATTACAAGGAAATTAAGTTTAGACAACCAATTTTTAATTATTTGAAATGCGCTCCTCCGTACAAATTACATGTATAAATCTTTGTTAACAACATTGTATATCTGAATAAAAGTACGGACATTTATGAAATAATTTGTTAAAACAAAGGTATTTTCAGGGCGTCTAGTACAAGCCCTTTTACGCAATTCTTTGTATCAGATATCTAAATTCCATTTCAATCCACTCATGTTTGTTTTGTACTGTCAAAAAATTGAATATAACATTTTGAATATGAAATAGCACGACGTTAATGCATGTTTGATCAAAAAAGGGTAGAATGATTTAGTGATATGCATTATTAAGTGTACACAACTTGTTCTGAGTTAATTAAAGAACTGTGGTTGAAAGGTAACTATGAATTAACTAGTAGATAGAATAACAAATACCTTTGAAGAAAACTCAAAATCTTCTTATACGTATTCATTCGATGGAACGACAAGGCAACCTTCATTGGGACCAGAAAGAATTGTTATAACCTGGACTTGTCATGTTGGATAAGGGTTTGTAGTCATATATTTTATTTTTAACAGTTATTTTACATGACAAAAAATGAATGAAAAAAGTGTTTATTTTAGATTGCATAGAGTTAAAATATTAAAACCTCTATCTTTGATAAAGATTGTAAACGCATGCCAGTAACTGATTTACGAAATTATGATACAATATCAATCAAGTTTGTGAAGTATAAATCTAAAATAGTTATAATTTCTCTTGAAAAACTTGGCAAACATACTACCTTATTGTAAATGGGTAAACATATATGTTGACTAATATAATTATGTTTTTTTCCCTTTACTTTCAATCTTATTGTGCTATCAAGTACCATTTAATAAGTACATGTTTATACACGTAGAGGGTAATCAATTATTTTCAAATCGTTTTTTATAGTTTAGACTAAGTTTAGTAGAAGTTGCATGAAAGGATTGTTGGAGTTAAAACATAAAACATCTCTCTGATATATCCATAGAACACAAAGTGGTGCGATTCAAATATCGGGGATCTTTTCCTAAATGTCAAAAACATTCGACAAAAATATGTGACCATTACTGTGAACAATGCAAAATTCCTATTTGTGAGCTCTATGTTTCCTGTAAGGAACACCAAACTCATGACGTTGTGGATATATTAGAAAGTTTACAAAACAAAACACATTTCTTGCAAAAAGATTTACAAGATTTTGAAAAAAATATATATCCTAAATATCAAGAGATTGTATCCAACATTTCAATGCAATAAGCTAGTCTAAATAAAAACTGCAAGACATTGACAACAGCAATCCACGAACATAGAGAAGAACTGCACAGAGAAATAGATATCATAATGCAGAAACTAAAATCGGATCTTGATGAAATGGAATCAAAACTAATGACGTTGTGGATATATTAGAAAGTTTACAAAACAAAACACATTTCTTGCAAAAAGATTCACAAGATTCAAAAAAAAAATTATATCCTAAATATCAAGAGATTGTATCCAACATTTCAATGCAAAAGCTAGTCTAAATAAAAACTGCAAGACATTGACAACAGCAATCCACGAACATGGAGAAGAACTGCACAAAGAAATAGATATCATAATGCAGTAACTAAAATCGGATATTGATGAAATGTCTTGATGTTCTAAGCAAACAAGAAGTTGAAATAACACACAACATTTCAAAAATCATACAGAGCATTGCTGATCTGAAACAATTACTGGATTTAAATGATATCAGCCTTGTGTCTGCCTACAAATCAAGGAATGCTGAATTCAGAAGACTGCCTCCTAAACTCACTGTTTCCTTACCAAGTGTTATCTCTCGGAGCATCAACAAATAACAGCTTTGTAAAGAGTTTGGGTTCGTATCAACGTTGACTTTAAAAACAGAAGAACACGTCCTATTTGTGTGCCACGAATCATTACACAAATGAAAACTGCGTATGAATATCCGTTAGGATTATGCAGTATTTCCTTTGCAAATGATGCAGAAATCTGGATGTGTGGTTATGATGCCAGTATAATGAGTCTTTACAACCTGCAAGGGGGACTAGTTGAGTCAATCAAAACCAAGTCAGGGAACAAGCCATGGGACATAGCAGTGACAAGGAGTGGGGATCTAGTTTATACTGATTACAATGATAGAACTGTGAACATAATGAAAAATACAAAAACACAGACAGCGATAAGACTACAGGGGTAGAGACTTCGGGGTGTCTGTTGTACCTCCTCTGGTGACCTCCTGGTTATTATGGAGTGTGACGATAAAAAGCAAACAAAAGTTGTGCGTTACTCTGGCTCTACAGAGAAACAAAATATTCAGTACAATGAAAAAGAGCAACCTCTCTATTCACCTGGTTGTGACTTTGAATACATCAGCGAGAACAAAAACCTAGATATATGTGTACCAGATAATAGAGCCCGTGCAGTAGTGGTGGTCAATCAGGCCAGGAAACTCTTTACCTTCACTGGTCCTCCCTCTGCCAAAAAAAGTCATTAGGTCCAGTCTGGATCTACAAAGACAGCCAGAGTGGGATCTTGACAGCAGACCAAAAACAACAACCGAATCCACATCATGAAACAGGACGGACAGTTCCTTCGCTATAGTGACAGCTGTGAATTACACCCTCCCTTTGTTTCATGTGTTAACACCAGGGACAACCTGTTTGCGGCTGAATATTTCACAGGTAACGTGAAGAAAATTGTCTATTGTGTGAAGATAAATTTCTCATTTGTATATTTCCAGAGGCATACAAAAGTATAAACATGTTTCATTGAAATGGACAGTTAAAGTACAATTAATAGTTATATTGAAGATATCTATATTGTTTGAATCTATACTTTAATAATTTAATAATTTGCTCTATCAAATGAGTTAAAATGGTGTAAATATTCGCGAAGCTTGACGAGCGAATAAAATCACGTGAACGAGTTGTGCAAGCAAATAAAACATCCCAAATTAAATATGTCTTTGATTATACGATTTGACTCAAACAAAGAACAGTTGTTGATATTTTACAAATTATAGATTTTCATGAAGCTTGGCTGGCTTAACAAAATTATTCCATTGAAAGGATGTATCTACGACTGTGTGTCAAGGCTATACAAATAAATAAATTAATCTCTTGTGTTCAGACGAAAACGTTTTTATCGGACGAATTACGATTTACTTGGACGAATTACCTATTTGTTCGGACAAATTAGGATTTATTCGGCGAATTGGTTATTTACAAATGTTATTTGTCGGACATAAAAGTTATATAGCATATCTTGATCAGACATAGGAAACATTTTTTTTGGTTTAAATAGGGAATAAATTCGTTATCCGGGTCCAATAGAGGGTGTACGAGGATTTACCCCGGGTTGATTTCATACACCCTTCGGCCTCAGTTGTAGACGACCCCCCTCTAAATCCAAGATTGGTTGCCGAGCAGGATTGTTCTATTTATGCGTCGATTGTCTTGCATGTACGTGTAGTATATTCTTACATGTATTATTTGTGTAGTATTTGTTATAGGTTAAGCAAAATCATAAAACCAACAAAGTAAAAGTAAGATATATTCAGACTATGCAACAAATTAAACAGGTTGTAATGAGTTGCTGTAACAGGTGTTCCCCTGAATGGTGTGAAAATTGGCATCTAGTGTACATCTTTTAAAGCGTCAAAACGTACAGAGTAACATGCTGTTCTAAAATACAATGACAGATACAATAAAAAAGAAGACAGCACCTCATTTGTGTAAAAAAACAAGATGAAAGGGCTCTGTTGTATCTCTGTTAAGCTTCCGTACACGTGAATCTCGCTAGTAATTTTATTCTGAACAATCGCAAAATTGATGTGTTTTTTTTCAGTCCTATATATGTGTAACCGATACGAAATTCTAAAACTGGTTGCCGTTGCTTTGGACTTTTTAAAAAGTGAAAATTTCTGTCTGAAATTCTATGCAACTTTATTTTTCATAGCAACAAATAATCTGTGTTGCAAAACAAAGCTTTCTCCCGTTTATGATGAAAATGTAGGCTTATGTTTACAAATTACAAATCGTTAAAAAACTTCTCAAAACACTTACACTTATAAGGAAGTATCCTCAGATAGTTTTGATTCAATCTTGTTCAAATCAAGATTCCTTGGGTATGATGGGGCCACAGTAGGAAAGAGAAAAATCGGTGGAAGCATTCAGTCCAAAAAGCAGTAACTTGTGTGAAAGCACAGATTTCGCTGATAGAGGTTTCATCAAACCATGGTTCTTTAGAGAAAAGTGGGGCCACTAAATTTGGGGGGAAGTTATACATGTACAAGAATAGAGATATTAGTCTTTCAAACACAAAAAGAACAAAAGGGGCTTGATATTAATTATAAAAAATGTGGATAAAATCAAAAGATTAAAATTGTTCTAGCAAGATCTACTATACGTTTTTGATTTTGATACTATAATGCTGATTTGATGAGAGTTATTGCTATTGTTGCTAAGGTGAGCGATATGGCCTCTGGGTCTCTTGTTTTAGTGTATTCCGTATTCGTTTCGGCGACATGCCATTTTATGAAGCTAGCCTTTTCTTTCGGTGACGTCATACATCCCATACATAATCTTATTATAATTCGCAAAACTTGTAGACTTTTACATTTGTCGATTTATAAAAAGTTAGCGGTACTATTTCAGAATACGAATATACAAATGCAGATATTATAGATGCACATTTGCAGCTTTAAAACGCGTATTACAAGGACATGGTACATGTTAATAACAGTCAGCATTCTAAAGCTGCAAGTGTGCATCTGTAGGAAGAACTGCATTGAAGGCCTCTGAAGTCAACCCTAAAGTGTTGCACGGGTTTTATACGTTGTTCTTTACAATTTAAATATTTGGATGTCATGTCTGGATCACGTTTACCCTAAATACGTTATGGCTATCGTTTTAATCGATTCATGGCAACTTAAGAGTAAAAACACAATCCAATATATTAACTAAATCTTGTTTATTATTTTTTTTCCGAATAGGTAATCTTTTGGTTAAGATTTTGCCTCAAAACCGCGCAGTGTAAGTTTTGATAGTTGACGTCCATCATGACGAAATGTTTTCCTATATGACCATCATAATCGCGCATCTAATATGAGCGCACTAATTGAAATCGAAAGTAAATAAGTCGTACACAATATTGACATTATGTTATGCTGTCACTAATAAGCAAACCAGGACGTTATATCATGGGCTCTTTATGTTGGATTTGGGTTTGTATCATTAATTTTACTCGGTATAGGTCAAAATATATGAAAGAATTTTATCAAAATAATCGATCAATTCAGTTTAAGCTTTCAACATTTTTTTTTAAAAGAAAATATATATGCAAAATATATTTTGTAATGGTTAATTAAAGTCAGTAATTGATTCTCTTTAGAGCTTGACTTTTTGCTAAGTGAATCATGTACAACAGCAATTAATTTATCAATAATCTGTCGTCGCCAAGGTTTCTGTTTTCGTCACCTTTTGAAGAATTAAAACGAGATTATACATACCTGTCGATGAAGTAAAATTGAAATGGGCACAAGGAAAAAAAAGAAACAAAATACGTTATCGATTTATACCCAGAGAACCCGGAAATCAAATTTCTTATGGGAAAAATATGAGGTTTTTTTTACATAGAAGTTTTGTACCATTCGCACAATTTTTAAACGTCATAATCCAGGTACT